>CM070034.1:83258806-83271632 GCA_036250615.1 Ptychadena robeensis | reverse complement strand
CCCCTCCATCTCTGTGTATGATGTTCCAGTGCTGTGGTGGACAGGAAGAACTGACATCTCTAAGAGCATCGACAGGAAAGTACCTGATCACGGCTCTGTATTTAAAACTACACAGATGTTTTCTTACAGTAGAAACATCATGGTGCCCCCAGTGGACACCCACCATATTGCACTGAATTAACCTCCAGAAGACAGGCAGATAAATATGGAATCTCTCATATAAGGAAACCACAGGTAAGTTTTTTTTTTGTTTTTTTTTTTAAGTATTATGAAAGGGCTTTCAGGAAAGCTATGCCACCATAATAGCAGCTCGTAGTACCAGCTCAAGTCAAACTTTAATTATATGTATATATTTTATTTAGAATTATAGTATATAGCCACCTTAAGTTATAATAGTATATTGATCTTTTATTGGGTTGTAAATCAATGCATGCTAATCAGACACATTAATTACTCAGGCTATTAATAAAAGAATGCAGTATGTTCGGTCATAATCAGAATTCAGTTAATTTTAGAAAAGAAATGTCTGTTAATGCTAGCCAACCAGGCATTACTCTTCAACATCTCTGCTTTTCCTGCGTCTCGAAATACCACTTACCGTGTTGTATAATGAATATGCAGCTAATACATGGAATAAAGCCTGCTGTCTGTAAGGAGATAAGAGAAGTTTCAGTTCCTTCAAAGAAATACTTTGGACTATTTGCTTTAAACATTTAAACATTTAAAAATGTCTTCTAAATCTGTCATAATCACAGTTTATTTTTGAAAAGCCACTTTCAAAGCTCTAATCAACAAGCTAAGAAGAGGCACAAAGAAGAAAAAGCATGTTAAATCAATAAAAGTACTGAGGGTCCTGTTCAATAGCGCTTAGCCTAGAAGACATCCAACATGAACACTTCTGCTAAAAAGCACTTCAATATAACAAATATCACTGAGAAACACACATTTATATGGTTCTATGACCAACTATTACCTCCCCATTATTCTGTGGCCCGTAGGGAATAGAATAAAATGTTTCTGAACACACCCTACATAAGGCCCCCATACACCTTACAATCTTTCCATACAATTTCTGTACAATCAAATTTTGTTCTACCAAAACCATA
The DNA here is from genome assembly GCA_036250615.1 of Ptychadena robeensis. Taxonomy (NCBI): domain Eukaryota; kingdom Metazoa; phylum Chordata; class Amphibia; order Anura; family Ptychadenidae; genus Ptychadena; species Ptychadena robeensis. Next base: position 83,270,526 of record CM070034.1, on the reverse strand, counting down.
TAATATGAGGACCTTTCTAATCCTTTTAATCACTATGTATTCTATCAGGGAGGTCACTATACTACACAGTTGTTGGTAGATCTAATGGAGATTGTATGGATCGTACTTAAGGTGTATGGGGGCTTTACAGATGATCTGTTTAAATTAATTCTAAGTTTTTGCAGCTTTCCTCCACAGCCATTGCACAACTACCAGTAAACTGGCAAAGGAAGTGGAGAGCAAGCAAATCCCTCTGCCACCACTCCAAACACCTTTCATGTCATTCTCAGGCTTTTATGCTTAGCAGGTTTCTACTAATTTTCTATGCAAACCCTCAAAATGGACTTAGAAAAGCAACATTTGAATGTTAAACTATGACTTCTGCATCTGCGTTTTTTGTCCATATGGTATCTCCACAGCAGTGAGACCCAGGTCTAAAAAATCCTCTAAATATTTATTTCTAAACCTTTACATTAATTAGCTGGGATGGAACAAATATTGGAATTTTCATATTAACCTCCCTGGCGTTATGCCCAAACTTAGTACGATCTTGTATCAAACTGTGCCCATGCTGGAATCAGGCATAATCACCGATGCTCTGTGAACCTGCAGCGCCAACGTTGTGTAGAGAGGCGGGGGGTGGGTGGGGAATCACGACAGAGTACAGTGTACTCCTCCACGATTGCCCGTAAGGTGGCTTTTCGCTCCATAAATGATGGTGTGAAAAGCGTGTAACGCCAGGGAGGTTAAAGTCTTGTCTGAAACAGTTAAAAAACTAAATAGGCCCGTGTATACATTTTATCTTGCTGTAGTTCAAAATATAATATATCATATTTCTAACAGTCCTTTCAGAACGCAAAGATAATAGAGAATAGGATTATTCAAATTTTCATGTTAAAAAACATTAAGAAACCATTGCTTACTTTACTCCATATCGATCTCTGAACATAATGTGATCTCGAAATGTTCGATTAACATCCAAATCAATCTGTCTGATGTCAGGTGACAGGCGCCTTGCTTTTTGTTTCAGAACCTGTGTGAAAATACAATATGCAAGACATAAACCATCTCTGTTATCGTCAAGCAACAGATCCGTCCACATAATTCCTAAAGTAAAGATGCTTTCTTTTGTACAAAAATATTTAGAAAGTGTGTGTGTAAAATAACATGCATATGTTTAAAACACTTATCCGTCAAGTTGGAGGTTTGTGGATTTATTTAGATTTCGATCTATATTTTCTATGGGGATCATTTTTTTTTATGGGGTCTATGTTTACATTTCAGAAGTCAACCTGACTGCAAATTAAATTACAAACGTTTATGTGTGTATGATTAAGCTTTTGTGTAATATATAAACAACTTGATAATCTATACATCTCTGTTTGCATTTACTGATTATTCTTTGGTCCATCATTAGAGGGGGGAAAAGGTAACCAAGCAATTAATTGGGTTTTCCATTTTCCTATTATATGGAAATATTGCTTCTGGATGATATAGTATGTATATTGTGATAATTTGTTAAAAGCACCAAGTAGACAAATAAGGCATTAGTATTTACCAGATAAAGGTCTTTTCTTTCATCTTTCAGTTTCGGCACATCTAAGATCAGTGACCAGACTTGACCTCTCAGTTGAAGGGGAATGCCTTTGTAAATTCTTCTGTGTAGCTAAATAAAAAATATATAGGTTTACAAACAAACACAACCACAGAAAATGATATTCTATAATAATTAGTAGATCCTAAACAAGTTAAATTATCTGATGTGTACAATCATGCTAAAGTCTTTAAGCAGCCATCTCACTGTCTAAAGCCCCCCATACACCTTATAATCTTTCCATACAATCAACTTTTCTTCTACAAAAACCATGTAATACGAGGACCTTTCTAACCCTTCCAATCACTATGCATTCTATCAGGAAGGCCACTATACTACAGAGTTGTTGGTAGATCTTGACTAGAACTTGACTACTGATTGGTTGTCACCCTTTAACCATTATTTTGTGATACTATGTCTATCCATGTATTGTTGTTACACCATTGTTTACTGTCCAAACTGATGGATATTGTAAGCCTATGAGTCACAGAAGGTGCAATTTGCCATCTCATCCATAGATTAACGAAGTCATCTTGTATTACCATATTGCAATTTATAGGATCCTTTAGGGTATGCATGAGTCCAGTTGGACCTAACCTATCACTAGCTACTCTTCAGTCTTATTACATAACGACCTTCTTATTCTAATTACACCCGCACCTGCCACATGGGGACCAAGAATACGTGTGGCGTTGCGGACGCCAAGTGGCCGCCTGTTAGAAGGCGACCCACTTGCCTTCTTTATTGGGGCAGGAAAGGGCTCCATATCTGCTCCCTCTGGATGACTGGGGGGTGGGGGAGTCCAGGTAAGCCGTGATACGGTGGATGGGAGAGGGGGCGTGGCCTTTTAGGCCGTTCTCCTCCCCCCCCCCCCCCCCCCCCATGACGATGCGGTGCTGGCTTCCACCTCCCCGGTTATGGGGAGGCCTTGTGGCGTCCACACGTCACGTGGACGGGCGCGGGCCGGTGACGTCACCAGGTGCGCCGCCAGCAGTTGCTGCTGGTTGCCTTGGTTCTGGCGATGCTGGGTGTGCGCCCGCCCACGTGACGGCAGGGAGCCCTATAAGGTCGCAGCCCTAGACCATCAGGAAGTAGACGGCCAGGTCTTGAGGACGCACACGCAGAAGCTTCAGCATGCTATTACCAGCCCTAACCTATATACCTATTAGTAAGTACGCTATTACCTATACTTATTTAGCACGCTATTATCAGTCTTAACTTATATATCATTTGTAAGTATCGCTATACCTCTATTTATCCCGGTACAATTTCCATCATAAGTACCACTGTACCCCTATGTATTTTGTTACAATTTCAATCATAAGTACCGCTGTACCCCTATTTATCTTGCTATAATTTTAATCATAAGTACCGTTTATCTATCTTGGCACAATTTTAATCATAAGTACCGCTGTACCCCTATTTACTTTGCTACAATTTCAATTAGGAGTCCCTTGGTTTATAACCCGAGTCTCCTACTTGTTTCAGATACCGCTGACTTCTTTAACCTACTTGATACTGCTGTTACTTGAATGAGTAAGCGTCCCACTTTTCTATGCTGACTAGATATTCTCAAATACCTTTATGGGTTTGATAACCCTTCCTGCACCTATGGTGTATCTTTTACGTTCATACCTTTGTATGGTACTCTCTAATATCCTCGACCCCATACCTATTTGCATTGATCACTTCTATGCACACTTCTCACTGCATTACCCACATACACAGCTTCACGCTACTATCACTATTCTTTTCTGATCACCCTTTTTGCCGTTGGATTTCTTTTGCTTTTGCTGTTGGATCTCTGTCTGACCATATATGGTCCTATGAACACTTATTATCACCTACCACCTTTTTTACTACCCTTAGCACGATTGGTTGCGTTCACTTCCGGTGTCTACCGCTTATATTTTTCACTGAGCTTTAATGGGTCCTTCCCTACTGATACACAACTTTCAACATTCAAAACCCCTTACATTGAGTATATACTAATACCCGTAATCTAAAGGAAATTGTATGGATTGATCTAAAGGTGTATGGGGGGCTTAAGTTTAACTACCATTGTTAAAAGATCTACCAACTCATTCAGGGGACTGCAACTGCTACTGATAGGTTGATGGCAAAGAAGTGTAACAGAGCACCCTCAAGGTCAGTGGTTCTCAACCTTATTAGATGCTTGACCCCGGAAAGGATGCCGCAAATGGTCACTTCCTGTATTTGGCACACGGAAGTTGCGTGGCTTGTCTGATGCTTTAAGTGAACTTGGCAACCCCTGTAAAATAATCGTTCAAGCCCCAAGGGCGCCCAACGCAACAAAGGTTGAGAACTACACAAGTAAACACTCCTGTAAAAGGGAGCCTATCTTGATTTTGCTCTGAGACAAGGTAAAAATATTTGATACATTCAGATGTAAACTTTATTCTGGCCCTTAAGATAAAGGTCTCTCTGTCTGATTTCCTTCAGTTCAGTCAACAGATTAGTTACAGATATGGAACAAAAAACCAAGACGACTATACTAGGGGGGAAACAAAAGCAAACAAAAGCAAAAGAGCACACACTAGAAGCAAATACAAGCTACCACACCCCCTTCCCTACTAGAACCTGATGCAAGCCAACCAATATATTTGCTTAATAGGAGTTCAAATGATTTAATAAGCATTTTTATTTAAACAGAATATGAATCAGGACTATAAATGAACCTTCATAAAACTTAAAATGAGAATTCAATAAATGTACTTTTTGGACTGCTATTTTTTGCCCCTGAAAGATTTAATAACCTTCTACACCTTGCTGCCACATTATCGATTTACAGATAATGGGTTATCAAGCACAGGTTCAGGCACACAAGAAAGATGTACAATCATCAAAAAATCTTGGGGCACGTCAGCCTTTGTTGTTCACGTCAGAACCTCTATACAAGGAATATACGGCAGGCATTTCCAGCAGTACGAGAAAAGCAGGTGAAGAGGTTATCTGCTGCATTACTTCAAGACAAGTTCTTTTGGAAATCTTACAGCTACTAAATGTCAAGGCAGCATTAGCAATGCAATATGAATAAAGCACAGTGAATGAATTCCACAAGACACTTTCCAAAAAAAATATATATATATATATATTAAATAATATAATGATACAAAAGGTAAAGGGTACAATGAAAAGAGAGACATAAAAAAATAAATGGGTTAAAGTTCATCAAGGTGTGGATCTCAAGGTAAAAAAAAGGGAGGCTACACTTATGTGTTGTGTTAAATAAAGTGAGACAATCTTGCTTGTTTGAGATTTTGGATACAGTTCAGTTTATACACGGAGCTAAAGTTTATTCATTGTTTATACACTGAGCTAAAGTTTATTCATTGTTTATACACTGAGCTAATGATAAATAAATATAACGGTATTATTAATTCTATAATAGCACAACCATTTTTGTACCTTTTCAGAGTTCTTGTACTTATCCCAGCCCTTCAGCATTTTCAGCCATTTGGAAGTCCTTTCAATTTCAAGAAATTTTTGCTGAAAATATAACAAACGATCAGCCACAACAAAGCACTGGGAAATATTTAAACCATAGCACAGTGAACTTAACAAAGTTGAGGGAGTCCGTAAAAGAAAATGCTGGCATATACCAGGGATAGGGAGGATCAGAGGGGGCAATCAAAATAACACAGGAGATCAGAAGGGGTTACAAAAACGGTAATTCCCCCCTCTGAGTCTTCTGTGCCATTTTGATTTCCCCCTTTGATCCCCCCTGTGCCATTTGAATTTCAAGTGCCATATTACGCTTCATGGAAAAATAATACATCCCCCAAAAATAAGACGTAGGGCATCTTTGGGAGCAAAAATTTATATAAGACACTGTCTTATTTTCGGGGAAGCACGGTACATGTTGGTTGTTGAAGCTAAAATTTGGTTTTAGAAATTTGAGCAAACATGTTCACAAATGACAGATATCAAAATAGTTTAATATTAGTCTATAATCAAGTGTATACTCTCTATGATATTTATAGATTGTCTTCTTTGAATTACTGAAGCCAAACTGAGGTTTACGAACATTAAGAATGTCCCCTAGCCCCTAAATCACATTATAAAGTCCACTTTTAATTTATATATTTTAAAAAAATGTAACCTAGCAGTTGTAAGAGTAAAAAAGCAAAACCGTGCTTCAGACAAAAAATAAAGCACATAAAGCTCAGATAAAGCATTCCAGGTTTCTTTGCAAATAGAAGCAATAAAATAGGTTTATCTTGACAGACACAACTGTAAAGCGCATACCTTCTCTGTTGCTTCATCATGAAATGGTAGTTCTTCTGCACTAAATAGGAGAGAATGAGGACATGATGAGATAAATGCTGATAAAGATGCATCACATCTCACATCCTGATAGAGGCAGTATAGGAGCAGGAAAATGTGTTCACTGCACATCGATGACAGAACAGAGAAATCATGATCCCTCTCTGCACACTATCGATCCCTTCACATCCTATGAACATGGAATAAATGCACACCATAATAGATATGCATAACAACTGTAGGAATGAAGCAGCACAAATCACATTAACACCATCAGGTATAAATTAAATAATGATGCAACCTATAACTACTAAAAAATATTTTCCTACTAAAACTTGCAAACAAATTCTCTGGCTATTACACAGAGTCAATAAATACAAATCAAAAGATTCAAAATGTTTCTGCAGAGCTAAAGATGACACTTAAAATCTAAGATGGTTGATCTAGACCAAACGTGGGGAAAACTAAGCCCGGGGACCAAAACTGGCCCTTTAGTGTTTTAATTTGGCCCCTTGTAAATGTGGTGTCAAGACAGTCTGGCTCCCCTCATTCCCTGCAATAAGTGAAGATAACACCTAGAGGATAATTGTCTGGATTGTTTCCTAGACGCCATAGTTTGCTGCAATAGAATGTTCAAGCTTCTATTTATCTTTTTAACATATTTTCTTTTTTTTTTTTAAATATCCTGTCCTAGCTACGAGTACTTAGGACCCATATGCCTAGCAGACCTTGCAGGCTTTTGGTCCGTCCCCATGTCATATTTAAAATCTCACTGTGGCCCACAAAAAAAAGTTTGACAACTCCTGATCTGAGACACAGCCTAAACATTGCTGAAAGAAAACCCAACTCCTTTAACACAAAAATATAGAAAAATATTGTATTAGACAAAGTAGTAAAGGGTCAGAACCTCCCTGTCACCATCACCACTAAAGAAGATATTTGTACCCTCCCTGTCACAGTAAACATAATCACAAAAAAGAAAGAGAACCTTTAGAACAGAAGAACACAGTCTGGAATTATTACTTTTTTTTAGCAGAGCTTTTGACAGATAGGAGGACTTAAATTACCATATATTTAAATACACGTGAATGAATAATCAAGTATCAAGCAGCTATTGCTTATATTAAGAAAACACCAGCCAATCTAAGGAAATGTACCCGTATCCACAATTTCCATTGTTCCTAGTTTTTTTTTTAAGGTAGTCTTACAGGTTTTGTTTCCAGTGTCTACCAGGGCAGTATGTAAGATGAAACGCTCTAGAACCACAGAGGAAAGTTTAAGACAACGGTCACGCTTAAATTCTTTTTAAAACTTGTTTGCTCCTGTTCTAGCGTTTATACCCCTGTGCGGCAAGAGTACAACAGGAGGAGAACAATACCAACAACTGGTATAATTTCTCATATTTAGACGCAAACAGCAATAAATGTCTTGACCAAGTTAGGCCGAGTTTTGAAATTAATTTACTCTTAAATTGTAATCACTTGCAGGGTTACCCAAACCTGTCTTCAAACCTCCCCAACAATAAAATAGGTTACTATAACACACCCACATATATATTATAAACAACTGTCAGTGAACAAGTAAAATCATTTTAACTTGTAAGCTTTCCTTTAGAAGAAAATGGAATCTATAATTATATGTTATTTTTATTAAAATTTGCTGGGAGAGTGCCGACAATGCCAAACCACTTTCGTCTGTAGATGGAGAAAAGACCTTGCAATTTATTTTCTTCAAAAGCCTGGTGTAGCAAAGAGCATCATTGTTCATTAAGGGTCCTTTCACACTAAAGGAGTTTTTTAAAAGCATGCATTTTTTAAGCATGTGTTTCTGCATATATACAAAAACGCATGTGTTTTGCACATTACATCTGTGTTTGCATGCGCATGTGCATGCAAGCAGGGTGTTATAGGAGACGCATGTAGTGTGAATGGTTACATTGGTTTTCTATGAGAAAACGGGAGTACTGTAAAAACGCATGTGGTAAAAAAAAAAAAAAAAACGCAACGCTTATAGGATGTGTCTTCACTTCATGCGATAGAAAACACGTCCCAATCATTTGAATGATTTGACTGGCACTGCAGTGATTAAATTTTTAAAACCACTGTCAAACACATGCCTTCCATGAGTAAAAACTACTAAAAATATAAAATACATCTGGGCATCCAGGAGACTGAAACCTGGTGGTGTATGAAGGGTTACAACTTAGCTTCTGTACCAATATCCTTATCAAATTGTTTTTAATGAAGAAATGGTTGTTTACGTGAGGAAAAGGGTGTTGTAAAGCTAGAAGTATGACATTACAACTGAACCATGGCAGGTAATTGTTTGCCCTCCACACATGGTTAAACATTGGAACAGTGTACAGGTCATACTGAAAATATATAACCAGAAATCACAGTGGCGCATAAACCAAAGTGCTTTGTTTGTACAGTGCATGTGTGTATTAACCTGTTTTTGGACAACCTCAGATTAGAATGTTACAACTATAAAACTGCTCAAAGTATAATAGATAATAATGATAGCACTGAGGTCCACTCTTGATATCACCCCAATGGCAGCCTCCTGGAACCTGCTGAGGAGCTACATGTTTGCACCTAATGGTCTGTAGGAAAGGTGCCTGTGGCTATATACAGAACAAATTGTATGTATACTGTTAGCAATTCATTTTTGGTACAGAAGGAACATGTGTAGAGTTTCTTATTCAGACATCCAGGCATTTATAGAACAGGGAGTGCTAAATGATATCTAAATGGTGAAGTGGATCACCTTGTAAAGCACTCTGGATCTCTCTATGCCTGCAAGAGGGGGTCATGAAAATCTAAAAAGATTAAAATAAAAAGATTAGCTGGGGAGGTGGAGGAACTGTATTGTTTGCATTAGCATAGCCCTGTTGATCTAAGCAATGAAGAGAAGAGACACAGCTGTAAAGTAGAGACATCTGCAGCAGATTCCCCCTTAGCCCCCTCTTCCCCCGGATGTGTGAGGAAGATGACATGATGTGCCTTGATACTAGGGACATTATGTGGCTGAAATTTGGTATTACATTGATCCAATTGATTTGAACACTTCATATATTTTTCTTTCTGGTATTCCTGCTCTAAAAACTGGGTGCGTCTTGTGGTAAGGTGAATCTTATGGTCCGAAAACATATGGTCAAGCGGAAAGAGGCGGGAAAGGGTATATGCTTGCAAACACAAGCCACACCAGTGACAGTTGGGCATCACAGGTGCACACATGAAAAATAATAAATGTGTCCATGTGGGAGAAACTGGCAGGGTGCTGTACATAATTGTACAAACACTAGATGTGTTGGCTGCATTAGAAAACTAACATTGCTGATATTTTTTATAAAGGGAGCCATAGTGTGTGCGGCAGATGACTCTGGAGACTGGTTTAGATCTTCTTTAAAGTGAAACTAAAAGCTTTAAACCTAGTAGGATTCATCCAGATTGTGTCTCTTTGGTCGTTATAACATAGTTACTTATGTGAGTTTAGGTCCGCTTAAAAAGTCACTAGAGCAACAGAATTTTGTTATTAAGAGTTATTTACATTGCCAACTGTGATATGCCATCTTCTCACTGGCAATCAATTGATACTTCTCTACAGGTAAGAATTTTTATTTATGAGTTAATAAACCTTTTGACACATAATTGTGTGCACACAAAGTCCTGCAAATATTTGGTTACTGCAACTTTTGATGATACTTGACACACATTTTTGAAATAACTAAGAAGCTAATTTTGCCTCACCCCATAGTCAGAGACACAGCCATTCACATATAAAGTGAATACACAGAATGTTCCAGCAAAGCAGGCCTGACCGGGCCATGCAAAATTCACCCTACATTCCTCCAGCCAAGACAAAATGCCAGTGCCAGGAGGGAGGTCTTCTTTCCAGCAGAGTGTATAAGGCTGAAACTTTGAAAACGTGTCTATAAACTAGCAGTATCCATTCCCTGAACACACTGACCAACTAAGATATATATATATATATATATATATATATATATATATATATATATATATATATATATATATATATATATATATATATATATATATGTATATATATATATATATATATAGACACATGAGCAGCTATTTAAATATGGGAGAAGAGAGGAGTCTGAGTCACAAAAAGTATTTATGCAATGCAGAATGTTAATGTAATACTCATGCTATATCAATTCACCCAACTATTCCATAGCATGGTTACAGGGGAGGAGTCACAATATATATTCACAGCAAAATACTGAGCTCACAATAGTGATATTGGAGCATGTAATTATGATTGCATGAGTTGTGTATTTTCATTAACATTGGGCATTGGAATAAAAAAAATGTTTGCACAGAATCATCTCTTCACCCACATGTAAATAGGTAAAATGGTGCCAGATTGTAAAATGAGTCTCCCCTTAAGTTGATCAGTGTGTTCAGAGAATGGGTACTGCTAGTCAGCACTGCACCCTATGCCAGAACAAAGCTCTCCTTTCTGGCAGTGGCTTTTGGCTTGGCTGGAAGGAACACATTCCAGATACCTGGGATGCAGAGCTCATATTCCGAGGATGTTAGTAAAAATAAATAAATAAATTATATGTAAGAGGAAGAAGAGATCAAATCTAGGAGCTGTCTATCACACGTTTCTACACACACACACACCTCTAAGGGTCATCCATCGTCCAGTTCCATTGATGTATAAAATCTGGGAATGGAGGGTCTTTGCCTATTATGCATGATGATCTAAAAGCTTTATTAAATTACAGCAAACATATTTTTGTATTACATACTCTAACAAATGGGCTTACCTTGCACACACATTATTTGTGATAAGTAGTTAACGAGTGCAAGCAAAAAAAATATTTGTTTTATTACACAAGGGCAGAGGAGAGGCATATTATCTCTCCCTAAATGTTGGTCAGCATTAGATTTTTCCTTCATATGTAATGGGGAGCATAAAATAAACACCGACACCCAGCCTCTGCAGAGGAATTACTCATTTAATTTACATTAAAAAGCCAATAAATAATATATGAGTCTAGATTTTATGTAGAGTGCAAACATTTTTATGAGAGCTTCAGGCAACATTGGAAAAATTAGAGGAAAGTGAAACAGCTTCCCAAAAGCTTAGAGGTTGTAGAGGAAAATTGCCTGTCCTTAAGAATCTTGAAAAAAATACGTTTTAAATGACTACAAATGCTAGCTTTTTGTAAAACATGAAGCCGTTTAAGAAGACATTTTAGGATTTAAATTGGTTTTAATAGCCTGGGAAAAAATGAATTGCTTTTATACAGCAGATAAGAATAAATACAGTCCTGAAGAGAGAGCATATGCAGATGATATGGAATCAGGAGAAGCAAACTGAATGAATCAAATCATATGAGGACTATTATTAAACAGTAGATCTAGCAAGTGTCAAGTAAAAAGATTTACCCCCCACACAGACACACACACACACAAGGAAAATAGTTGGTATAAATAACACAGCATATCAATACTTTTTTTGGGGTTAAAACAAGAAAAGCAATGTGGCAAGGATCCTACACTTATCTTAGGATAGAAAGTGGTGCCAAAACTCTACTTCTGCCAGTTTTGTGATGCCCTCCATCTTGGCAGTCCCTCGTATTATGACCAGGCTTTAAATAGGATCTATCGCCTCCTTATCAGCTTTCTATTATCGGCACAATACTTGCCTGGGTAAAAACAATCATGCAATGGGCTTCCGGCAAAAAGAGACTTGGGAAAGTAGACATCTAGCAGCATTATGTTTTTGCGAAAGAGGTAGCCTCATCTATCATCCCTGATGTGCCATCATCCCGACTATAAAATCCAAGAAAAAAAGGAGAACACTTCTTCGAATGTCC
>CM070034.1:83241419-83253878 GCA_036250615.1 Ptychadena robeensis | reverse complement strand
TGTATCACTTTTGGTACAGAAATCTGCACCTCAGTGAACCGCCAGGGAGGTTAAAACCCAGTAAACAATTTTCTTAATCTCAGTACTGCTGCCCTAACAATAAGGGAATGGGTAACCAACCCTAATCAATCATCATGGGTCTTTATTTTTTAAAGAATTAAGATGTAGAATTACATTACTTACTGCAAAAAGCCAAATCGGTCTGTGACCTTGTACACAAGGTAATCGGCATCCTCCCAAGGTTCAATCTTTGCACCTTCTCGACCCTAATGTTTTAAAAATAAGCAGAAATCTTAGAAATAGTTTCATATGTTTTTTATGTTTAAGAAGCAGTGTTATGTCTTAATGTAAATGTAGCATAATACATTAACTCAGTCTGAAACCCAGACCTCTTTAGTACGGAGAATGGATTTTTCCCCTCTCTTTATAGTAATTGGAGACGCTGATGTCAGCAAATCCAACAAGCCCCCTGCTCGCTCCGTTAGGGCCACATAATCAGTCTCTCTACATAGTGCAGCCAATAACGCGGCTGCTTGAAATCAACGGGCTGACACATGACTAAGCAATCGGAGGAGGTTATGACAGGCTGTGTAGACATCCCTGTCATAGCCCATTGTCATCAGTGGTGGGCTTGTGCACTAAAAAATAAAAAATTCTAGAGCAAAATATATTTTATTGATACTGCAAGAAAAGGACAAGTGAGAAACACAGCAACACACAATTTGCATCCAAATGATTCTCCTAAACAATCTACACACACTAGGTATGACCCTGATACTACTGTGACAGATCAAAGTACAATGTAGTCTTTCAATTGGACCTAAACTCAATACTTGCATGTCATGTCTGCTAATAAGAGGCTGTACTAAATTTGCAGGTACTTTTGCTAACCCTCCAGTTCCAATGCCATAGCAGATAGTTGTGGGGAGCAGGAATGACTTATTATTACAGATATACCATGACTCAAAAAAAATATGAACCCTTAGGTTATTTATTTATTTTTTAAAGAATATTTTTTTTTCTACAAGCTACACAGTTACACAGTATCTACTCACCTTGTCATATTTGGCAACTATATCAGCTCTCTCTTGTGCAGTTTTAATAGCGGCATCTTCCTCTGTGTCTGGATCTGTAATAAGCAAGTGAATAAATATAATAAACATCACAACAGACAAATGCTTCTAGACACTACAAATAGTATTTGACATGTAATTAAAAGCTGTATTTCATTTTTAGTGAAGTAAAAATTCTAGATAACTACAAATCATTAACACAACTATTTATTCACTAGAAAAAAGAAACATTTTCTTTAACACCTGTAGAATAAGGACTTGTCATTTAGAAAAAGAAAATAAATATGCATACATAAAATGAATAAACATAAAAAAATACTTCACATGAAACAATTGGACTTGTTAGTATTACAGCTTGATTCACTGCACTGATGAAGGCCAATGTGCTAAATGTACCTACCACCTCTGCATCCTTTTATTATAAGCACCAAGGGCAGATCAGAGGTCAAAAGTAAAAAAAAATAGAAAATACTTACCTGTAAACTGTCAAAAAGCGACACTCCCCCCCCCCCCCCCCCCCCCCCCCCCCCCCCCCCCCCATGACATCAGGCTGCAGCATGCGCAAGGGGACATGGGAGAGTAGATGTCACTTCTGACATCTTCTCTCCCATGTCCTCTTGCACACAGCGGCCAACCACATGTGAATCCAGTGATGCGCTAGGGATGGAGCATCCCTTGGTGGAGGGAGCAAGGCCGGAAGAGTCTTGCTATTCCATCTTGTAGCCTGGAGGATCGGACACTCCAGGCATGGCGGCGTGGGAGTGAGCAGGCAGGAAAGGCGAGTATTTTTTTTTTCTGTAGAGGTCCCTGTCCCTAGATGAACACTACATGGAGGGGAGTTATGTAAATTGTTTTCATGTTTTTATTTTGAGTTTACATCCGCTTCAAGTATTCAACCAATCTGCATCCAATAAGGGAGGCCCCCTGTACTGTTAGCAGTGAATTGCACATAGATTGAAAGGTGTGTTGTGAGCTTTACCTCTCCAGTCACCAGAAATCTGAAACTTGTTTACACTGACATTTTTTTACTGGCAGAAAAACGACCATAATAACATTATGCGTCCGTTGGTTGGTTTTCTGGCTTTCTCCCGATAGGACCTCCATGGGGTCCTTATCTAGACGACCTACACACTGATATTTATATTTTATGTGGATGCTGACTGAGCTACCCGCACTGAAAACGTATTTTCTGCCCCTAAGGCTAAATTTACAGTGGCAGCAGAGTCAGAAACGACTGTGTGCGAGCGCCTGCAAAAATTTGCAGGCGCTTGCGGCAGTTGTTTGTGGCACGGCTGCCACTGTAAATTTAGCCTTAGGGGCAGAAAATAAGTTTTCAGTGCGGGTAGCTCAGTCAGCATCCACATAAAATATAAATATCAGTTTGGAATAACTAACATTTAACAGTCAGCTGTACGGAAGTATCTAAAAGAGCTAGCATGTAAGGAATGTGTGAGCAAGTGACAACCCATTATTTTCAATCCAATCTGTGGAACAGCAAATCTATGACTCTGCGACTTGTGGTAGGAAAAACAAGATTTGCCTCCAAAATGCCAGCATTCATTTGCTATTTTTGAAGTCAGTGACATGGTGCTAAGACAAGAAGCAGCTAAAAGCAGAATAAGTCTGACCTCCATTTATGCTCCTAATTTATCCAAGGAATTCATTACCTTTCTCTTGTGTGTGCTCTGTCAGGGAAGGTGACTTCCTATAGAATTGTCTAAGCTTGCACAATGTCTGAACATAAAACGGCTGCTAGAGTTCATTCAAGATTTGATTTTGAGCTTTCGGAGCAAGCACGTCCAACTAACTGTTCCAGAAATATGAGACCTGAAGTTCTTGTATGAAAAATGGACACTGAGGTGTCTTGTTCGCTAGGAAATTGGTTTTATGCATGTCTATGGTGCGGAAAAATCATCTTATTGGCATCAGACTGCTTCCTTCTGAGTATTACAAGATCAATCTCAAGAACTAACTGAACCCGGTCATCCTATTAATATATTACCTCAAAACAAAAAGGTATTAAAATGTATAAACTGAATTCAACACAAACCAAACAAAATACGGTATATTTAAATGCACAAAGGCAACGGAAAAACAAGAAAGAGCATTATTGTGCTTAATATACAAAGCCAGAAGCCAATCCAAGTGGAAGCAACATGTCACATCCTTTGAGTAGCCACCCAGGCCTAACATGGGTACCGTATGGTGGGTGATTGGCAGCCGCCAGCTGCACAATATTTGCAACTTCTGTACATAAGGGTTGGGATAACCATATATACACACAAAAATCTTACTTTGCTATCTGCCTGTGCTGGTATCAGCCAGCATAAATTCCAAATTGCCACCTTCCCCATTAAGTGGTTTTGCACATATACAGTCAGGTCCATAAATATTGGGACATGGACACAATTCTAACATTTTTGGCTCTATCCACCACAATGGATTTGGAATGAAAAACACAATGTGCTTAAACTGCAACTTGAGGGTATTTACATCCAAATCAGGTGAATGGTGTAGGAATTACAACAGTTTGCATATGTGAATCCCACTTGTTAAGGGACCAAAAGTAATAGGACAGAATAATATTCATAAATTAAACTTTCCCCTTTTTAATACTTGGATGAAAATCCTTTGCAGTCAATTACAGACTAGATCTGGAATGCATAGACATCACCAGACAATGGGTTTCATCCCTGGTGATGCTTTGCCACGGTCTTCAGTTCCTGCATGTTCTTGGGGTCTCAATGGTCTAAGTTATGGACCATTCTTAAGGTACAATAAAGTTTACTCTCATACTACACTGAAAACGTAATGATTACTGATGCATTATAACATATACATTAATAATAGTAGAAGAGGCAATATGTAATGCTGAAAGGACCTGTTTGATAATAAATGATAAAGATTTACACATGTACTCCAGCAAACTGGAGCTGCAGACAAAAATATTCAGCCTGACCTCCTGGCATCCCTATATGGTTGCACACCACTGGGGGCAAAAAATGCGGTTTAACAAATTTTCTGAGCAGCAACGCCCGCATCCATTGAAATCAATGGAAGCGGATTGGACTCTGTTTTGCAACGTTTTTTAGTAGCAATGGGCTAAAATAAAATGTAAAAAAAAAAAAACCCTGTGGGGAAACTGCTGCTGATCTGGACAGAAATCCCATGCTTTTCTGCGTGTGTTTTTCTGTCCACGTCAGTGGAGTCTCAGCCAAAGGCTGTAATTACTTCCTTGTAGCAATAATATGTCTAATTTTAGTTAAAGTAGCTAAACCACTTTAAAAAAGTACCAGCTTCTGTGTCTCACCAATGTCAAACACGCAGACGTAATCTGGGCATACAAAGTTTGATTTTTCATTCATAGGACTCCAAATATGATTGTATTAAAGTCAATGGCATTACATTTGCATGGTTTTTGCCACCACATAACAAAACAGATTATTTTCCTGTGCACATGCTCCAAGGTACCATCGAATACAAAACAATTGAAATACCTTGAAAACCCAAATGAAATTTTCCAGCATGTCCCATTACTGCTTAATCTAGTTTATGTTTAATTCAGATCTTAATCTTTCGAATCAATTAAAATGATCCACTGAATATGATGTTTTGTTTTTTCAATTAATAAAATGGAAAAATCAAACCCTGTATGCCCACCTTTATATGGGGCCACAAGGAGATACAGAAGCAAGATGCAAATGCTGAGACATGTTAATAAAAATTACACATGCAGCAAATGGCTTTAGATTTAGAAGAAGTCCTTTAACAAAAGAAATTCACTGGCACATGCGTGCATACCAACTCTCTGGAGAGCAGCTGTACCACCCACTATAACCAATTGGATCCATAGAATATGAGAAATACAACTTATTGAGGATCTGACTAGTTCTCCGAGAAGAAGCACCACGCGACCTGGCACCAGTGGTAGCCCTTACGACTAATAACTAAAGGCGGGTTTACACCTGTAGATTTTTTTGTCCAATCAATGAAGAACGAACGATTTTTTGGTTGATCTCGAACAAAAAATCTTTCAAAAGGTCATTGAACATGTTGGTAAATTTTTATCGGTCGTAGTAATTGTAAATGTATTTTCATTCGATATCGGGATGAACGAACAAAATCCAATGTTACATTCAGGGCTGTGGAGTCGGAGTCGAGGAGTCGGAGACATTTTTGGGTCCCTGGAGTCGGAGTCAGAGTCGGCAAAAAATGGACCGACTCCTACTAAATTTAAATGGGAATTAAAACATTTTTTAAATAAAAAAAAAAAATTACTTCAAATGTTGCAATTAACAAACAGTCATAATGAACATAATGACTTCTCTGCTATAAGAATAAATACATGCAGCGCATAACATTACAGCGCCCACTGTGACCCTAGCCTAAAGGCCCCCACACACGTGGGTTTTTGGAAAACCGCGTGTGTCGGGGGTGCCCACATGGGGCCGACAGACCAGCTCAGATGAGCTCTAGAGTGCAGAGTGATGGAGGTCATCACGCTGCTCTCCAGAGCTGACAGCAAGACGCCGGTCTTCACTGAGACTAACAGCATCGGCCAGAGATTATCGGACATGTCCATTCTCTGGCTGGCCGAGCTGTGGGGCGTCAGGGATCTGTCACCCCATGTGGGCACTCGCGTTCGGCATACACACATGCCCATCGGTCGGCAGCAAAATCAGCCGCCGCTCGGTGCATGTAAGGCAGCCTTAACTCTCGCTGATCATGAAGTAAATGTTTGTGGCCGGACTAGAGACGCTTGTATAAGTGACGGGAATGGATCGCCAATAGTTCAAGACTGAACCGTAAAGCATTTGGAAAACCGCTGTCATTCAGCTGAGGCGACAAATACTTAGATTGTTAGCTTCAACTTTACACATGACTATGCGATTCCAGGGTAATCATGAATCATGTTTGAAGTGCCCCTTCATTCTGCCTCTTCTTGGAGCCTTACACTGCCCTATCTTCAGCAGAAGATCAGAATACTAAAGCTTGGCACACACGGGTAGATCTGTAACAAGATAGATTGTACTCTAATCTGTTTACAAACCTACCCGTTTGTGCCTTCCTTCGGGCGGGATCAATAGAGCCGGCTCGAAGGAACTTGATTGAACGGGGTTCCAACATGTTGAAAAGACCCCGTTCAATCTCCAATACTTTGCGTGGAGACATGAGTCTTCATAGAAAGTATTGAAACAGCTGCAGCTCCTGCCTCCTCCACAGCCGTCGGATGTCAGTGTGAAGAGGCGGAGCCAGCACTCCTCACTTGGAAGCTGTGTGAGTGAGGCAGCTGTATGAGACAGGCTGCTTCTCCCCAGCTTGTGGCGTGTTGTAAATCACACACTGCAAGCTGGGGATAACGGGTCCCCATTGAACAGGAATCGGTGTGCCCATGTGGTGCACATTGATTTCCGTTCAGTTGATCCCCAATCAATCACAGCGTGGTGCCTAGCTTTAGGAAAAAGCAGCATCTTCTGCCTGACTTCCTTTCTCTGCTTTAATTGGCCATTACAGTGCTGGTTTCCTAGCCAGTAGTTCTGTGGGTAATGTATGTCGCCTTCCTTTCCTTCAATGGATGGATACAATACATTAGCATATTACATACAGAGGAGTCGGAGTCGGAAGAATCTGAAACTGAGGAGTTGGAGAATTTATCAACCGACTCACAGCCCTGGTTACATTCGATAAATGGACGAACGATGTTCGACAAATAAATATTTTAAAAAATTGAATTGGCAGTTGATCGGACAAAAAATCTACACGTGTAAACCCACCTTAAATCAAATGGCTACTGCAAGTTTTCACACCAACGGTAGACCTTGTAATCACATTGAAGTCTCCTGCAGTGCCATTTTGTTTCCTTTTTTCTTCAATAAAACGTGGAATTAAAAAGAAAGCAATTCACTGGTCTTTAATTCTCAATTTGTGTAGAAATGCACAAATCAAAAAAACACAGGTTGCACAAAAGATCAGCATTATATTCTGGAGCTCCATCTAGTATTTTCAAAAAAAAAGTTTCACCTAATATGAATCCAAGGAAAAGCTGAATACATTTCACAAAAAAAATGCCAGACGTGATTAGACCTAAAGCTTGCCAGTATCTTTCTGCCATCCTACAAATTCCTAGTGGCCACATTGACATGTTTGTGCTGCTTGCGGCGAGCATGATCTTGGCTGCAGCTGACAGTGGAGGAGGACAAGCAGCTTCTTATATATGTCATGATAAACAATCTTCATCCCTGAAATGCGAGGGCAACCAAATTACCTTCTGTCAATTAAAGGAAAATTATGTAGGCAAATTAAATGTCTACCATACAATAAATAAAAAAAATAGTAGCCATAATCTCCCAACTGTGAACGCCAGATCTTTATTTCATTAAATTCTTTCAATGTGTAGAATAACAGAGGATTATATTCATACAAAGATGCCTTGTACTGTAAACTGTATGGGAGTTACATTTCAAACAGCCTACGGCCTAACATTCAGTGTGAGGAAAACAAGAGTCTGGCTGGTAAATCAGTAACCATAGCTAAATACAAATGAACATTTGTAATAATTAAAACATTATCTATTATACTTATAGGGTTTGCATGAACTGCAGTTAAGAGCACAATACAGTTTGAAGCTGCCTCTTAAGGTGGCCATTAAAGGTTGATTTTTTTCTTATTAGATTGACTTTAAAAAACTTTTCCTTATCTGAACTGATTAACCAAAAGCAATAAAGAATAAAATAAAAATTGACATGTTCGGAGGTCTTCTAAAGCTTGGCATACATGGCTCGATTTTGTAACAGATTTGAGCACAATCAAGCACCGTGTGCGTTCATGCCGCTCGATTGTGCTTGCATCTGACAAAACATCGAGTTCTGTGTGCCCTTCTTTGAGCAGGATCAATCCTGCTTGGTCAAACAGGTTTCCAACATGTTGGAAAACCTTGTTCCATTTCTACCACGGGTCCCCATCAAAATCGGATTGGGCTGGCAGCCGCAGAAGTGCTGTAACTCGATATCGGGCCAGGTCGTCCCCTTCCTCAATCTGGTACAAAATCGAGCCACTAATTTTAGACCAACAACCAATTCTACACCAACTGCAAGATGAGGAATTCAGTCTAAAACTACAGGTATCTAAAGCCAGGAAAATCATAAACAGGCTGCCAACCTGGATAAACACACCAGTGTTCAAGTTGGAATAGCCTATGTTTTACTTGCACATTTAAAATATTAACATAATAATAACATACATGTATGCAAATGATACTTCACAAAATACAATATTGAACAAATGACAAATATTTTATAACCTTAGAATTAAAAAAAACATGAGTATGTGAATAAGATGTAATGTAAACTACAATACTAGAGGTATTAAACCTAAGGACACATTTTGAATCCAATTAAAAAACATATTGGATAATAAAGTGTCTTTTTTTCTTTGAATAAATAAATCTCAATGAGTGAATCAGGGCCAGGCGGTAAAATCGGTAATTTAAGTAAAAATAAATAAATAAATAAATAAATAAAAATCAAGAAATTATTCTTCAAAATCAAATATTTGAAGCACTCAAAAACAGGAAACCATTTCCATTATGCATTGAAGAACTTTCTATTCAGTATTGTAACACACACACAAAAAAAAGGTAATGACAGCTTTCTGATGAAATATGCAATGCACACTTTCCTGTTAAGCCTAAAAAGGAAAAACCACAGCATAAAACAATACACAAAATGTATGCTTTTAGATATGACCACTAGAAGTTATTCACCACCATTATTCAGGTATGCCAATTCTAAAAACCATTGGAAACTAAATGCAAAAACAAATGATTTTTAATAGGACATAAAAATGATTTACACTAACTGCAGTTCCCACAACCAAACTAAAATGCCACCTGAGCATCCTAGTAGGCACATAGATTGAGATGTATAATGCCAGCTTGGTTCAGTTATCCCAAACACTGGCTTCAGCTCAGAAAGCTAGTTGCGTTTCACTATTAAAACTAGTAAAACTCACAACAATAATATTGTAAACACGTATCTCCCAATAATGATCCTTCTGTGTTAAAAAAAAAAAAAAAAAAAAAACATACATCCATTTGCCTCATGTTCTCAATGGCGAGGAGGAGAGGGATGGACAAGGTGACTAGATTTTATGCCAGCTTTTATTCTATCTTGCTAGTATAGCCTGAACATATGGCTCCCATATTAAAAAGAAAAATGTCCACAGTTTACAGCAAGTATATCATTTTAAAGCATTGTTTTATAGGAAGAGGGTTGTAACTTGTAATATTGTTCCAGGAGTTCAGCTTTGTAGTTTTGAACAGTTTCACCCAAAAAAATATAGGGGGTACAGTGGGATGGTGGGTGTTGAGTTCACCTTTCTGACCCTCAATCAATATCTGCACCAAGGCTTATTTTCAAGGACTTTAACGGTAAACCCGCACATTAGGTTTTTGCCGGATGATTTTCGCCCATTAGACCTGTCATGGGGGCGCTCTCTTAATGCCCCACAAGGGACTGCAAACTCCTAAAAAAAAAGTTTTTCCCACCAAATTGCTAAATGATCAAATGCTATTTAATACATTGTGGACATTTTTTGTTGTAATCACCTAAAAAGAAAAAGCCCTTGTTGAAATGATAATATAGGATAAAACAGACTTTCTGAGAAACTGCAAACATATTTGTACAAATGCATTCCCCATTATATATGTATTCTTAGATTATAAATTGTAAGTAGGGGTTTAGGCTGGCTGAACTCTAGATTGCATGCTCCCCCCTAGTCCACACTGCCTCCTTATCAGTGTATCCTCTGCTCAACAATGATGCCAGGTACAGGAGGACTTGGGACACCTTTCCTGGGCTGCCATTACTGGCAAATGCCACCAGCAACACATTCAGGCAGAAAGAGCTGGGCAAACATCACTGGAGGTAAGCAATCCCAAGTGAGGAATAGGGTGACCGGTCTTGGTCATGAAAATCTGCCCCAAACCACATTTGGGAATACCACCAGGGAGGTCAATGATCGTAGACATAGGAATTAACTTTCCTTGGAGACAACGGTATTTAGGCTGATCTAAACTGTAAACCTAATTTAAGGATTAAGGTGCCCATACATGGGTCGATGCCCATGCAACTGACCGGGATACTATGTTGTGAGCTATTTCCAGTAGGAAACACTGGTTGGGTGCTGCAGGGAGAGGCCGACATAGGAGGGGGGGGGGGGGGAAATCACAGGCTGTGTGTTGTGTGGGGGGGTCTGACTCTCCCTACTGGTCAACCGGGATTTAAAGACATGTGCGTTCCAGGTTCTTCCAACCTTTTTCGAGCAGGATTCATCAGGCATACACAGCTACATTTTGTAATAGATTTAATTGTGCTTGAATGTTTTACATAATCGAGCCGTGTATGGACACCCTTAGTTTAAGAATAAGAGTTTGCGAATGTACATACATTGGTATGCCACTTGCTACAGCTGTGCAGACTACATATGTATTTAGGAAAGAAAGCTCCACATCACTGCTGCAGTAAATTACTCAGGGGAAGTTGACATATTTTTACAGCACACAAGAAAACATTTTGGTCCATAGAAAATGCTTGAATTGCAAAAACTGTGAAATGAGCACAAGTTGCTGATGTGAGATAGGCCTGCATTAAGAATGGGTATTTTTATCAATCAAACAGATGAGACATGGATGTGTTCTACAACTTCATGGTCTGTCTCATGTAGGTATTTTTAGATATTCATGTTAACTGTAGTTAAGGTAGGTAGGTAAGATGATAAAAAGACATGTTTCATTAGACATAACTGAATGAATACCTTTGCTATTTACATTAAAACATATGAAGAGACAGGGAATGTTACATTAAGCATTAGTGTCTTAAGGTCGGAATACATGTTTTGTTTTTTCGGTTAAATTTTCTAAAAATAGTCGACAGTTTGAAAATATATTCCTTTTTTACCTGCATCGATCAACCAAAAGTGGTCCAAATTGATCATAAAATGTATATAAATTGAGCCGTGATTAGATATGTTGGTTTCATCGATCATTCAACTTTTAGGTACTTGGGCAATGCATATCTGATTGAACTATGGAGAATGTGCACAGGACTTTGGAAAGGAATTGATCGTTTTCGAATCGATCACACTGTGTGGTGGTACCACCAATTGTTGTTAGACTATTTAAAATGCACAAGCTGATCAAATCGAAGATTAATAAAGCGAAAGTTTGTATGGTTGGCGTTTGCTTTAACAGCAGATTCTATCCATTTGCAATTATATGCAGTATATCAGTTGAGTCTTTATTTTTTAACTTTAAACAACAAAAATACTTTTGTTAAACATAAAGCAGGTGTAAAATTAGTCCTACTTATTGTCACTTTTCTCCCCAAGTATGCTTGCTGTGATGTTTATACAACTGTTCAAACATTTCCATCTAACATCGCTGTTCGGTTCAATCTAAGGGGTTTGTTTGTGGCACTGTGGCACCACAGTGCCTTGTCCTGGCTTAATAAATATAGTTATCTCACCAAGTTGTCAACACTAGTAGAAAGTACATTTGGAAATTATAGTATATTATTTTACTGACAGTATTTTGTGTAGGTGGTTTCTGTATCTACAGCTTCAGACAAAAGGTAAAATGCTCACATTTATATTTTCCTACTGGTAAGCTCCTCACACACTAACATTCATGAAACAAGTAAAATGATTGCAGTACAGGGGGGTAGGTGAAGTCATATATAAAATTGTTGGTACAGGGAGCTGAAAGTTTTCCATCTTGAGCACACAAGTACATTATTTGTGGTGCATTACTGCTTGTTTAAATCAAGAAAAACAACATCTATTTGGATGTGTAATGCTAAATGATTACAAAGACATCTGAAATATCCAACATACAAAATGTTGATTCGAACGGATGTAAGCCCCTCACTCACGGCCTTTTCCGCTACTGGTGAGAATTCCCAAGGTGCTGGGGTTTTAAGCAACTTTTCAGCCCTTATTTTGTCATTACAGGCGAGAATAAGTTGTTCTACACATGTAGTAATCCACAATAATGTCCATACTACTTAGTCATGTGGGCTACCATTAAAAAAAACATTTTTTAAGCGCACCTCCGGTCTTTATTTTCATCTTGCACAGGCCTATTTGCTGTACTCATCATGCATAGTTTAAGGTTGTTGCAAACTTCTGACATGAGTGTTAGATGGATACATTTTGAAGAAGCTTCACAAAATGAAGACAAGGTGGCATACTTTGACAGTACACCTCCTGCGTTAACTATAACTGAAATATTTGCGAATGCTGAGTGTGTGGTGAAATTTAGCCTTTACCTGCAGTAGGGGTTTAAATTAAACAATTGAGTTTACCGTATATACTCGAGTATAAGCCGACC
>CM070034.1:83207855-83239445 GCA_036250615.1 Ptychadena robeensis | reverse complement strand
TCGATAATGTTCCTAAATAGAAAAGGGGGGCCCTGCAAGGAAAGTTTGGGAACCACTGGGCAATGTTAACATTACATGCATGCACTACATAAGGATAGGATATCAGGTAAAATCTTCACAAAATACACTCTACAATAGGTCAAGCAAGAATGTGCACTACTTTTAGAATACAGGCTACATAGTCAGTGTCACAACATATGCGGAGAACCCCCAACGAGACCATTTTGTAGAAAAGGATTAATTGAAATGCATGATAATTTCTAGATGTGACTAGACAAAAACATGGTCATAGGTGAAATTGTAAAAGGAAAAGCTGTAGGGGTGTCCTCCCCATAACTGCTTGTTCATAGTAGTACTGATATTAGTAGCAGCAGCATTGGGGATTGGACATTCAAATGTATTTTGGACATAATCCTTCTAAGTGTACAGACCTGTAAATCAAAGATAAGGTTAATTAACAAAAAATGCAGTCATCATTAGGCAGGAGATCCACCATTCAATGTAGTTTTAAATGTGGGGCCTCCTGCCCTTTGCCTTTCTCTGGGTTACTGAATCAATGGGAAATGCCAGAACATAGGCTAAGGTCAGCAATCCACGAGTATAGGTGATCACATTTATTGGGGCTTTTGTTAGTATACAAACTGGGATAAAACTGCACATAGTCTTCAGCAGTAGAGTACTCTTAAGGCTGCCACCCGCATCAAATCTTGTTTGATGGATTTTCAATTTGATTGACGATTTCAATTTGATGGATTGATGAAGCACACAATGTAATCAGTGCAAAATGGATTTCTTACCAGTTATGCAGAAATTGGCTGAAATTTTCTAACCTGACCAATCAATTTGTTGCTGATTTCCATCAGTTTTTATCATACAGATTCAGAAAATAATAATGAATTTTCCAATTAAACTTTTGTTTTTACTGCTCGGTTAAACTAAAAAATCAAGACATGTACAGCCAGCTTTAGGTCAAAGAGATTATAGAAGAGTAAATAAAGTGTTTGCATTTTCGTATCTCTAGGATTACCATGTTCTATTACACAATTTTTACATACTTGTCTATAAATCTTCACTACCTTTGGTAATCACTATGAATTTTCAATATATATTTCAGTGCAGAAGAAATACTAAATGGAAGGTGTTCCAAATATGACAAATAAAACCCCAAGATAATAGGATGCACAAGAAGGATATAAAACAATGGGGACCGTCATGAGGGGTGGACAGCAGGTTAAAAATAAAATTGTGATCTCCACTTAAAGACTTAATGAGGAAGTGTTTACTGTACTCACATTCTTATATCTACACACTATTGTGCATACAGTGAGTCATTCACAACAAGGGGAAGTTACAGGCTTATATGTACTAGTGGTGACATCATTTCACCATTATAGGTGCGGTGAATGGACTGAAACAAAGATATTATTTTAACAATGATTGACAAAATAAGCCATATTAAGACAAATGTCTAATTTATGAGGTTGTAAGTAATTCCCTGAGGTCTTAAGGCAATCATCTTAAGGCGAAATAAGATAATAATAATAAACAGATACTTGTACCACCATCATATATATGATAAAGTTCCACCATCTGAAAGAATCCTCTTTAGTTTTATGGGGACCCAATGCACCCAGTGTTGTGAGACTTACATACCTCACAACACGGGCTGGAAGCTGACAGGCAGCTGAGACTCACAGGATGCCCCCCCCCCGTACATTGCTAGAAGCAGCCTTAATAGGCTCCACCCCCTTCTCTCTCAGCTGACAGGCAGAGCTGACACAGACAAGGAGCAGAGACAAGCCTAGCTGCTAGACTCAGAGTGCAGAGAGAGGGGGGGGGGCTCTGCAGCCCATCCTGTGTGCCCCGCTCAACTATGCCTCCACGATTGACCGGAATTTACTGACATGTCCCTCCCAAGTTCGATCAACCTTTTTTTGAGCAGGATCCATCGATCCTGCTCAAAAAAGGAAGGTATTTTTTCCTTGATTTCCGTTCAATCGGTGAACAGAAAATCCACATGGTTAAGGCCACTTTTTTTCTACATTAAAGAAGTGCAGCTGAGCCTAAAACTATCTATTTAAGCATAAATACATAGTTGGAATGCTGTTCTACCACCCTCTTTTTACATTATTTTTTAGGACAAGTAAAAGTATTTTACCCTTTATAAGGAGCAACACAATTTTAAATTAACAATTTTTAACTCCAGTCAGTAACCCACTTGCAGTAAAGCCAGGGTAAGGATGACAGCTATGGAAGCTACCCTTAAAACTGTAGCCTTGAACTGCTATTGCTTAAGCCCCCCATACACCTTAAGATCGATCCATACAATCTCCATTAGATCTACGAACAACTATGTAGTGCCGGGTCCTCCCCGATAGAATACATAGTGATTGGAAGGATTAGAAAGCTCCTCATATTACATGGTTTTGGTAGAAAAAAATTTTTATTGTACAGAAATTGTAAATTGTATGGGGGCCTTTACTCTGATTCTTATGCACAGTGAGATACAGACCATGTATTTTCCTGGCTAGATTGATCGCTGTCCTTCTCTCTTTAACCTCACTGTCCATGACAAACAACTCTTTGAAATTTGATTGCTGCCTGTTGAAATCATGGATGTTCCTCATGATATGTCGGCATAACCACATCTTCCTTCTTTCAGAAAGCAATATAAAGCACTCTGCCAGCCCATCCAACCAGCCATGGAAACCTTATTGAAACACATACAGTGATGATGTCACTCGGTCTAAAAAAGGGAAATGGAAAGGTCTTAAGCATGTTTATCATAAGGGGGATGAAGAAGGGAAACGAAAAAAAAAACACCTAGACTTTACAGCTTTCAGCAAACTACAGATCGTATATATCCTATATTATATAGGCTCCTATATATCAAGTAGATATACCTTCATGTAAGAATCAAGTGTTGGAACTTTTGCTTAAACATCTTTAAAAAAAACTCTGAAACTCAGATATTCTTTGAAAGAGTATTTTGCACTGGAAATATTGGCAGACACGTTTCTTTAGTGCTTTCATTCCAATGATTAAAGGCTGCTATGCTTTACTGTGAGAACAGAGAAGGGGATGGATAGAACAATTAAAACTTCCCTACCTTCTCCTCTCAGTAACTTTATTAAACTCTGCTGTGTAATTAGACAGAGACTTCAGCTATAGCGAGATTCTATAAAAGTACTACACGGTAATTGCAAAGACCTATAATAAACCTTGCTGAAAGATAAAAAGATCCAATATAATGACATGGATAACTGATAGAAAAAAATAGACTAGAGGAATATGTTTGTATAACCTGAAAAGGATATCAAAACGAATAGCTCTTTCACACTACATGCATTTAGAAGGATGCATTGATTTTGCGTTAATGCAATGTACACAGGTTTTCACTTGGCTGCATTGCATTACATGCTAACGCAGGAATTCTTTTTTTTTCGCACTAGTATGGGAGACCTAACGCAGTGGCATGCATAAGTGTAGGGTTGATTTACTGGCAACCAAATTAGTTACCAGCATATACTGCACAGTACTGTGAAAGGACCCTTAGGTCATGTATCCACTGTACAGTGCCAGGGAACCAAGACGCGCACCAGCACAATTGCCGGGCAGATTCCCCATGGCTTGCAGGCAGCTTGCCCACGATAAGGATGCTCTATTGATGCAGCTGTTTTTCCGCGTTTTGGAGATGCCTCCATTGATCTTCCATGGAGGTGTCCCCGGAAGGACCACGCAGCGCTGCTTTGAAGACGTGGGAAGAATTAGAATGGGAATTGCCCTCTCTGCGTCTTTTTCCCTGCTGCAGTTGACACAAGCCCAAGAATACTCTTAGATATATAATTATCTACAAAGTTACCTTTCAAACAAAACATTTAAAGCCAAAACCTCTGCATCAGATCCTCCTCTCATTATGGAAGTGCTACTGGTGTACTTAATTTTTTACTCGCCACTTCTGTATTTTGACATTTGTTGTAAAAAAACAAAACAAAAAACTATGAAAGGACACAGTGTAATATGTCAGGTAGTGTTGTTCACCTGTGACTCTATATTTACCCACCTGTAACAACTTCTAAGATCCAGATGATTATTATATTCAAATAAGAAAACCCTTGCATATGAATTAAAACGTACAGTGCTTTTCTTTACCCATGAGCGTAAAATGGACTCCCTGTCGAAACCTACATTCATGTGAACATACCCAATCTGTCAGTGCATTAAAGTTATTGCACTAGATGGTCCATTGAACAGTACTCACACAGATTAGTTGTTGTAAGAGCATTACTGCTCCCCGCTTTGTATAAGAGAAGTCTGTATGTAATGGGACAGCATCCATATTGTATAGACAGAGCGGCTCATATGACAAATATATGCATGGGTATGAGCGCCCATTAAGAATGAATTAGCAGCACCAAAAAATGCAAGCATTAATTTAAATATTGGTGGGTGGTGGAGCACAAACTCACCTCTTTTTCTCTATTTTCCTATGTTGCACTGTCCCCAAGTAAAAAAAAAAAAAAAATAATAATAACGTGATGCAGGTTTTTTTGAACATTTCCTAACAGCGCTAAACTCAGTAGTAGCTGAAGTGGGCACAAGCACTTAAGAAGTGAGAGAACAGGCAGAGGAATTGAGCTTTTCAATGTGTATTGTATAATAAATTCTGTATGTGTGTAGAATTGCTAGAAAAGGACAGAAATACAAGCAAACTGATCACACTGCTCATTACTAACATAGGACTCTAGTGCAAAATGGTCAGCTTCAATTCCAGTATTGCTATGGGAAAATAAAAGGACACGCAGTAGTTTCAATTTATCCACCAAATCCTCCAAAGAAGGGGCACTTCTCAGAACATTTACTCTGAGAACATTTACTCTGAGAACATTTACTCTGAGAACATTTACTCTGAGAACATTTACTCTGAGAACGAGAATGAAATTCGGCTTAAATTCGGGTCAAAAAATGAAAATTGTGGCATTTTGTAGGTGGACTTTATGAGTAAATTGCAAATCCCCCAAACATGCTATCATCACCAAATATGCTGGAGATGTAGAGATGGGTTGTAAGAACATTTGAAAAAAGAAATTTTTTAACTTATTTATGCAAAAACTTGATATGCTAGAACAATACTTTTTTCTTTACAATGTTCTCGCATCCCTTCTCTACATCTCCAGCACTTCTAGTGATGATATCATGTTCAGGGGCTTTGTAATTAACTTACAAATCTGCTGAATTAAATATTTACACCTCAAAACAAAAGTACATTTACTGTGTGTTTCTGTGCCTTAGTTGCTGCATTTCCCTCCCTAGGCTAGTCATTCAGTTTTTCCAGATTTTTTTTCTAAAATTGGGTACCTCAGCTTATATTCGGGTCGGCCTTTATCGAGTATATACGGTATGTCAAAACTGGAATTTCTCAAAATTTTTTAATTAACCTCCCTAGCGCACTGCTGAGGTCCAGCACCATAGACTTCAATGGTAAATTTTTCTTTATGTTGTAGGCCTGTAACTTCCCAAAATATGTCCGTACAAGGGTCTAATAGACATCCTGACTATAATCATGTTTGAAACAAACAATTATGTAAAATATTATTATAATTTTTTTTTTTATAAATTTAGAGAAAATGAGAAAACACAAAAATCAGGGCACAAAGTTTTGCTGCTATGCCCAAATAAAGTCTCTGGTGCCCCACATGTGCCCATTTGCAGTTAACCCTCTCTAACCTGGTGTGATAAAATCACACCAGGGAAGAAAGGGTTACAGCAAATGGGTACATCTGGGGCATCAGGGACTTTATTCTGGCGATGTTTATTGCATAGGGGGAGTTTGAAAGCAGTTTTCTATATAGAAAACTGCTTTCATGCTATTTACTGTACAAATCTCCAGCCGCCTATCCGAGTGACGTCATCACATCACTCGGAGCGGGGGGGAGGAAGACACGAGAGGCCGAGGCATCCGAAGAAGCATGTCGCATGGGGACACCAGGACAGCGGGAGTATGCTCTCCCAGAGCCCCGATTTGTCCAGTGCTATACTAGCAGCTGCAGCGCTGGACGAGGTGCTGCCGCCCCGAACGCTAGGGCGGTTAAAGAGATTTCCTCTAACTTGATGTTGTGTTCCAAATGGAACAAGAAAAGCAAATGTATCCAGACACCTCAGTTTATATTGAATACTAGTGGCAAGCTGTTTAACCTTCCCTTAGCCCAGTGGTTCCCAAACTTTCCTTACAGGGCCCCCCCCCCCTTTTCTATTTAGGAACATTATCAAGCCCCCCTCCCCTATTCAAACACAGATTAAGAATTGCCCCCCTGCAATACCTTCGCGACCCCCAGTTTGGGAACCACTGCCTTAGCCCAATGGTTCCCATCCCAAACTGGAGGGCGTGGAGGTATTTCAGAGGGGGCACCGCTAGGAGGATGAGGGCAGGACAAACTAGACGCCAACCATGGAGGAACTAGCTGAGACCGTAAGAAGCATGCATATAATGTAACTTTCTAGAAAAGCAGGGTCCTGCAGGGAAAGTTTGGGAAGCACTGCCTTAACCTGGGACAAGTTGTGGAAAATCAGTAGACTGATCTCCACTCTGTAATCCTTTCTCTAATTTTAAAATGCAATCTTGACTTTGTCCCCACTGCTTTCCTTTTTGTCTCTATGTGCTGTTGTAATGGGGAATTAAAGCTGAACTCCTGCCTACCTTTCAGTCTTTAAATAATGTCACAGCACCAAGTCAACAAGAAAGGTTGTAATAAAAATGGAAACGTTTTGATTAGACCATTAATTAAAAAGCAGAGATAGCCAGGGAAAGAAAACATAAGCAGATTAAACTTCTGCTTAAATGCATTTGAAATCAAGTAAATTGATTTTAATAGCTGCCTTTAATATACAAAAAAACATTAGTTAGGTTATAAGTGATACTTCAACAAACACTCAACTGTCACTCAGACATCAAAATGGGAATGATAGCACGCCCTCAATCATTTCACTAATTATGAAGGTCAGCACTTCAACATTTCTGACATTTGCTTTAGATACAGAAAAGTTAAAGTTTGATAAAAATGCATTTCCACTCTCACCTTACCAACAAGTGGTGCCAATCATAAGTGGAAGAGCAGGTGAGAAGTCTACTTTATGGGCTCTTTTCTACAAATGAGCCTTCCCTCTAATTGCTCTATTGTTCCTTTTGGTGCTTTATACTTTAGGTGCCCTTTGTTCTCATTTCTATAATCAGTGCGATATTGGTTGCTGCATACTATATCATTAGCAACGAGAGTAATTAAATACGCATTATGCATATTCCCAGTAAGGTTTTTGTAAGACAGTAAATTACTTGCGTCTTTTGGAAATTAAACATGTATTACTTTTTAACTGTTTCCATTATTAAGTGGTTTGTTTTGGAGTCATTCTATATAAGTTATAAGGCTTGTTACATTGCAACAAAATATCAGATGAGGACTTCTTAACATTACCAGGCCTTTTTTTCTGCCATTTCTGATAAGATTTCTGTAGTTACTCCTCAGCTACGCCATGGCTTGTGAGTAGATCAATTATTCATGGATTGCCTAGATGTGTATTTGATGGCCTGTGCTCCAAACACCTGTATATTTTCATCAAACATTCTGACTTTGGTTGAATGGCGACTATCTGAATCCTGCTTTACTGCTCAAAATCAGAAATGCACTGCAAGCCCCTCTAGCACAGCCAATGTATATTTCATGTCCAGCAAACAAGAAATGAGAGAAGACTATAGACAGATCCTGAAAGTTACTTCACCAAAAATTACAATGATTGATTTCTAATTACAATGCTCATTTATTTTCAGCACAGGAGCTCCAGAGAAATTAATATTCTAGAAAAGCATGAAAAAAAGTGTACAATTCTAACGGAACTCTGCACACAAAAAAAGGAACTACTGCAATGTTACTATTTACCACTGCTCAAAAATGAACAGGAACAGAATACCTACACACAACACAAATAGCCGAGCAAAGACCAAAAGCATTAAATGCAGAATGTTAAAGGGGAACTATAAAGACAACCAGCAGAATACAACCATATATTTAAATCAAGTGCTTAATAGTATAGCATGAACTTAAGCCTGTGAAGATATGCCATCGATTGCCCAAAAATCGATCTGTATACACATTCATGCAGATCGAACATTGACCAGGGTCCCTATACAAAGTATCGAGTGGGAATCGATGCATCCATGGTAAACATCTCGATTCCCATTCTTTTTTTTTGTCAACCACAAGCAGCGTGGTGACATCGCCGCACTGCGATCAAACGCCAGTGAAACAAACAGGGATCTAAACATGTATGGCTAGCTTTAATTACATTTTATTGGTTGTCGGGTTATTCATTTTTTTTTTTAAAATTCACACTCAGCACTATATTCAATTTGTATTCTATACTGTAATTTTGACATAGAATTCACACAATGGGAGCAATCGGTGTTCTCGGTGTGTTGCGAAATGGGATGTATTTCCAGGGTTGTCACATAAGTGAGTTGGGGCCCTTTCTCACCAGTCATAGTACAATGTTTAACAGCCACTTTAACGTTAACACAAACATTGCAGTTAAACACAACCCCAGATTGTGCTACTCCACCTATACTAATGCAGTGGTAGGCAAACTTATTCAACCAAACCATCGCAATGGTGTAGCGCTTGAAATACATTTTGAGAGCCGGAGGGGGTTTGTGCTGTAAAAGTTTTTAAATTACAGTTTCTTTTCCCAAAAACATTCTCTAAAATTAACTAAAAAAAGACTTATTAATAAAACATAATAAGTCTTAGTTACGCTTTAAACTTAATAATATAATACTAAATAACAACATTTGTTTTGAAGAAGTATTACAATATACTGTGACCACAATGACTGACAACCCCTACAATGTACCTACAATATACCAGTGATTCCCAAACTTTCCTTGCTGGGCCCCCTTTTTCTGTTATCGAGCACCCCTTTCCTATTCAAACACATTTTAAGAATGAGGGCCCGCGCCCCCCCCCCCCCCCCCCCCCCCCCCCCCCCCCCCCCCCCCCCCCCCCCCCCCCCCCCCCCCCCCCCCCCCCCCGGAATACCTTCGCGCCCCCCAGTTTGGGAACCACTGCAATATACTGTGAGGATAATGATGGACAACCCCTGTGAACAATGTTTCAAGTCAGGTTTGCATGTTGTTATTTTAGTCACAAAGCCCCCCTTAAAAGGTAAAGAGCCACTCTCCTTTGACGTTGACCCAGAGCCCCCCGGTTATTTGTAGCCCCAAAGCCCCTCCACTGGTCGACAGGCACCCCTTTGTAAGTAGCCAACCCCCCTCCCCTTTAAAGTTAGCAGCCCAAAACCCCCCCTGTAGTATCACCATAGAGCCCCTCCCTTAATTCAAAAGCTGGCCTGTTATTTGTGCCATAAAGCCCATTGTAGGAGCCAGAAGACCACCTCCCGCCTTAAGTCTCCCCAAACGCCCCAGTAGGTATCCCATAGAGCCCTTCCCTTATGGTAAACAGAAAGCCCCCAACCTATTGTAAACCACAGCCACAGAGCTCCCCCTTACGGTTCCCCAAATCACACAGCCCCCCTTACAGGCTTATTTAGGGTAGTTGGATGATGGTTGCGAGGGTTTTTTGGCTCTAATGGGAGTAGTGATGGCAGACATGAATGAAACATAATAAAGAACAGGTAGCAGAGTGACAAGTCCTTACGCCACTAGCCAGTACTTAAGGGCTTAAGAGCCACATGTGGCCTCCCAAAGCCCATTCTTTGATATACCCCCTGCTGCATAAAATGTGTGCTGCAGAACACTATGCATACTACTTTTCATAAATTACAATCTAGCTTTGTGAATGGCTAGTAAGGAAAGCCAGGACACAAGAGGTAAGATTGGGCAGAAAGTGATCACAGACTATAAAAGTGAAAAGTTTGAATACTATTGTGTATTCATCCCATTTTATTTACTATTTTCAGACCCATTCCAATTAAGCTGGATATTTGGTGTAATTCATGATCAAGGATAATAATAGCCTTAATAATAATTTGTAGTAACAGTCTTCCCCTGTTTAATTATTATTAAAAAAATTATAAAATGTTGAAACACTGAAACCAAATCCAAGCATTCTAATAAAATACTCTGGGTACTGGTGAATGACCCAAAAGTAAAGCTCAAAACATTGAATGCTTAATAGCCTTACATATACTGGTATTTTAGACAACTAATAAAGTGCCGATACAAAAACTGTACAAAGACTCTTACTACACACAACAGATCAAAGGGCTACAGGTTTTATAACTCAACATGAACAGTACATCTTTTTTCTGTAAAGGAAACACATAAAATGTTGTGCCATTTACATGTAGGATCCTCAAATGTATTAAAAACATTTATTATGCATTAAGCCTGACCTAATTATTTCCCTAGCAAAACCGCTCATTCTTTCTGAATATTAAAAGTTCCTAATCGCATTTTAAATACTCTCCATTTGTGTTAGATCTTCTCAATGAGTTTTACATTAACACGTTAAAGTCTTTTAGAAACAGAAAAAGCTGATAGACAAGTGCACAGTTTGTGTATTCCTCTGTATAGATATCAATGAGCCTGTAGCTGGTTTGATGTGAGAGAAAGCAGCTGAGGCCACAATGGGTTAACAAGAAAAAGAGAAGCATTGGAGAACCGCAGTATGGTAACACTGACCAATACAGTCATTTTCCGAAATCACAAGCAAAATGTTTCAATGTACAAAACACTAAGCTCCTACCTTTGTATGCTGTGGCTGCCCTGCGCCTTGAAGGTGAAACCAGTTCTTTCACTATCTGCAAAACCTGAATCATCGCTAGTTAGCCAGACAAGGAGCCGGCTGCTCTTCATACAGAAAGCCAACAGGTTTCATTGCTGGAGCTCATTGTATCCTGCCTCTGTGAGCTCAAGTAATGCAGAAAAGAAAGATCATACCTCCTCACATATGCTTCCCTAAATTCTTTTCATTGCTTAAAGGCAACCTTCAGGAAAGCAGCTCATGCACTACATGAGTATAGACCGGGATCAAGCACAGCTGCTACTTAGTCTATTTATGTTCAAAAGTCAATCATTGTGGAATCACCGATATAGATACAAATCTAGAAGCCCGATGGAAAAAGTAAAATGTACATTCAGGTGCTGAAAGAAACACATAGCTTTAACATCTACAAGCAGGAGATCCCATGCTGTGCTGTGTCTTCAGCGCCATAAAGCTCTTCATCACTTCTACAGAGCGTGCACCTCTGACATGCTGCTGCTGCTTGACCTGACAGGCTGCTTCATACACCAATCACAACACAGACAACCCAAAATATCTCACCCCACATAGACCCACCAGTGACCACATTCTCTTCTACGGCGGAAGAAAATGCACTCTTATTTTTCAGCAATTGTTCTCCTGACCACAACAGATGAGCCCATCTCATGATGTCATTTACCATTAACAGGAATGCTTTCTCTCATTCAACCGAGGTCATCTCAAATACTTAATTGGTCCAAAAAGACATTTTACTGTCATGGCTTTTTGGAAGGCCCATTAGGAACAGACAAAATTACCACATTGGCATGTAATCTAAAGAGAAAATTATTATGAAAATACACTCAACAGTATGCAAATAAAGACAACTTGTCATAGTTACAATGACAGCTAAAAGGTTGCCCTGTAGTAGTACAAATTTACATTTAGAAGCTAAACTAGCACTACTCCTGTCTAATGAGATAAAGTGGCTTCTTATACACTTGTGTTACAATGGTAATGAAACATTCATTGGCTTCTCCATTCACCTCTATTGGCTTCGCCATTCACCTTCTATTGGCTTCCGCCCGCCTTCACCTCTATGGACTTCCCTTCACTTATTGGCGTCTCCCTTATCTATTGGCTTCTCTTCACTCTATTGGCTTCTCCCTTCACCTTTGGTCTTCCTCCCTTCACTCTATGGCTTCCCTTCCCTACTATTGGCTTCTCCCTTCAAACCTCTATTGGCTTCTCCTTCACCTATGGCTTCTTTCTCCTTCACCTCTATTGGCTTCTCCATTCACACCTATGGCCTTCTCCATTCACCTCTATTGGCTTCTACCATTACACCAGCTAAAAGGGCTTCCCCTTCAACATATTGGCTTCTCCCTCACATCTTGGTTCTCCCTCACATCTATTGGCTTCTCCCTTCACATCTATTGGCTTCTACCTTCACATCTTGGCTTCTCATTCACCTCTATGGCTTTCATACATATAAACTAATATTGGCTCTCCATTCACATCATATGGCTCATCATTCACATCTATTGCTCCTATCACATCTTGGCTCCCCTCCATGTCCATCTAATTGGCTCCCATTCACAATTATTGGCTCTCCATGTCACATCTTGGCTCTCCATCACATCTAAGCCTCTCTTCACATCTATGGCTTCTCCATTCAATATTGGCCATCTCCATTAACTATTGCTCCTCCATACACTATTGGCCTCCTCCATTCACATTATTGGCTCCTCATTCACTCCTATGTCCTCCATTCCACTATGCCACATCACATCTATGGCTCCCCATTCACATCTATTGGCTCCTCCATTGTTCACATCTTATGGCTCCTCCATTCACATCCTAGTGGCTCCTCCATTCAACTATGGCTCCTCCATTCACATCTATGGATCCTCCATTTCAAATCTATAGGCCCTCTCCATTAATCTATTGGTTCTCCATTAACTCTATTGCTTCTCCATTCCTATTGGCTCCTCCATTCACATCTATTGGCTCCTCCATTCACATCTATTGGCTTCTTTCCCTAGATTTGAAAAATCCAGCCCAAATCTCGAAATCCCATGTAAAAGATCTCCCGACACAATTTATAATCAGGGGACACAATACCTGAATACAGACTGAATGCAAGGCAAAACGAATTTTAAAAGAAAAATAAACTAGCACAAAGAGTTGCGTGTGTAAATCCAATGAAAGTGATGGAAAGCTGGTAAATTTTCAGATATCAAGAGTTCAAGGAAAGGAATTCAAAACGGAACGCTTTTTTTCCCTACATGACAGTAGTTCACTTAAAGACTAGGTCTTTATGTAGTACAGTTCAAGAAATCAAATAAAAAAGAAGACTAAAGTGCTGCCTAGAAGTGCAACTTGCCATGTCATTTTGGGTAAATGATGGGTAAATGATATATAATCTAGTCCATCAAGGCATGTAGGCTTTGTGGTTCTGTAAACACATATGATTTCCCTTACAACTAAAAGCAGTACAGGACTAAGGGTTTACAGGCAACATTATGTACAATCCCAAAAAAAACTGTAAAGAAAGAAGGTATAATTGCATTCAGCAAGTTTGTAATCATATGGTAACATAGTAAAAGTGTTAGAATTCAGAAAGTTCACTTCAGAAGAGGATATGAGGGAAGATTCTGTCATGTAGGCATCTTTTCCAGCAATACCTATTCTAAGAAGATTGTTCCTTAGTTCTTTTGTCTCTAAGATGGGTGTAAAAGAGCTGGTTTAATAAAAATAGTATTTTAATATATGTTAATGTAATTACTTGTGGACACTGCTTTAAAAAAAAAAACCAGAGACCCGCTTCCCTGCACACTGCAGTAGTCATCACCAAATATGTTACTACAAAACGAGTGAAGGAAACCGTCCAAAAAGTGTTCAACGCCTGAAGCAAGTGGGATACAGCAAAGTATCAGAGGCTGGAGACATATGTATCCACAAGGAGTGGTACCATTCTGGACCGAAACACATGACAATGAAAATATGCAAACTGTTGCAATTCCTACACCGTTCACATGATTTGGATGTAAATACCGTGAAATTAAAGCTGACAGTCTGCAGTTACAGCACATTGTGTTTGTTTCATTCCTAATCCATTGTGGTGGTGTATAGAGAAAAAAATTTTTAGAATTGAGTTGATGTCCCAATATCTATGGACCTGACTGTACATGCGACGGTCTTATATCACATACAGAATAAGATGATGTTCCTTTAGGCTAGGTTCCCATGGACATTTGTTTTGCACTGTGTTTAACGCTGTTCAGGAATGTTTTTTGAGAGTTTGTGAGGAGTTTGTGCAGTTTAAAACATGCGTTTATTTCTTGGGAACCTTATTAACCCACCCTTAGGAACGAGTAAGAAGTCCCAGGGAACCCTATACTCATTTAATAGGGTGGGGGGGGGGTCCAAGGGGAACTTTTTAAAACCTATAATAATAAGCTGCATTCTACAGACCCTCACAACACTGGCCATGTTGTGGAGAAGAGTGAACCTAAAAGAGGGGTCTTCCCTTTGTTGGGGAATGACATTACACCTGGTTTGGCTCGTGATGGGGTGAGCGCACTCTTGTCTACACACAGCCTTTATTAAAGCCCAAAATACACCCACAAGGCGCCCGAACAGCATTCCCAAGTTAATGGAAATGTTTGAAATGTCAAATGCCCCTTGGGCACAAAATTAAGTGGGAAACATCCATGTGAACCTAGCTTTAGGCAGCTGCAAAAAATAAAAATTTAATTTAAAAAAAATACCAATTTGTACCAGAATACACATTAATCCCATTTACCAAATAGCATACACTGTACATCTGCTAACACAGAAAGTAAATCATTTACTGTTTGCAATCAATAGAATTAAAGGATTTACTTTATATTTTATTAAAAGCCTCTGGCTTACCAATAAATTAAGTAACGTAAAACATTGGCAAGGAAAATAAAGAAAATGTACAGCAAAGTCAGATTGATGGTGCTTTGTCAGGAACAACATGCTAAACCCTTTCCTTACCAGATCAGTTTTAATACTTCTGTGACGCATGCATTGAACTTTAAATATATATTTTTAATATAATATATAATAGATTTTTTATTCTAGCCAAACAAATCTAGTATAATGGAAATTAACAGGGATTTTCAACATATATGAAAAGGTACCCATTACATCTTTAGTCAAACATTCACTACAGTGATACGATTCAGTTACATCTAGGAACACTTGCTTTTATTTTGCTTTATTAATTTGCTTAAGAAAAAAATATCAATAGATCTAATAGTATAACATTAAAATTGAAATACAACCTTGTATCTGAAGCTGGTGGCTATTTATCATAAGTATCTAGAATAGATGTCCACATGTCTATTGAAATTTAGGATTCAAAGCAGGGTTATAACTTAAGGAAGCCTTAAGGTAGCCATACACAGGCAGTCAGGCCGATTACCGCCCAATTCTTCAAATGACTGCCCGTGTTCCTTGGGGGCGGTCGCACGCCCGCAAATCGGTGCAGCCACCTGGAGAGATCGACCAGGATTCTCCTGCTTGTCAGATCCCACCGTCCCTGCCAGCCAATCCCATTACTTTGGATGGAGATCGTTCTGAGCAACTGACTGCAGCGTGATGATATTGAGGGACAATCGTTTATAGCAATGGTTCCCAAACTGGGGGGCACGAAGGTATTCCAGGGGGGCACGGGCCCTCATTCTTAACATGTGTTTGAATAGGAAGGGGGGGCTTGATAATGGTCCTAAATAGAAAAGGGGGGCCCTGCATTGAAAATTTGAGAACCACTGGTGTATAGGGACCTTTAAACTCTTAGTTTCCAGTCCAACTTTGGAGACAAAATAACTCACACGCTCGCTATGATAGGATTCAGAAAAATACTTTTATTTTTAATAATTTTTCAACATTTTGTGGTGTACTTGGCTTTTCAAATTACTATAGAAATCAAACTTCTCATATTAAAAAGGAGGATGGTTTCTGGTTTATAACTAAAACAATCTCCCTGTTCTCTATAAAATGCCCAAAAAGTATGATGTAGAAGAATGGTGCATTTTAAGTAGTTAACTTAGCAGATCAAACAAGCCATGCACTCAATTCCCCATTAAAAGTCCCACTTTAAAGACTAATGAAATGTTACCTTATTGTAAGCATTCCTTTGATCTGGAAGCCAGCAATATAATATTAAAGACCCACTTAAAAGCGGCTGGAAAGTCACCTTAATCAGTATTGCTCTCTGCATATTTCCACTACTTACTCATTGGTACCTGGCCATTACTAGAACAATCTAGAAGGGTAACATTGCCAGCCAAACATTATTTAGCCTTCAGAGATAAAGGTTGCTGGGAATGTTTGCTCACAGTACAAGCATGTAGATTTCTGTGGTTTAAGCATATAGAATTACACATTGATGAACACCAAAATATACAAAGAAAGCTCCGAAAATGCACAATGAATATTATTGGCTAAATAAACATAATAGGAATAGAAGTCTTCAGTCACAGGTGAAATGAAGTTATATAAAATGGTATAAACAGAGAGTATATGTTCTCAAAAACATCAACAATAAAGAGCCATCAGACAGAATTGTATCATTCAACTATAATTCGAAAAGCTTGCCTGACGGAAATCCTTTATGTAATATTATTATTTTACAGAGCTTTTCTGCAGGATTCCCTGCAAGCCCAGTCTGGCTGAAATCTGGAGAGCTATGTTAGATGCTTACATAGCTTGGAGATACAGAAGAAACTAGGTTTTAGCATGTCTACATCAGCATGAGCAGGGGTTAATGTGCTCCAAAACATGAGCTCTATATAGAAACAAAGAAAGTGTTAAAAAAAACAACACAAACATAAAATCATGCCACAAATAGATAACTTTTCTTTATTTTTGAAACCCCACATCCAATTTAGTACAAACAAAACTTTTTCCACTCTGTCAATCTGCAGTTTACAATATGAGTGAAGACCAGGGATATGAAGAACATTAAGGGCCTTGCACAAAATACCTCTTTATTTCCATATCAGTACCAAGAGTCTTAGGGCTTGTTTCCACATACGTCGGGACCCCAATGTAGCAGATACACTTACCTGCTCGGTCTTCACGGCGCTGAGCCGCTCCGCTGCTGCAAGGCTCAACGTTGTCGAATACGTTGAGTCTGTGCACCAGCGGATGTGTAGACAGATCATCCGCCGTGCAGGCAATGTCTATCTAGGGTAACCGCTTAGCGGAGAGGGTCCCGACGTATGTGGAAACTTACCCTTAGGGCTTGTTTCCACAACGTTTTTCAATACGTCAAGGTCCCTCTGTCAATGGAAGGGTGCATCCGTAAGTGCATCCATCAGGCATCCGTCAGGACATACAGGAAATGTTTTCCTTCAGTGCATCTGTAAGTGTTAGGGTTAGTTTCCACTGCGTCAAAATCCCTCCGTCTGACGTACGTCAGACGGAGGGATTTTGACATAGCCCATTATATCAAATGAGCCTATCCCAACATCCGTCAGTGTAATCCGCCAGTCTCCATTGCGTTAATATTGACGTAGATCACTACGTCTATTTTGACGCAACGGAGGGGTGTAATCTGTCACTGATGGATGCACTGAAGGAAAACATTTATTTTATGTCCTGACGGATGCAAAGATGGATGCCTGACGGATGCACCCTTCGGTTGACGGAGGGACCTTGACGGATTGAAAAACGTTGTGGAAACAAGCCCTTAGATTACACCCCTCCGTTGCGCCAAAATAGACATAGTGATCTATGTCAATTTTAACGCAATGGAGACCAACAGATTGCACTGACAGATGTTGGGACAGACTTATTTGATATAATGGGCGTCAGATGGAGGGATTTTGATGCAGTGGAAACTAACCCTAAATGACCTGGATTATCAGTTGTAAAGGCCCTCATACACGTGTCGGATTCGCACCGGATTCCGGCACGATCGATTCCGGGCGCGTGCACGCGAAACGATCGTGCCGGAATCGCATGCAGCCCACTTTGTCCAATCGTTCGCGTCCGATTGATCAGGGGCTCAGAATCGGATCCGACGGAGAACCAACATGTTGGTCTTTCTCATGCGATTCTGTCCGGATCAGGGGGAGTTGCCATTTGTGAGGTGGACAATCGGACACGGATCCGTCCCGGAATCCGTTGGACAAGGTGGTATGCTGCGATGGATACTCTTAATTGACCGATTGATCACACCTGCGATTCCCGGCAGAATCGCCGGAATCGATCGGATGATGAATCGATTGGACATGGAATCCGACACGTGTATGGCCAGCTTAAGATGTCCCAGGAATTAGTACATTAAACCAATCCATTTCTTGAGCCTGGTGTGCAACAGACATATGTTAACAACAGTATAAGGCTATGTTTCCACGGCATCAAAACCCCTCAGTTTGACGTACAGATGGGTTGATGCATTACATAACAATGAATTAGCATGTTTCCACATGCGTTGATGTAATGCGTGGAGCTACAGATGCAATGGAGCCCAATGCAAGTATGGGTGCGCTGACGCACCTGCAAACCACTTGTAAATAAGCCTCTAAATATAGTAGTAGTTTCCTAGACAGCCACAATCGCAGCATTCCCAAACATATCTTTTAAAACTAAACGTGTTTGTAGGTCCACTATGCATGACAAAAATCTACGGCACCACACTATACTGTAAAACAGTGTAGAGGGTACTTACAGAAACCAGAATAGAAAAAACCTTTACTAGGCGATTACCATGCTCAGCTCCCTTCCCTCTTGTATGTCATAGGCGTCTCCACCTCAGGAAATACCCACATAATGTCTGTGTTGGTGCAGCTTTTTAGCACTTCCCCTCCCTTCATAACCTACCAGGGTAGGAAC
This sequence comes from Ptychadena robeensis, assembly GCA_036250615.1. Taxonomy (NCBI): domain Eukaryota; kingdom Metazoa; phylum Chordata; class Amphibia; order Anura; family Ptychadenidae; genus Ptychadena; species Ptychadena robeensis. The sequence goes on along the minus strand of CM070034.1, from coordinate 83,220,819 downwards.
GAAGGAAAAACATTATATATTGTCATTTGACAGCTTTAAGCCTGCTAGGGCAACTGACACCACAATCAAGATGGAGGCAGGCAGCAGTAAGGTGTGGAAATGTATAGCATATCCACATGGCTTCCAACATCTGTTAAAAATTAGCAATGAAGTAAAATTGACAGTTGAAGGAAATTGATTGACTAAGTGAACATCTTGCCCCAAGCTCAAGTGTTCATCCACATGATTCAAAAGTCTACCTACATATAAATCTTCAAATATAGAAATGGACGTACAAGGCAGATCACAATGTTCCAGAAGCAATGTATGGGTTTCAGTGACCAGGTAACATAAAGGTAAGGTATAAAAGGCAGCCAAGGTTGTCCTTTCATGGCTCTGAAAATTAAACTGCTGCAAAACTTTATTGAAACCTCACCAAATTTAGGGTGGCAGGAGAGGACCTAATTTGCACTATAATAGAAGAGCTGGTACATAACCATTCTTATGGGAAAACAACAAACAAGGGAGAAAAGAATGGTTTTATTGCTCATCGTTGTCAGCATATGCTGGGAAGATCATGAAGAGTACATAAAGACATAGATGTATTTGTACACATTTACTTTAAAGTTAATAAAGATAAAAATTGAGGAAATTTGTGTACATAACTGTTTTCCAATAGTCATTTTATAGATCAAACATGCAATTTTTTTAACTTACTTAAGCCACATGGATTTGGCAACTTCAAGCAGTATTAAGACAACAGTAAAGATCCACAACATTTATTATGTAGCCAGCATGTGCTAAATATTTACTTCAAAACCATATACTTTCAAACTTTATGCATACAAAGTGTTTGATGCATATGAACAGATATATACTGTTAGTAATGAAGCACATCAAAACAGAGCAGAAAACCAAATGGGGCTTCCTAGTCCCTAAAAGTTGTGAATTGCTCATAAATGTGACCTAAACCCACAGTATATCCAGCCACCCCCTCCCAATATAGATCTATACATTATATGCATCAACACATGCAATGCATATACCCAGGAAGGCACAATCACAGACCAAATTTTAATCAGACAGAGATTAACAGAGAAGAAAAACATAGAATGCATTGGTTCAGAAACTTTCCCTGCAGAGCCACCCTTTTTAGTTATCGAGCCCCCAAACTACGCAGTTTCAGATTGAGGGTTATTTCACACTAGCCAAGCTGTTTCAGCTGCAGTTTTGCCTACTAGTACTAGTGTGAAATGACCCCTCAAAGTTTATTTGAAATACAATTAGCAGCTCAACTCATTCTAACAAAACTAACTTGAAAGTGTAAGATGCTTTTTTCCCCCTTTCCTTGACCTAAGCCACCCCCCTGATCTCATTGCCGATTCTGCTGTTTGTTTCTATCCAGGGGTGGAAGTCTTTAGACCGAGTCTCCATTGCAAGTTTTACAGGTCCAATGTGTAGACACAGATGCGCAAGTCACACATCATAGCATGTCAATGTGGGGAACGGTCCATCAAATAAAATTTTTTAACTATACTTACACAGGAATCAAAACACATTGTGTAAAATTGTGTCTAAAGTGAAGTAAATGCATCAAAAACATGTTAACATTGACAGGTCCAAAAGGGTAAGGGGAAACTAGACCCTGAGGTCCTGTGTGATGATAGTTCAGTAGAATTTTCAGGACCCACTAAAGTCTACAGGCAGGGCCAGGATATTAGACATGAGGGACAGCAGATGAAGGGAAATATGCTTCTGTAAAGAGGGGGTAAAAATAAAAATTTATTGTGCACCAATCCTATGATACTGTAAATATATATATATAAATAATATGCCACTGTGCATAAGTTGCACAGGCACTTAGTTTAAATTTAAGTTAAAGTAATTTGCCTTCTCAGTATATCTCTATATTTAGTAAGGGCTCTGTTTAAGGTCACCTTTCATTTTTAAATTAGTCTCTTTTGAAACCCTTTGACACAAATATGGTAAATGCAGCAGATAAATACATACATTTATAAATTAATCATTCTTCTATATAAATAACTTTTATTATAAAAAGTATACTTACATAAAGGCATGTGTGAACCATTAAAATGAATGGGCAATGTATTCAATAATTGACTATTACATCGATCAAACATCAACTGAGAAAATGAACATGTTTTAATAATAGTGCTCAGATGGGACACACTCACATTGTGGGTACACGCCCATTCAAAATTAATAGGATGCATACAGACACGGCCAGTAAAGCAGACCCCTTGGGCTAGATTTATATGGGCACTTTCCAGGTTGCCGATAGTTGGCAGGAGCACAAAAAACAACTGGACGGTCATGTGAGCGAGCACTTGCAAAAGCACTCAGGGGGTATTGAAATGAGATTTTGGGAGAAAGTACAAAAAACTACTCATGTCAAGTTCGCTGGGCGGCTGTGGCTTTCAAGAATTTAAAGGCAGTTATCAACCGCCCATGTAAATGAGCCCTTGCTGATTTTATATAAATATACTGATGACCTGAAAGTTGCTATGCAGAAGTAAAAGTCTCATTGGAGGACATGCTAAAAGCTGTGCAACAAAATGTTAAATAGGCTGAAAACTACTTTTGGGTCATGCAACATCAAAACATAATTGGGCTTACATGGCAAAAGGGGCCTTAAATCTCAAAAGGCTCTTTCACGCTACAAGCTGTTTTAAAGGCATGCATTAACAAAACACATGTGCACACGTTGTATGCATTTAAAATTTTATGAACCCTATCTACAACGCATGAAAACATGCGTGCAGCGTTATGTATTAAGTGTGAAAGGTACCCAAGGTACACCTTGGCATGACCGTTTCCTAATGTCTGCGGTGCTGCTAGGGGGGTGCCTCTGAAGACCAAGAGACACCCCTAGAAGCACCGCAGACAGTGACAGGACACAATATAACAGAAGACAGATGACTTCTTTTTTGTGTAATCAGCAGATTGGGATTGTTTTCTGGATCACGGTTTGGCTGCCATAATCTATCACTGTAAGGTTTTCTGACACGAGCACCTGAACAACAAGACTGAAAAGAATGATGCATCTTTACGTAAGATAGGAAAGATAGTTTACATTTTCAGATTATATACATTTTAGCAGGTCAAGTTGTTGGCTGGTAAACAACATTTTCGTAGACTGAAAGCCCTGCCCAGCTTTCTTGTATTTTTTTTAGTTCGACCACCTACAATCTTTTTAGACAATATTCACAGGGAGTGAACACAAAAAAACAGGACAGTGTATTTCTGAAAATGGTCAAAAGGGTTGTAAGGGGACCAGTTATATAATCTGCTGTCTTAGCAAAAAACATATACATGCATACATTTTTTAAGGTTTCTGTGAATGTGAACAAAAAACGAAGATAAACAAAGTAGGATTATGGACTGAAATGGCAGTTCTCTGAAAAGATTTAACAACTACAGTGCTGCCAATCAACAGGAAAGACAAGGTGCCGTCAAGAGGCAGCTACAGGTGAATCAGCCATGAGAATACCTCAACCCCAACAACATTTGTTAACTGAAGGTACAGGGAGGAACGCCAACAAAACGGCATAACTTTACAGGTATGTAAGGAACTCTGAAGTTTATGAGAAGACTTTAAAGGCAATTAATTTATTCAATTATTTGTGAACTCACAAACAGTAATAGACGCAAACACAACAACCATTAATATAAAGTAAAAAATAAAACCTATGAAAGCTAGGCAATATAGGCACGCATGTTTGTATTATATCCTCTGTCCAGCATCACAAAGTATGGAAACAAGGTAAAGTGGAAAGATTACCAGATATTTCAGAACAGAGACTAGAGAAAATGCAACAGAATAAGATCATAAATGCAAATAATTTGGGGGTTCACGCACACACTTAGTGGCAAAGAACATATTTTTAATTGGAGGCCATAGTTCTACTTTAACTACAATTCAATATATTAAAGAATGTTAATTAACGGGTACGGTGTACATGAAAATGTCATCAACTGGCAATATTAATGCCTACCAATGAAATTATAACATGAAGAAATTACAAATTATAGCAAGTAGTGTGTACAATTTTATTGCAAATTAATAACAAATGCTTATAAATGCAGTGAGGGCACTGTAGTAGTATTTGATCCCTTGATGATGATGATGCTCTCTGACACAAATGATCAGTCTATCAATTCTAACCCCCTGGCTGAGAGAGGGAAGTGTGCACCCCAGATTTGTATGTCCAATTTTCTGTCCATCTTCCCTTCGATGTGGTGAAGGTGTCCTGTCCCGATGTCAGAAATAACACCCACAAAACATGTGTCTAACACCATGTTTGGTGATGGGTTGGAGAGCATTTCTCCTCCAAAAGGAGGGTCTCCCTCTGGATCATTAAGAAGTTGGGTCTATATATCTGCTGCCTTGAGCAGTGGACTATGTGGGCTCTGAAAGATTTTAGTCCTTCACGGCGCAGTGTGATACTAATTGCTTTCTTGGCAGTGCCAGCAGCCTTGAGATCATGGACAAGTTCCTCTTGGGCAGTTCTGCTTTGCCACCATTCTCCCAATCATTGCAACTCCAGGAGGGGAAATCTTGAATAAAGCTACAGGCTGAGGAGGATTTACATTTATCTTGTGTTGCATTCATTTACAAATCATCATGCCAACTGGTGTCACCTTCCCACCAAGTTGCTTGGAGATAGTCTTGTAGCCCTGCCTTGCGTAGATCTACAATCTTGTCCCGGAGATCCATGAACAGCTCTTTGGTCTCTGCTAGTTTGGAATTTGAACGATTGCTTCTGTAGACAGGCATTTTAAATAAAGGTACTTTAACAAAGTAAATCCATACATGGCCAATCGACCAGCCGATAATCGGGTGCATCCACCTGGCGAGATCGACCAGGAAAATCCTGCATGTGGGATTGCACATCCATTGGTCCATTGGTAAATTCCTGGGAGATCCCATTACTTTGGATGGGACGGCAGTAATCCTCTGAGGGGACAGACTGCAGCGTGATGACGTCATCACGCTGCAGTCTGTCCCTCATCTATTGAGGGATAATCTCAACGTTTCTGAAGACTAATCAAAAACAGGGTTAAGTAAAACGAATGACGCAAAGTATAGGTACTACTAGGAACCATTAATATCATCTTTTACTGACCCAGCTATATGAACACCTGATCATCACACGTCTTCACGGTTATCCCTTTCCTAAACTATATAAAGCTGATCTTCACTCTCATACGAATACAGACTGCATTCTTTTGGGATGCCTTCCTGTATGATTTTGCCCAAAATTACATTTGTAAGGTCAGATATTGATAGTGAATGAGAAGACCTACTTCCAATTTGAGTAGGGTTGAGGTCAAGGCTTCGTGCAGGCCACCTGAGTTAAGCCTACACCATACTTATAATGCAGTGTCTTTATGAAGCTGGCATTGTGCAACCCCTAAATGTTGTCAAAAGCTCAGTGGATGCTCAGAACTGTAAAAAAAAATTGTATGCTGTAGTATTACTCATCAAAGACAAAATTGGTGGAGTGTCTACAAACGTTTGGTCATATAGTCTAGTGCAGGGGTGGGCAAACTTTTTAAATCGTGGGCCACATTGGCTTCTTAGATTTGAGGAAGGGGCTAGACCAAGAGCCTGAAGTGGCTGACCTACCATATGTGTGCCAATTCCATGCATTGGTGGCATCACTAATGATAGTGGTGATGTGTAATAGGCATGTGTGACTGTGGACTGTGAACTTTGTTACCCTTAAATTTCCTGCAAAAAATTATAATTCATTGCAATGAACAGAGGCAATTCCTAGAGACTGCCTGTTGATAGCATGAGAATGCGCCCACAGTGTCATGATCACACCACTGCACCGTCCCTAAGGCAATGTTTGGACACCTCTAGGCATTATGTGTACTCATTGCAGAGAACAAGCGGATGGGAACATGGTGTCAAAGGGCCGGAAAAGAAAGCTAAACGTGCCGAATCTGGCCCCCGGGGCCTTAGTTTGCCCCACCTGACCTAGTGATTTCTGTTACAGTGGGCTACAAAACTAATGGATGCCCTTTGCTCATCATTCTGGAAACAAATACAAATTAAAACATTGATGCAAAGAAAGAAAAACCATAAAGTATACAAGTTTACAATGCAGCATTAGCCCAAACTAAAAGCAGGCAGTCTACATACACAGTGACATGATCTGAATTAAACGTTTACATGAAGTGGAGCTGGGATTATTTGTGATTCCATGCCATGAAGAACGCAAATGCTGGAATAAACATGCACAATCAAAAGCTCTTTTCAGATGCTGGCATACCCGCCATGCAAATAAACAGAAGTCGGTTCAGCAAGCGTAATCATTTTGGCAGACTTCCTTCCAGTTGCACATTACTCTATGCTTTAATTAGACATTAAAAAACAGAAATGAGTAGGCTCCTAAACACATCTACACTGAGGCCCTTATTATTTCACATTTAACTATATCATTGCATAAAGCATCCTTATTGTCATGAGAAACTTGAAAATGATGCTGTTTCCAGCAAGGAACAAAACTTCACTTGTCTTCTAGATGTCATTATCCCCACGCAGAGCTCTGAGCAAACTCCGTGACCATGCTCCTTTGTCAACAGACAGACACACATCACAAACAGCACAAGACAATCACTATGTAGAACAAGTATAGTTTTTGTGATAACACCGAGGGATGCAAAACAGCAATACCACATCACAACACACCGACCATTAGTGAGATGAGTGCAGTCCAAAGGAATAGTATTCTACCTTTTATATTGCATATGGGTCACCACCAACCTTCCCCCAGTCCTGGAAGAGAAGTACATTTACAGGACACATTATGGGTAAAGATGAAGAACAGGGTTCCCTTTCTATTCACATACTGAAAGAAGAGTGCAGCACAACTGCAGTGACATTTAAGAAGACTGCATTCCAAGGCATTAGGAGTCATGAATAACAAATAGATCCTGGCAAGAAGAAGACATGGAGTGTTCTATATATTTCATGTACATCATTTTTATTGTCTCCTATTTTATATAGCCCCGACATATTACACATATTACAAGGTTTACATCATTGGCTTTACAGTTCTTTTCTGGCAATTTACATCTTTACATTTATGAATCCCCTTTGGCTTGTATATGGAGAGTTTTTTATTCTTGCTGCAATATTTGGCCCCTGTGATGTCATTAAAAGTGTCACCAATGTCTTCAATCCACTAACACTAGGAAGCGGATACATAAGGGAGCTCTGTGAAGAAAGTGTCCTCTAGCATCCTTCCATTGGATTAGCCAGAACATGTCCTGCTCTGGTTGGCATGGGTGGGTTATACGTTTGGTCAACCCAGCTACGCGAGAACACTGCACTAGGTGACAAGTTTGCCGAAAGGAATAATGTGGGCTACCAGGTTTGCCAGATACCTTCCTCAGATTTATTTATTTAACCCCCCAGAGACCCAAATATAGAAAAAAACCTCTTGTATATCTTTGTTGTATGATTTCATGGCCAGATACACAGGCCTATTTACACATTGAACACTCCACTTGAATAATAGGAATGTACATGAGGTTCTAAAAAGAAGGAAATGGGGTAGGGTTTATTTTTGTAGCCTAAAGCAGGGTACAGACCTGCAGATATGGGCCAGATGGCCGCTTCGAGTGCCGTGCGCTCTATCTGGCCCATAAAATATGCGCCAATCTCTGTTTTTGAGCAGGACAAATCAATTCTGCTCGAAAACAACGATATCGAACATGACCGTAAATACGTCCGTAAATATGTCCGAAGCTTCAACTGCGCCGATATCTGACAGAGTACATCGGAATATCGAGCCATCTGTACCCTGCTTTAATGATGTTGTATAATTACAACACTGGAACTATGGGGATTAAAGACCATGCTAACCTTCATTGAGCAGCACCAAAGGTCCAGCTTCACCCCAGCACAAACCTAATCTTACAGGAGTTTGTTTGTTCTCCCCATATTCATGCGGGTTTTCTCTTGACACTCCAGTTATATCCCAAAAAATAAAAGTTAACTGTTTTCCTTCCAAAATCACCCTTGAACTAGATCAGGGGAATCTGATTATGTTATGGACATTAGATTGTGAGCTCCACAGAGAGACAGTTATACTCTTTGGTGCTGTTGAAATACTTGAGAATGGCAGTTTAAATCCCACCACTGTGTTCCTCTACAAGTTGTGGCAGTTATTTTACACTTCCGATTCCATTTGTGTGGAGTAACTGTTTCCCCACTGCTGGCTATAACCTGACTGAAAGCTCCATTGATCACTTTATTTCAATACATTCTCTGGCCAAGAGGGTAAAGTAGAGGTGGCAGTTCAACAAACAAGTCACTGAAAAGATACTAATAGAAGATTCCCTCTTTGTTTTCAGAGTTCACGGTTTATGGAGTATAACTGTCAAACGGAGATGTCATACATATGGTGTGAAGATATGTATAATCTTCTCTCTTGTCCTAGTTTTACACTGAATGACAAAGTGACATACACAAGTCTGCATTTTTCTACAGGAATGTAACTATGAAACAATGTAAACTTCCTCTTAAATGTCTCAAGGAGCAGGTTCCTACCCAGCTCATTGTTTGATTTCCCAGCCCCACTGTAGTACTACAGAGACACACTGGGGCAGGACTATATGGTGTCCCAATAGAGTAAATATCTGTATTCTCCCTTTTCTTATGCCTTGTGATGATGCCAATCACTAATAATAGATACAATAAACAGATGAGTGTATACAGCATATTTGTTAGTCCTGATCAGCAGGCTGAGCTGCTTTTAGCTGGATGATGAGAATAGTAACAGAGAGGGAAGTTCATCGACTGACTTCATCATTCAGCATCTCCAAATAGGAAGTCAGAAAACACTACACATCTCCATGGCAACCACATGATCCCCAACCTGTCTTTTCTGACTTTAATTCAGACCAGGCACGGGGGGCACCAGGACCAGCACCATGACACTCTATGGTGTGGAGGAATAAGATGGGAGGGGGGGGGTCTTAGCTGTCACTTGTCGCACATATCCCACCCCTCCCCAGAACAGACATGCCCCGGCTTCCCCAGAAACTTACTCATGATTGAAGTGGGGGGCTCTATCCCACACCTCAGCCCGCTCGTGTGCCTCCCCTCCTGCTCAGCTCCGTAGGGTTCCCGGTTTCCCGGGGACTCTCCTTCCCCGGCCGGACATCCCCGCTGTCTCCCCACTCTCTTCCGGTCCACCCGCCTCAGTCCTGGGGGCCAACTTCCGCATCGCACGGAGAACACTGGCCTTCCCGGACACGTCACTGGCCCCGCCCACTGTGCGAAGCGACAGTGGCCCCTCCCCCGGCCGGAGCATGGGGCCAGGTGTGAGAGGGAGCCGTGATTGGGCCGGTGACGTCAGAGCTGTGCTTGCTGTGGAATGCTGGCCATCCGTATGACTAATGTCATTGTTTCATGAGTTGGGGGTGTACCGGTATTTCTGGGTGCCCAAATATAGACGCCCATACACCAAACACGTATGATCATACAACAAGAAATGTAGAATCAAAGGAATAATCAAATGTCATCAATACATGATTTACGTATGTCAGTTATTGAAAGATACGTCTTGATGTCATTGTGAATGTGTATATGAATCATCAGGGTTTGATTTCTGTACGTACATTACAGTGTTTCTCAAAAATAATGAAATGTATTGGTATGCTGATCACCTCCCTCTGCTTAGCTCTTACTTCATCCCGTTTTACTTTTCTTTTTTATGCTTTGGTGTATGTGTCAATGTGATGCCAACTTTTCCTTCCACTCCCTCTTTTATTTTGGGGGATTTATGCCCTTGGTGTTATGTAAGTTTAAGGGCATGTTTCAACAGCATTATGTGATCTGTTGGGACCCCTACGTTAAGCGCAGTGCTTGGCGGGGACAGAGCACCTACACATTACCCACCCAGCAGATGCTCTGTTCTCACGGCGCTGAGCCGATGCAGGGGTTAACGTAGTCCAGTATGTTAACCCCTGCATCTGTTCAGGCATCCACCAGGCAGGTACAGTGTATGTGATCGGTCAGGACCCCACCAAGCACTGCGCTTAATGTAGGGGTCCCGACTGATCGCAAAACGCTGTGGAGACACAGTCTTAAGCTAGCCATACACGTTCTGATTCCATGTCCGATCGATCACCCATCCGATCGATTCCGGCGATCTCAGCGGGAATCGGAGGTCCGATCAATCGGCCAATTAAGTGTGTCCGATCGCTACATACCACCTTGTCCAACGGATTCCTGGACGATTCCGTGTCCGATCGCTTACTCCACATATGGCAACTCCCCCTGATGTGTGCAGAATCGGATCAGAAAGACCAACATGTTGGTTCTCTGTCCGATCCGATTCTGGGCCCCTGAACGATCGGACGCGATCGGACGGACAAGGTGGGCTGTACAAGATTCCGGCACGATCGTTTCGCGTGCACGCGCCCGGAATCGATCGTACCGGAATCAGATGGGAATCTGACCCGTGTATGGGGGCCTTTAGTCTTTCTTATGTGCCTTGTGTTTGTATTAAGGTAGTAAATGTGTACTTCATCAGGTAGGGGTATGGGTATAGGGCTCTGTGCCATCAGCACCCTATTTGGTACTGCATGGTAGACAGAGTTCCATAGGTGAACTATTCTACCATTCACACGTGTGCATGCTCTATTATGCATTACCATTGACCACTGACAGGGGTGTTTGCAATAGTCGGCTTTTATTAATATACATAAATCCTTTATCACAGGAGGACTATACTTTTATTTAATATAGAGCCCATCTAAATCTATAAGTCCATCTAATGCCATCCTCTTCACAGGATGACACTGCCGCCCAAGGGTAGCTACGTCCGTTTTTTATTTTTATATATATATAAACATGTCAATGGAAAAGTACATTGAAAGAAAAGTAAATCCAGCTACAGGTTGCTAAAGCTATGCAAATATTGACTGGCGCTACTTGCCCATTTTCTAAACCTCCCATATCTTTTGATGTGATGAAAGGCCTTACTGACCACAACAAAGACAAACATATCTAATAATTATTACAACTGACAAGCAATACTTTATAAATAAAGCTTTTCACTTTTATTACATCTTTCTTCCTCTGCCTTCCTGTGCCAGTGTCGGGGTTGCGCCCACAACAGTGGCCACATACAGGGCTCCATGGTGACCCATTAGCTGAAGTAGCCACCCCATAAACCCTTGTGTACATATTACGGCTGCTTATCACACAAAAACACATACAGTAAGAGCAAACACATACAAACAATACAAGTGTATTTATTTTTATACATTAGGGTTTAATAACACTTTAAATATTTGTGTCAGCTTGCATTATTATGCTGGCTGCCAATATCTCGAAATGATTGCCTCTCATGCTCCAGTTTAGTTGTCAGTTTATTTTATTTCATTTAACTTTGCATTAGGGTCAAACAGATATAATTCATGACCTCTCCAACTACAGTCTTATCTATAAATTTAAGAATCCATGTTGGGTCCAGTGTCGGGTTTGATGGGTGGTCCTGTGGAAGATTGGACTAATATTAAGGCCGCCATACACGGGTCAGATTCCCATCTGATTCCGGTACGATCGATTCCGGGCGCGTGCACGCAAAACGATCGTGCCGGAATCTTGTACAGCCCACCTTGCCCGATCGATCACGTCCAATCGTTCGGGGGCCCAGAATCGGATCGGACAGAGAACCAACATGTTGGTCTTTCTGATCCGATTCAGCACACATTAGGGGGAGTTGCCATGTGTGAAGTAAGCGATCGGACACGGAATCGTCCCGGAATCCGTTGGACAAGGTGGTATGCAGCGATCAGATACTCTTAATTGGCTGATTGATCGGAGCTCCGATTCCCGCTGAGATCGCCGGAATCGATTGGATGGGTGATCGATCGGACATGGAATCGGAACATGTATGGCTAGCTTTAGAGAATTACAGCCACAAGGAAAAAAAACATTAAAGTGCCATAAGAGTACTTCATGCCTACTAAGAGGTAAGAATTTCAGATTTCTATGGAAGACTGTCCTACTGTCTTGTAATAAGATACTATTCATGGGCACAATAACTGCTTTACAAAGTCTTCAATAGATATTCTTACCATATTCATCTAGTTCAGGAGAACACAATGTCCCTGTCAGCCCTGTATTATATTCCTTGTGTTATATACCATAGGCCTGGCCTGCAATAGTATACTTGAGCCATATATAATAATATCCAGCAACAATAAATCCTCAATAATAAACCAATGCTTTTTATTGTGAAGACTACACAGTAATAATAGTAGTTAGGTATCCCACCCCTCCTGCCATGAACTGTATAATTGAAATACATGCAATCATCCTCCTATATCACATCTAAAACACAGATAATGCAAATATATCGCGTCCTTGTTTTTTGACTGTTACAGGGCTTACTTACAATAATAAGTCCAAATTCTACCAATTATATTTTAAATTGCATCCATTCCGTTTGTTGTAGAGAGAATCACTCTTACTTCCTGTTCGGCCGACAACATACCAGGCAGAATATTTAGGGTTAGGGTTCCCATACATAGGTCGATACCCGCTCAATCGATAAATGCTCAAGCACAGCATGAGCGTGCATGGCGGTCGATTGTTTGGGAAATTATTGAAAAATCGGCCCTTGCAAGGAGATAATTAGGGATTTTAGAGTGATTGTATAAGTGGAATGATTAGGGTGATTTATGGTGCTACCAGTTGTACCTTGATGGAATATAAAAATAGATATTTGCAGAATAAAGCAGGGTACAGGCATGCAGATATGGGCCAGATCGATGGTCGCTTCAAGCATCGTGTGCACTCATGGCCATCTATCTGGCCCATATCATATGCGGCCATCCCTGTTTTTGAGCGGGACCAATCAATCCCGCTTAAAAAACAGGGATATCAGACATGACCGTAAACCAAGGTCGATGTCCATTGCTTTGCATGGAG
>CM070034.1:83194896-83206002 GCA_036250615.1 Ptychadena robeensis | reverse complement strand
ACTGGTGATCGATCGGCCAGGAATCGTGTGGGAAATCGACCTGTGTGTCCTTAATATACATTTTTTCATGTGTGTGCGCCCCCTCAACACACACAAACTTACTTAAGGTCCCCATACACGTGTCGATTTCGTATACGATTCTATCGTCCAAAAATCGATTGTTCAAGGTGGGGTGTTAATCCATCAATCATTGATATTTTGCTCACTGTGAATGATCGAATTGATAGTCGATCGGGAAGAAACCGACCCGTGTATGGGGACCTTTACTGCAAGGCAGATCTACCTTCAGACATATAGAGGGAGGGGGGTATGAACTGCATGTTTGTCTATATACCAGTGCCATGTCTCCTATGCCTATGCCCGCACACCATAAGCTGCATTATTTTCAACCACTATGTTCAACATTCAATTTTCCAGCGATGTCAGGTGTCTGCTCCCCATGTTGTTAATGCCCAGCAGGTGTACCTACTGATGGCAAATGTCCACCAGGTATTCTACCCTCCTGGAAGTACGCTGGGTATAAGGATTACTGCCCAGGTGAGATAAGGCTTCCCTAAGGCAGGAAACATTTTAGATATTGTTTTGCCAAGAAACATTGAATTTAATAACGTTTAACAACCCTTCTATTTATTTTTATTTATTATGATCAGTCCAACTAAAAATATTGCTGTTTTCCCTTAGGCCAAGGCTCCACAGCGTGCTGTATAATATATTCAGTGCCAGTACACAGACAGGACGCGCTTGCAACGTCACACTTTGTTCTTTAAAACGTAGCAGACCCTTGGCCTTACATAGGAAGTAAAAAGCTGACACACAGCAAAAGCAAGCAGGGCAGAGCAGGGGAAAAAAGCAAAGCAGCACCGAATGTTTGTATGGAAACCTGGGTACCCTGCATTAACCCAACAAGGAAGCAGCATGTATAGTGTGGAAGGGCCCTGATACAAAGTTACATAAATAGATCTCTGAAGGTGATCTGCCCTCTGCAGTAATCATGGTGATCTTCTTGTAGAAGAGATCCTCCACTCTAGAGGGCAGCACCTGGCTTCATCTGTATCCACTACTGTCTGATTACACGCGGAGATCAGCAGTGCCTGACTGGGAGAGGGAAGGACAGCCATGAGTAAACTTCAGTGCCTGAGCCGAGCCGTCACAAGGCCCTGCACAACTCTGCTGAGGAGATGTAGCAGCAGCAGCCACCATGATCACTCTCCTCTCACTGTGTGTGTGCAAGAGGGGGGCATCAGGTAATGTGCTGCAGAGTACACACAGCTCAGCCTGGCACCACATATACACCACTCACTGTCACTGAACATGAGGGGGCATCAGGTAATGTGCTGCAGAGTATACACAGCTCAGCTTTGATAGAGCTTTCATAGGGCCGTTATGTGAATGCCTCCTGAGTGCCCGCACAAAGGGACATGATGTCCTTTTCTGTCAGCAGCCCAGTTTAATGCCCGTGTAAATACAGCATTACTGCAGGCTACAGGGTAGGACAAAACAACCTCGATTGGTGTGCGGGTAGGTAGATGAGGATTCTTGAGCTAGGAGCCTGCAGATGAACCATAAGGAGAGTAGAAGGAGCATGTGGCAGACTCAGGTGAGTATATCTTTTCTGTACCTTCCCTCCAGACCTAAATGGCACATCACCCCTTGTAGGGTGGTGGGGGACCCTGTGCAATGGTAGCGCTTTTCCTAGTTCAGCTGTAAGGTTTTTAGCCAAGTGATCACTGCTGTCACATGGGGGGCAATTTGAAAGCGGATTTCCCATGGCTAAAGGCCCCCATACACCTTACAATCTTACCATACAATTTCTGTACAATCAATTCTTCTACTATAACCATGTAATATGAGGACCTTTCTAATCCTTCCAATCACTATGTATTCTATCAGGGAGGACCCGGCACTACACAGTTGTTGGTAGATCTAAAGGAAATTGTATGGAGTGATCTTATGGTGTATGGGGTGCGTTAGGAATAAAGATAACAAAGGCGTCTCGCAGACACAAAAAATGCCGAAATTTCAAAACGCCTCATGCACAGCGTTTAGGTATTGCAGAGTGGACAGAGTGTCTTAGTCATCAAAATGGCAAGTGTCCTCTCTGCGTCTTTTTCCCCGCGGCGGAAGCACATCCACCCTAGGGAATAAGAAGCAGTGGATACAAGCCCTTAACGTGTACTTGGTTGTTAACCACCTGGTAAACAACCAATTAGTGCAACTGACGTGTCATACGTACGAGGTGTATGCCGGGCGGTTTTCAGGTTTTTTCCCGACATACCTGTCACAGGGTAATGATCTAAATGCTGCAGACTGACAACGCCCCAGGAAACGACCATGTAAATGTAATCTTAGGGTCCATTTAGGACTCATTTACACTGGTGGTTTAACGATCCATAAACGTAACTGGCCAGCGGATGCACACATTAGGTGTCAGCTGGTCGGTTTTTGGCTTCTAGCCCGATAGGACCTCCATGGGGTCCTAATCTAGACGACCTGTGAACGCCTGCACTGTTTTACAGCCACTTGCGGGCTCGTCGCAGAGAACAGACATGTCTGTAAATTTCTGGCCGATGCCATTAGTTTGAATGGGGGCTGACGTCCCCATCCAAAGTAACGGCCGGAACACAAAGGGTGCCCGCCGATACTCTGACATGTTGCACTACACCACTCATCTTTTGGCCCTGGCTAGTCCGCTGTATGGGGGCCTTTACACTGTAGCTCAAAGAACAACTCGTTAACAAAACCTTAACAGCTTTCGCCCCATAGACCTGACATGGGGTAATTATCTTTACAACCCCCAAGGCACACACGGGTAGATCTGTAAAAAGATTTGAGTACAATCAATCAATGTGCACGGTCATGGTGCTTGATTGTACTCTAATCTGTTTACAATCCTACAGCTGGCCACACACGGGTAGATTCCAGTGCAATCAGCCGGCGATCAATTACAGCGTGGTGACGTCACCACGCTGTGATTGATCGCGAGTCAATCCATTCCATTGATCCTGCTCGAAGGAACCGTGGATGGCTCAGATGAAGTAACAGATTAGAGGAACATCGGGCGCTGTGCGTGCTCACGGCTCCTGCTGTTCCTCTAATCTGGTACTTTATTGAGCCGTGTGTGGCTAGCTTACCTGTGTGTGCCTATCTTCAAACGGGATCAATAGAGCCTGCTCGAAGAAACTCGATTGAACAGGGTTCCAACATGTTGGAAAACCCTGTTCAATCTCCAATACTTAGCATGGAGAAGTGAGTCTTCATGTAAAGTATTGGAACAGCTGGCTCCTGCTGTCAGTGTGAAGGGGGCGGAGCCAGCACTCCTTACACTGAAGCTGCTGCTACTGAGTTAGAGGCAGACTGGATTTCTCTGCAATTTGTAGCGTGTTGTCATTCAAGCGGGGGAGAACGGGTCCCCCTTGAACGGGAAACAATGTGCCCATGTGGTACACATAGATTTCCGTTCAATTAATCCTGATCAATCGCAGCATGGTGACGTCACCATGCTCTGATTGATCGGGGGTTGATTGCACAGGAGTTTACCTGTGTGTGCCTAGCTTAAATGTATCTTTTTGTTGTAATATGCATCCCTAGATCTCAATTGTCCTTCTATTACTTTCACAATCCTATGTAAACATAATGGACTGCACAATCTGATTCCTTTTTCATGGGTAATGTCACCATGGCACCAGTGAATAGATGAGGAATGTTTCAGTATCTAGTTCCATTTCCTTTCAGGTTTATTCTGTAAACATTAGACAAGGTGACAAGGACACGCAGAGGACAGCAATCCTTACCGGCAGTTTAGATTACTGGATCCAGCTACTATGGGATTTGTGTTTACATATCATCAATGGGACTGTGCTTATTGCTTGTCTTCTCTTTAGCATGACATGGACGTTGTGGGTGAAGGTATTATTTCATGGACACCTAATAAAAAATATTTGCAATACTAACTATACTATACTAAACGAATATGCTTCTCTACAGGAGAATAACAATGAATAATCCCCAGAAACGTAATGCCTTATCACTTTCTATGCTACAGTCTCTGCAGAAAAATATTTCACACGAAGTTGATGATAACAAATTAAGGGTCATAGTGATTGCAGGTATATGTTTATTTAAATATGTCTCTATGCAATGCATGTCTCTATGCTTTTATGTTTATACACATCCTACCTTAAAGGGTTATTAAACCCAATCCAAGCCAGACAACATTTTGGGCTTGTTTCCACTAATGCATCTGGTGGCGGTGTGGGGGGTGGGCGGCCGTGTATGGGTGCGCCCCGCGGCAGAAAACAAGGTAAGTCGAGTTTTTAGGTCCGGACCGCGCTGCAGCTGCCATCTGACCGTGGCAGGGGACTAGCCCATTGAACAACATTGGCACGGTTATATCCGCCACGTGGGCAACCGCGGGCATCCTCATTAGTGGAAACAAGCCCTCAGATACTAAACATTTCTTAATCAAAAAATCTTCTTTATTACCTTTCTTTCCTTTGCCAGTGCTCCTGTTTACGGAGTTGCCCCTTCCCAGGGACTACATCTCCCAAGAGCACATGCAGCAATGACAACATACAGGCTCCATAGAGTCCTTCTAGCTAAGGTAGTCATTGCATCTCACAAAGTGCCTGGTGCACATATTATTTATACAGAGAAGCACTCGAAAGCAATCCATGATTTATTATTATTATTATTATTATTACACAAGGGTTTGATATCCCTATACGCTCTATCCCTTTCAGTGTCCTATATTTACTATAGAATATTATAAGTGTCCATAATGAAGTCTGTTTACAAAACCTGTTGTAATCCAGTAATACCACAAAGTTATTATTACAGTTATTACCGTATTTTTCGGACTATAAGATGCACCGGACCATGAGACGGACCCAGTTTTTAGGGCAGGAAAACCACAAAAAAACATTTGATAAGTTTTCACATCAATTGGTTTAATGCAATGAATTTAATGAATGCAATATTCAATTCAGCCAAAAGATGTCACTAGCAGCAGTACATTCTAAGCAACATCACACTGATTGGCCGGAGGAGGAAGGGGGTCCAAAAGCTGCAGAATCTCTACTCTGCAGATGTTGCTGTTATTGTGTCCGTGGGAGCTGCAGAGTTATTGCAGTTCCCAGAGATATAGATGCCAGTTCATTTATCTCTCTCTCCATTGCCCATGGCAGCAGGGCTCTGGGCTCTGCTGACATAGGCAATTACACAGTTCAGATGGGAGAGCCGGACACCGGCCGGCATCTCACATCTGACAGCTCCCCGGCTAATCTCCGTGCCGGGAGAGCTGGCGGGAAGCCAAGGACTATAAGACGCAGGCACTTTTTACTCCCAATTTTTAAAGAAAAAGTCTTATGGTCCGAAAAATATGGTATTTTAGGATTTAATTAGAAGTGTATAAAAAAATTGCAGTTTACCCATCCTTAAATGGTTACAACAGTTTTCTTTTTTTAGGTCTATTTTTCATTTACTTTTACCTGTGACTAAGGGTATGTTTTCACTGCGTTTTGTGATCCATCGGGACCCCTACGTTAATCACAGTGCTTGGCGGGGGCCCCGATGGATCACATACACATTACCTGCCAGGCAGATGCTCTGTTCAGATATCTGCCATTACGTTAACCCTTGCATCGGTGGATCGGCTCAGTGCTGTGAGAACAGAGCATTTGCCAGGCAGGTAAAGTGTGTGTGATCCATCGGGACCCCCTGCCAAGCACTGCGCTTAACGTAGGGTTCCCGATGGATCACAAAACATTGTGGAGACCTAGCCTAACACACTTTCTTTCCTTGGGTGGCTACACCCAGTACTCTGCTGTATCTGTACTACCAAGTCTTACACTGATCGATTTTTCATTCAATTATTGAATAATCGCCATGCGCGTTCGCATAGAATGATGATTCTGGGATTGAACGTGGCCCACCTTGTCCAATCGATGCCATTAAAAAAAATGTCGGTAAATCACTGTTTGATCGCCATTATTTTGGATCGAGGGTCCCCATTCAAAGTATCAGCCAGGAATTGATTGTGCAAAGTGGCGCGCATCCATCGATCCAGCATTTTTTTTTCGCCACCATGCAGCGATTGGTCGTTTGCACTGGTGTCGACCCGTGTATGGCCAGCAGTATGTCTGCTTTTTTGGCTGGTGGAATAGGACATTTTACATGCACTTGATGTTTTTTTTCTTTTTTGTTTGTTGTTACACATTATAAACAAAAAATATAAGAATACTGTATACATATTGCATACATTTGTCATTACCCAAATATCAACAAACATCTATTTTATGTTTCTGATCTATAGCTAAAGGTCCTGTCTTCTCTTCTGGTCACAATCTGAAAGAATTGGCATCTGCACAAGGAAAAGCCTATCACGCAGAAGTATTTGATGTCTGTGTTAAGGTGAACAACCTTCTTTGGTTTTCTGTCACAGTATCATAGATGTAGATTGGGGACGGTTGGGAGTGATTGCCAGCCGCCTGTCAACTACCTCTACAAAATTTACAGCGTCTATGTTAAGCAGCACCATTGCTGG
Source organism: Ptychadena robeensis (assembly GCA_036250615.1). NCBI lineage: Eukaryota > Metazoa > Chordata > Amphibia > Anura > Ptychadenidae > Ptychadena > Ptychadena robeensis. Next base: position 83,199,461 of record CM070034.1, on the reverse strand, counting down.
AATGCTGAACTCAGCCTAAATATTACAGTTTTATTTCCATCTTTGTTGTTTTTGGAGTGTTCCTTTTACAAACAGACTACTAAAAAAAACAGCAAGGCCCTGTTTACACTTGGCTTTATGGCAAATTGCCTATGGTTTAGACGTGTTAAGCGGCCATATTAAATTGAATAAACACTCAAGACATTGGGCGGATTTTTTACCCATTGCGCTGATTCCTAGCATTATAGCAATGACAATGTGAGGTCTCGTCGCCGACTGCCCTGCAGGGAAACAAAAATTATTGTAGACAGGAACTGAGGGAAAGTTTCCCAATGGGCTTATTAAAATCCAACATTGTTTCTAAACTTTTCTGATCTAATAGTAATAAAAAATTTAGCATGTTTAGCATATTTAATTGTATATGTAACATTAGACTATGGAATAGGTTTGTAACTTTGTAATAAATATTACAAATTTCTGTTATTACATAATTAAAGTAATACAAATATCTTTGTCTTGGGTTTTAACCATGCAATCCAAAGTTCCAAACAAAAAAAAATTACTTCAAATAAGAGGTGTTACCTATGTAAAGTTACAATACATTTATGGTTCTAGTACCATGCATTGTGAGAATATTTAAGCTGGCCATACACGGTTAGATTTTTGCAACGAATGAAAATCGATTCCTGCACACCCGATGAGATCGACCAAAAGTGATCAAAACAAAAAAAAACCCATAAAATCTGTGATCGGACATGTTGGTAAACTTTAGTAGATTCTACGGATTGATAGTCTGCAAGAATCGACTTTAAATGAATCGATTGATTCTAAATCCAATCATTGATGATCGAATCGCCAAATAATTGACCCGTGTATGGCTAGCCTAGCACATTTAATAAAGGTATAAGAGAGGTAGGCAGAGATGTTATTGTAGATGTACTAATTTACAACAGTAATGAGGCCTTCTCAAAATAACATTGGTATTTTGTATAATGTTTTCTTCTTTCACTTTTGGTAAAGCTTTGTATTTTGTTGGGTAATAAAGATTATTGTTGTTTGCAGCTTATGAATACACTGCATACCATTCCAGTTCCTGTCATAGCTGAGGTTAATGGGCTGGCCACAGCCGCAGGATGCCAACTTGTTGCCAGCTGTGATATAGCTGTGGCATCTGACAAATCCAAGTTTGCTACACCGGGTGTGAACGTTGGACTTTTCTGCTCTACCCCTGCTGTTGCTTTGGGAAGAGCTGTGCCAAGAAAGGTTAGTATGAGCTTGTAACTAGTTATTATTACTGATGAGACTGGCGATTGTTGGCTAGATCCACATTTGGCAGATGTCTATATTTTTATATTTTGTGTTTTTAACTACAACATACTGTAGTAAAAGAGGAGTAGGAAATCTGTATGTGTAGCAAGACCAAAGTATTATAGTGCCCTAGAAAGCTTTACTTATTTGGCCTGAAAATAAACCATTTGGCTCTGCTATAAGGACAGTTTAACCACACTCTTACAAGTTGAATTCTATTTTTTTATGCCTGTAAACTAGTACTAGTACAATCTATATACTGTATATACTTGAGTATAAGCTGACCCGAATATGAGCCGAGGTATGAAGTTTTATCTACAAAAACTAGGAAAATCTATTGACCTGAGTATAGGCATAGGGTGGGAAATGCAGCAGCTACTTACAAAGTCAGATAGTGGAGTTTTCAAAATAAAATACTACCATCTCCAGTAAGAAAATGTCCACAAGATGGCGCCCAAGTTCGTTTACATCACACCAGCCGAGTCTAGCTTGGGAATGCCGCAGATAGAATACCAAAGTCAAAAGAAAGATCAGTCATAGGACCACCCACAGAGGCTGCCAGTGTCCACAGGGAGAACAGCAAATACCCAGTGGCGGTGTTGGCATCGCTGACTCATGACCTCAAAACCTCAATAAAGAACATTGGTGGGACACCGCTTTAAAGCATTTGCACAGTTTTTTTGCGTTTTTCACATTCAAACATAAAAGTGCCAATGTAATGCGTCCTCAAATGTGGGCTATCTGCCTGCAAACCTCACCCAATAGACACATTGATCTATAATTTGTAGAGTTTGTATTTTTCATTGGAGGAGTTTTCATATATTGTTGTTTATTCCTTCAGGTTGCCTTGGAAATGCTGTTTACAGGTGAACCAATATCGGCTCATGAAGCTTTACTGCATGGCCTCATCAGCAAAGTAGTGCCCGAGGAGAACTTGGAAACCGAAACAATGAGAATTGCCAACAAAATCTGCCAGGCCAGCCGTAGTGTAGTTGCTCTGGGAAAAGCTGCATTTTATAAGCAAATGTCACAAAGCCTAGAAGATGCCTACAAACTTACGTCACAGGTCATGCTGGAAAACCTCGCTCTTAGGGATGGCCAAGAAGGAATAGAGGCCTTCACAGAAAAACGGAAGCCAGTATGGACTAATTAATAAGAAAATAATCTATGGAAATATTGCCATAATTGTTATAATAATAAACAGAACTATACATGACCGAAAATATGTTTTATATTTGATTATAACAATAAAAATATATCACTCCAAACAAATGAGTATTAACATTTTTGTAGTGACATATTACAATATCTGTAATTACTAATGGGCCTATTTATAACAAAGAGTATAGTGCTAATCATTTTGCATTATACAGTGGACATCATGGCCTGTATTTTACTGTCCATAACATAAAGAACTTATATGCAGTGATGGTGCATCATCACTATATATGAGCCATTCATGTGAATTCCATTCAGTTTCTGTTGAATGTGTCCTACTCTCAACCTCTGTGCATAAAAAATCTATTTGTAATATCAGACCTATAACATGCTTTGAAAATGTTCTGCATTAAAAATATACCACAGGATAAGGCCCCTATACACATTATAATCTTTCCATACAATTTCTGTACAATCAAATTTTGTTCTACCAAAACCATGTAATATGAGGGCCTTTCTAATCCTTCCAATCACTGTGTATTCTATCAGGGAGGCCACTATACTACACAGTTATGATCTAATGGAGATTGTATGGATCGATCTTAAGGTGTATGGGGGGCTTTAAAGATTGTCTAAGAGGTACAAAGAGGTCTGTGTTAAAGTTTCAAGGCTCAGGATGTCACTAAATGAGTTCATTAGCAGACAGAAATACACAGGCCATGTGTTTTGGTTGGTGGTGGCTTAACATACACTGCATGTCCAAAAAGAAAGTTGCCACCTAGATTTAACTAAGTAAATACAAGCTTCCTGCTGGATTATTACTGCATGTTTAGAAACAGTAGTAAGGTTTTGCGCAGCGGTCAGACTCTACCATCGTCAATGCAAGATCTTGGTGAAAAATCAATGCAACAATGGATGGAAAAAAATCTTATGACATTGCAGAAGCTTATCGAAACAATGCCACAGCGAATGCGTGCCGTAATCAAAGCTAAAGGTGGTCCAACAAAATATTCAAGTGTGTGATGTTTTTTTTTTGACAGGCAGTGTATACATGGATCAGTAGCGCACACTGCCATGTGCTGTTGTGCAGTACAATTTCTTAAATGCATTCTATCGTGTGTAGTATCTAGGGGGCCAGGTAGATACAGTGAACTGGATACTGCTGGACAAAGAATCTCAGAGAATGCCTTAAGTAATCCTTAAGTTTTCTATTAAAACTACTATAAAGACAAACTTTATATTTGTATCCAGCTGTAGACTGCATGTTTTTTTCACATTCTTTTAATACAATTTTTATTCTTTGCTTCAATTTTTTTTTGCCAAATATATTGACATTCGTCCTGTTGAATTCTCCTGTGTTACACCTCTAGTACAAATTGATTCTCGCTTTTGTATTACATAGATATATGCTTGCTTAAGGTAAGTGAGTGGGTTTTTTCAATAATATATTGAAATATTTTGAGATGTACAAAAAATCAATAAATATATATTTATACATTTGTCACAAAGAGAAACAAATAGTGCCAAAGTAAGTGAGAGGTAACCCTAAAGGCTATAGTGTGGGAAGCAGGTCTCACTCAGAAATTTGAGTAAATCTTCAAATATTCTACAGAGGACAGACAGACAAGGGATACAGGCATAAGCAGCATTCCAAAGATGAAAGAGTAGCAAGTGATATACCTTTACCAGATACATCCAATGCATAAAGAGAGCCAGTGCTGGAGCCTCAGCTTTACAGATATCACAGTACTGAACTCAGCTTATAAAAATGGTTTATAATATGTGAGCTATGCATGGGAAATATTTGCATTTACAGGTAAATAAAAGATAGCAGTGTTGGTAGTACAAAACCATGCAGAAAGGATCTTCTCATTTCCAGGCGATATATTATCCCAGCATTACAATAATATGCCTAGCCCTAAAATACTATTCACCATAGAAACCATATTGTCACTCAGCAGCACTATAATAATATGCCACAAAATGTAAGATGCTTCTCTTCCCCAATGACATAATAATATCTCTGTATAATAAGCCCATTAGCAGAACAATACGGTCTCCGCAGTGGCGTAGCGAGGGGGGTGCCGAGGGGGCCATGGCCCCGGGCGGCGTATCAAAAG
>CM070034.1:83180723-83194871 GCA_036250615.1 Ptychadena robeensis | reverse complement strand
CAAAAGGGGCGGTGGCAATCACCATGATTGAATGTAAAAAAATATAGGTATAAATCTAGTGTGCGTACATGCAGCTTCAGTTGAGGGTAAATTCGGTGTTTTCTTGACACTAGAACGTGCTACTCTTTGTTTTCTACGTCTACGTTAGACCGTAGAGAAAAAAAGAGTTAGCAGCGTGGTGTGTCCTGGTCTACGTCTACGTGAAGAGGATGGTACAGGACACCACGGTTGGAGCGCTAGAGGCGCTGATGTCCATTATATTAGCACCCATTACAAAGAAACTAGAACTGCACTGGAAAACTGACAGAAACGGTGAAAGCTTAATACCACGCCCCAGATGCAGGGAGTTATAGTCGCTATGCAATTGCATCTTCTTTTATGTTACTTAGGCTTCTGGCACCGTTATCACTGTGTGAGTTACCTAAATAGAGGGGCGGCAAATTTTCGCGGCGGCCCCAGGCGACAAAGCCCACGCTACGCCACTGGGCCTCCGGCAACCAGCAATCACTTGTATAAGCTTCCAAAATCACCATAATACATTACCCTGCAGCATACATTTTACCAGCTCCTGTCATATCGTCAGCAGGTCATGACCATCAACAGAAACTATAATTGATATCAAAAGCAGCAGATTATTCGCCCACAATCCAAGATAACACCCTACCACGATTATTTTAACTTTCAGCAACAATATCCCCAAAGTAGACAGAGGAACAAGTTTATTGTAAGGTTTATGTACATCGCTCACCTTAAACAACCCAATAAACAGTTGAAGAAATAATACCACTGGTTGTCTCATTGACTAAAGCAGCTGCCGAGGGTTGGGAGTTACCAAGAAAGCAAGTAAATAGCACCCGGTCGGTACTTGAGGGTGTGGAGCGAGAAGAAGAAACAAGGATCCAAGCCATCTCAAAAGATCTAATCCTAATGGCCAAGTACTCCTGATATTAAAGCATCTCCAATGGCAGGTGTGGTGGGTAAGACCTCAGTGGTCGTAAATACCCAAAAGTAATACTAGATGTACAACCTGTCAACCAACAATGAGGGTGATAAGTACCAATGATGCATATGGGGGAATAAAGGCTGCCTTTTTAGTCCAAACCCCACACAAGAGCAAGCTTATAACGTAATAAACTCTGGCTTTGCCCACTGGTGCTAGCACTTTACATGAACAAGCGGGGGGGGGAATTATACCTTGACCATACAGCGCGAATTGAAAGAAAAAGGCGCCCTGAGCGTCTGGCCTGGACGAAGTGCGAGTCGTTTTGGGGCGCGTGCGGCGGGTGGTGGTCGTGGAGATGGGCGGGGGGGCAGAGGGTATTGGTTTAGCTGCATGTGCATAGTGTACCAGGGGCCTAGGGCAGTGGGCCCCAACGGAGTTGATATGGGGGCCCACAAAGTGCGGCCCTCAGCACCACTAAGGGCCGCGCCACCGCCCCCGGCCGCCGCCCACCGCCCCCCCGCACATAACATTTTCGTCTATGCTGACATTGCCTAAGACTTTTTTGTATGAAAGAATGGCATCAGCGAGGCGGGGATCGAAGACATTGTTTTTTCATTCTTTAAATAACACAACTTTTTAAATTATACTTCAAATGAAATGTCACATCTTCCCATGCTCACCTTTGCGTGTAAGCCTTTTGCAATGTTCACCTGTTCCCATGTTCACATTCCCATGTCACAATTACACCTTTCCATGTCACCTTTCCCCATGTCACCTTTCCCATGTCACCCATTCCCCATTCACCTTTCCCCATGTCACCTTTCCAATTGTCACCATCCCAATTTCACCTTTCCCCATGTCACCTTCCCATGTCACCTTTCCATGTCACCTTTCCCCATGTTCACATTTCCCATGTCACCTTTCCCCTTCAACATTCCCATTTCACCTTTCCACTGTCACCTTCCCCTGTAACATTTCCCAGTCACCTTTGGCCATGTCCCATTTCCCAGGTCACCTTTCCCCATGTCACTTCCCATGTAACCTTCCCATGTCACCTTTCACCCTGTCACCTTTGCGTGTAACCTTTGCCATGTCACCTTCCATGTCACCACAGAGACACAATGTCACTTTGGACATATCACCCTTTACCAAGTCCCTTTGGCCAATCACATTTTCACCATGTCACTTTGCATGTAAGCTTTGCACTGTCACCTTTTCCCATGCTCACATTTCCCATGTCACCATTCCACCATTAAACCCTTCCACCAATGTCACATACCATGTCACCGTTGCAGTGTTTGTAACCTTGCCATGTACCTTTCCATTACACCTTTTTACCATGTAACCTTTCCCATGTCACCTTTCCCATCAACTTTGGGCAATATCAAATTTACCAATGTAACCTTTGCCGGTGTCACAATTCCCATGTTTCAGCCTTTTCCAAAGTCACTCTTTCCCATGTCACCTTTCCCCATGTCAACTTTGGCCGTATCACTTTCCCCAGGTAACCTTGGCGTTAATGTATGTAACCTTTGCAATGTCACTATCCAATGCCAAATGTCCCCATTCACCTTTCCAATGTCCACCTTCCCATGTCACCTTTCCCCATGCTCACCTTTGGCCATATCACCTTTCCCCATGTCACCTTTGCGTGTAAACCGTTTTGCCATGTCCACCTTTCCATGTAACCTTTCAACATGTCACAGTTTCCCAATGTCAACAACTTGGCCAATCACCTTTCCCCATGTAACCTTTGCGTGTAACCTTTCCATGTCACCTTTTCCATGTACCTTTACCATTGTCACCTTCCCCATGTAACTTCCCCATGTAAACCTTTGCAGGTATTGTAACCTTTGCAATGTCACCTTTCCATGTCACTTTTCCAGGTCACCTCTTCAAAGGCAACTTTGGCCATATCACCTTTGGCACATCACTCACCATGTCACCTTTGCCGCTGAACCCTTGGCCATGTCACTTTCCAAATTCACCTTTTCCCATGTCACTTTGGAAACATGTCACATTTGCCCCCTGGCACCTTTGTACATGTATTTTGCACCATGTTCACCCTGCCCAGGTCACCTGGCCCCATGGCACCTTTCCCCCATGTCACCTATGACCAGGCACCTTTGCACAATGTAACCTTTGTCCATGGAATTTTGGCACCAGGTAACTCTGGGCCAATGTCACATTATCCATTTCCAACTTTGCCCCAGTCACCTTTTGTCCTTGTAATTTTGCACAAATGTAACCTATGAACATGTAACTTTCCAACAATGGCAGCAGGTCCACAATGAACCTTGCCCCATGAACCTTCACCCATGTCACAGTAATAGTGGGAGTTCTGGGCATAAGAAATACGTCTTTCTGCTCCACGGTAAAGCCGGCAGCCCGGTATAAAGCAGCACGGAGTGGAGGAGGAACTGGCTTCAGTGCTGCTGACTGGTTGAAACATGTGCATTGGTTCGACCAGGTTTCCTCAGCTTTCCTCTGCTGAAGAAACATTCCCCGGCGAAGAAGCACAGACAGGCCCTCCTGGACTGTAAATTTCAGTAAGGGCACGGGCCGCAGCTGCCAACCGCGGGGGGGGGGCACCAACTACGCGGCAAAACGTCCAGGCCCGCTTGCGGGCCCCGGCCCCGCGTGTTGGGCACCTCTGTCTGGGGAAGGAATACACAGCTGGTGTCAGGATCTGTAAAGGTATGGGATCTATCTCTTTTTTCATTTCCTTTTCTTTTTCAGAATTCCGCCCCCCTCCCACTCCCTCCTAACGCCTCCCGGTGTGACTTTGAGCAAGTCAGCAGTGGACAAGCTAAGCTTTTTTTTCAGCTCCTCAGCTTAGCTCAGCCTCTGGTGCTTTGCTGATATCTGTCCAGAATGTGGTCACAAATCCAGTGTATCAGCATTAAGCAGGCGGCAGTCTGATTATTTCATATGCACAGATATCAGTGTACAGCAAAGATATAGTATACAGGCAGCATTGCATAATCTTCAACCAGCTTTGTGCAATACTCACAATTCACATCAGTATTAGAGATTCATCTTGGAACTTAAAGAGGACCTAAAGGACATTCTGCCCCCCTTCCAGTGCTACAATCCTGCCCCCCTCCAGTGCTGCAATTTTTCCCCTCTCTCCAGGGCTGAAATTCTGCCCACCACTGTGCTGTAATTCCACCCACCTTCTCCAGTGCAATTTACAGAGTGTAGTGCATGTCACATATCACACAATGTATAGATTGGAGTGTCCACTGTATCTCACATATCGCACAATGTACAGAGTGTACTCACATATGGATATGGCTTTCTGCTTCTGACAATTAATTCTTAGTTCTGGTCGGATCAGCAACAGAGCAGGAGTGCAGGCGGCTCAACAAATGTAATCTGTGTTTCTGTAATGGCTACTAGTGATGATCGCGAATATTCAGATTCCGAATATTAATCGCGAATATCGTCAATTCGGAAATTCGCAAAGATGGTGAATATATTGCCGAATATTCGCAATTCCGGATATTCGGTATTTTTTATCCATTACACTTCCCTCTCAATGTGAGTGGACAAATGGGAAGGCTGCAACAAGAGCTTAGCAACACCATCCACAGATTTTTAAATGAATATTGGGGTGATGCGAATATTGCGAAAATCGTCACTTTTAAAATTCGCATCATGTTAAACATATATTGCGCGCGCGAAATTCGCAATAAACTGCCGATATTCGCAATAACAAAAAAACCCCCGAATATTGCCGAATGCGAATATTTCCCGAATGTTTTCCATAAAATTCGCGGCATGCCGCGAATACGAATGTTGCCTATGCCACTCATCACTAATGGCTACCATACAGGAAAGCTGTGTTTATATGACTATGATACATGAAGCTGTTTATATATGACTATGATATGGGGGAGCTGTGTATATATGACTATGATGCGTAGGAGCTGTTTAAATATATATATAGTGGGGGAGACAGTGAGGAGGATAGTGAGGAAATTCCAAACACCATGTCCTGGTACTCATCTAGTAGCTCACTAAAAAGTTATGTGCACCCTTGTACATAGGTTAATTAACTTCCAAAGTCCGATAGTGGAACATTCAAAATTAAATCCCACTAGTAACTTTACTAGTCAACAAGTTTGTGAATGCCCTACTTCACAGTGTGAGTCAAGTGGCTGTAATACTATTTTTCTGTTAGTTTTTTCTGTTTAGATAGATCTGCCAAAATCTATCCTTTCCCAACATAAATTGCCCATAACTGTGTATATAGTGTGCACTTTATATAAAGCTTGGCATATATGGTTCGATTTTAGCGCGATCGATCTTCGATTCGATTTTAGATCCTTTCATCGAACACCGATCGTAATCAAATCCAAAGTAGTACAACATGAAAAACATTTTAGTGTTAGTTGATCAACTTAAAACAATCAAAGTTTACATCGTATGCTGCACACATGATTCCGTCGCCGCAAATTGTTCAATAACAATCAAAACATCGATGGAAAAGTGATCGAACATGTTGAAAAATTTTCAGCGATTGTACAACGATCAAACTAATATCGTAGCATTTTGTTTGTTGGTCGGGTCGATTGTATTTGATGAAACATTTATATATGACTCTTTCCTGTGCTTTTTGATTGGAACTAAAATCGTAGCATTTTAGTCGTATTATGATCGAACCTTCCATGTGGTTCTACTTTGGCTTCGAATGGAAGATCGATCGTGCTAAAATCGAACCGTGTATGCCTACTTTAATACGACCAAAATCGACGATTTTAGTTTCGATCAAAAAACACAGGAGTCATATATAAATGTGTTCATCGAATACAATCGCCCCGGCCAACAAACACAATGAAAATTATCCAACATGCCAAATCACTTTTCGATCGATGTTTTGATCGAACCATGTATGCAGTATACTATTTAAGTCTGATCAATGTAAACTTTGATTATTTTAGGTCAATCGAACGCTAACATCGAATCGTGTACACCTAGCTTTAAGCCCCCCATAGACAGGCAGACTCTTCCATGCAACTTCTGTACAACCAACTTTTCTTCTACCAAAACCATGTAATAGGAGGACCTTTCTACACCTTCCAATCACTATGTATTCTATCAGGGAGGTCACTATACTACATAGTTGTTGGTAAGTCTCATGAAAGTTGTATGGAGGAGTCTGCCTGTCTATGGGGGGCTTTAGTGTTATTGTACAGAACGATGTCTTTCCTGATGATATTACAAACCATGGATCCTGAAAGCTAACATGCCATTGTATAATGCAGAAGACGAATCAATACCTCTTAAGTGTGTAAGTAATACATGCAGATTGCACACGGATGTGATGCATGTCAGATAAAAGCCATTAAAAGGAATTTAATCTGCCGTGTGCTAAATATCAGCTCATCTCAAATCAGGAGCACTGTAATTGCAACACGCAGTGACTTCACAGTGACAGCAGTAATTAAGAACAGATCGTCACCTCTGAAATGTTACCTCAACATTGCTTTGTAAGTATATACTTTTGCATAGCAAACTTCTGAATTATCTGTCATAATGATCATGTTCACCCGTGGCACCATGGGAAATGATTCTTTTCCACAAGTCATGAAAGCAATAACATTTTCCAATAAACACCTCTGGGTACAAATACATCTTAACACAAGAAAAAACCTCTTGCTGCTATCCAGCACTAGATTTTTATTATAGCCTGACAGGAGACAAAAATAGCGTAAACCGATCAGAAGTTGTCCGCCGAGTATTTACTGCTTTAATGAATGTTGCAGAAAAGAAGATGAGTGCAGGAAACTGAATTAGACTGAAGGATCTTCTACAGCCAGCAACGGCTCAAGTGCTTCTTTTGGACTGAAGTTTCAAGATACCCAGAGTGGTTTCATTAGCATCAAAATAGTTTCAGACAAAAACACAGTTTAACAGGGAAGTCAACTTGTCAACAAATTTTACATTTTCCTATAATCAGGGGTGCACATAACATTTTTAGTGAGCTCCTCAGATGAGTACCAGGAGATGGTGTTTGGTTCTCACCCCATATGTATGTGGTCTCACCCTTAGAAGTCTAATCTTTTTTTTACATTATGAATTTACATTCCCAATTTCACACCCCTAATTGCAATCTTTCATAGTTATTCATATTTCCCAATAGTTATCCAAGTGACATAAATTGTATACATTTAGCCGCCCAGACATGGAATGCCTCCAAGTTGTTAGTACGCATGTAACAATAATGCAGGTACGCATAGCTAGTTTTTGGCCCATTTTGAGTACCAGAGTACCACTTGTGCACCCCTGGCTATAAGATACATTTACAGCTCAAAGCATAACCAACAGAAACATGTTTTAAAAATATGAAGAGTGCATCCATTGCTTCTTACATGTTAAAGCAGACCTGTACTTAAAAAACATATTGAAAAAAAAACAAAAACATATTGAATTATGTTTTACCTGTGAGCCACCACAATGGTATAGATGGATGGATTTTAAACTTGGTCTTCATTTTCTGATGAAACCTTAGTATACATTGATATAGCTACAAATTTAGGGCAATGTTGTTTAGACATGACATGACACATATACAGGGCTGCAGAATTGTGCAGACATTCACAAACACTGTGTTGTACGTTATGGTTTCCCTTCTATTAGAATAAACAGCTTAGTACAAAACACTACACAAACCATGATATGATATGTTTCTGACAGTATCAATAAAGATTCCCATACACCTTTAGATCACTCCATACAATTTCCTTTAGTTCTACAAACAACTATGTAGTGCCGGGTCCTCCCTGATAGAATACATAGTGATTGGAAGATTTAGAAAGGTCCTCATATTTACATGGGTTTAGTAGAAGAAAAGTTGATTATACTACACTGACACCTGATTTTGTGCAACCTTTGCACACAAGTGCATACTACTACATATAGGTTGGGTCCAATGATCCACCATATTTATGCAACAATGATGGGGCACCTTATAAAATATTCACCTATATGGGTGTGGTTACTGTGACTTATGTATTGTCTGTTTCCTGACCAATGGCTGTCATTAGGAGGAGCCAGGAAAGGAAAATTACGGTAAGTATAGTAGAACAATTTTCTGTATTCTATGTAGAATGCTGCTGTGCCTGCAAACCAATCTCATGCACATGTTATCTAAGTTGGACATAGCCTTCCACCTTGCAGGCTGAAATGCATTAAGGGAATCCATTTAAGAACAACTACCGGTGTAGACCCCTCCCCAATGCCTGTTACCTGTTTTACATGTACTTTGTATTTATGTATTGATGGGTGTTTTTTAGCTCATTGACTTTCCATGACCACCCTCGGGTGGCTTGTAGTATGTGGACCTAGAGTCTTTTAATTTCTGTTAAATAAAAGTCACCGTTTTACCCTGACCTTTTGTGTCCCCATAATGATTCTTTTGCCATGTGAAAATCCCCTGCGGCCAGCCACCTCATCCGATCTTCTTTTTTCTGTTACAGAAACTATTTATATTTCAAAGTTTAAACTTAAAGCATCTATCTTGTAGCTTTAAAAGCTGGTCAAACATTTCTTTCATGTATTTTTAACTGAAAATCACTAAACAATAAAAAAATATATTACAAAATGTTTGCCAATCTATGATCCTGTACAATATTACGAGTCAAAAATTAGGTTTCATGATATTTGCATAGCTAAACAAACAAAACAGTGCTCCCCCATATTGCCTCTTCACTCTGCTGAAGACAGTCTACAAATGGCTAATATTCACATTTAACATGTTTCATAAACAAAAGAAAATACACGTCATATTTAATAAACAGCCCAGGAAACTGAAAGGAATATTTCCTGATGGTAGTATGGTGTAAGCATCGCTTTATACATACAATGTGCTACCTTTACGAATTGCATCAATGTCGTGGTATTTGTCCTTCCATTTTTTTTTTAAAACATTTTTTATTTGTCCTTCCATTTTAGTAGAACATTACCACAATTGTATTATTGAGTGTACTGTTACATAAAAGGCCTTTTGTATAATATCTGCAGTTTCGGCAGGTTCTGATAACAGTCAAAGTATAAGCAAACAAATCTAGCAAAAGACATTTGCTTTTTTTATTTGACGTCTCCTCCTCACTTTGGGGAGAAAGAAATCCTTGTAAAAGTTTATACAAAACAATGTTCCCTAGTGGGGTAATGACTATTTGCTAGCAGTTCTTCATGTAGGCATGTTTAAATAGCAAAGTGACAAGAACAGGAGGTTGCTTAGGGGGCACCCTCATGCATTGCCTAGTTCACACAGGTAATTAGGCATGTAATAGGGCAAATAAATGAACATCTAACAATGTATTTTCATTCACAGGGGTGTAGGGGTGCTGTTGTAATTGTATGGCGTGTTAGTGCTTGTTACAAGTGTTAAGGTGGCCATACACACATCAACTTTTCGATTGGCTTGTGCAATGTCAGTATAACATCAGTCTATCAGAGCAGCACACAGTGTAATCGATAAAAAACTGACTGATTCATTTTCTTAGTCCTGAGCGCATGTTCCATAGTGCCATCAGGTACAAATCAGCAACTTCTGTAGTGAGGTATAGTATGACCTCACATTCATCTCACACTTGTTTTTCATCATTCACTTATTGAATGTCTGAAGTTATTTCTACAACAGTGACTGGTTCATTGGTAATGCAGCAAATGGGGTCAGGAGTGATAAATTGGGCTGTACATGTCTATAGAATTCAATATGGTAAAAAAAATACTGAAAAACTCAATGAACATGTTGTATCAAAACAGAACCACAGCTACAATTTGTGTAAAATCTGCAATTCGTCCCCTACTTGGGGTGAATCATCTCCCTTCCAATGTTGGTGGGAAAAATAAGTAAGGGGAAATGGCCCCCAGCTTAGACTGTAATTATACCTTGAAACATATAAACACTTTCCTGTTCTTCCTAAAGCATGTCAAATATGAGTAGATGGATGTTGTTTCTTGTTTGTTAAAATTATTAACACATAGCCTCATCACACATCATAGGGGAATACATACACATGCTTCAACATTACTACTTTATGTGGTTCTGTGAAATAAGCAAGATTAGTCTGTGTGGTAACAACCTTGTTTTAGAAAAGATCCTAAAGGACCCCATACACGGGTCGATACCCATTCAATTGATAACCTGCACGATCGATTGCACAGGTCATTGATTGCATTCCTTCGAGCAGGATCGAACATTGCTCAATTGAACAGGGAACCCAACATGTTGGTAAGTCCCTGTTCGATCCCCATTGCCACATCTATCAAGGGTCCCAATCCAAAGCTTCGAACAGGAATCTATTGCACAAAGTGGTGCGTACAGATTCCCGTTCAATCAATTAACGCTCCAATGCAGTGTGGTGACGTGCTCGAGTGCAATTGTACTGGTATTGACCTGTGTATGGGGACCTTAACACACTACAGAATAAAATTCAGATTGCAAAAAGCAATCTGGTGTAGTTATCCTTAGGTTAGGTTCAGACATATAAACACCCACCCACTCCATCCCAATCACATGGGTGGCTGCCACTAGTGAGCCACATTTTGTGTCTGCTCTGCCATATAGTTACTGGTGAATTGGGAGCTGCAAACAGGCTTCCAACTGTGTGATCAGACCTTATTTACAATATAGGGTTTCTTGTTTCATTTAAAAGATGCAGCCTGGCTGGTTATACTGTACAATCCATTACACAATGCAAGCTGTATAGTGTGATAGAGCCCTCCGTCTTATACATAATTTAGTTTATAGACTATATGATACATTATACAGGATATAGATTATAGGACCGCTTCATAAAATAAAAGTATTGTGCTATTGGACTTCAGAACAATAGCTCTGCCCTTTGGAGTTTGATATTGTATTACTAGTGTAAGGAGAGCATAGAACTTCTAAGCAGGTTGCAGTGAGTGTAATGCAGCCTCTTCAGCTTCTCCTTCAGGAGTGCTGCTGTCATTTACTGTCTCCTCGTGAGGTATCACTTCCGGGATGTCGGCGATCAATTCAGGTTTTTACAGCATACATCACGTCCGGTTTTAGAGACCTCCCTAAATCACTTCCTGTTGGCGGCCATTTTCTTGTAGCCTCTTGATGTTCACAATCTGCAGGGGTCTGAGAAAAAAGAGGCCACGAAGATATGAGTCCCCTTCACATACTGTGCATGGTAAGCAGGGTGCTTGTTCCTATCACTGTACACAGCATACATCTAGGCAGCGCAGTAGGCGAGAGCACTCTTCCTCAGGGAGAGATTTTATCAGACATACACAGAACACACCATAGTCTGAACAGGTGGAGCACAATTAATCTCATCACAACAGGAATTATCTTGGTCCAGTTCTGCTGCAATGCCAGGAGCTCACTAACCTCTTTTAATGCTGTGTTGTCATTTAATGATAATAATACACCCCTCTTTGTAGAGTTGGAACACCTGTCAGGGCCCTGTTCACATCTATGCATTTTACACACATAAATATAACACACAGATGTGTTATGATCAGTTCAGATTTGTACGTTATAATGCGTGACAGCTACTAATTGATACCGATAATACACACACTACAGCTGCCAGTTACAAACTTCTATTCATAAAGTGTAGCTTGTCTTATTGGGGATCTTGGGGACACCTTTAATGAGGAGTTCCCAAATACCCTGACAAATTACCACAAATGTTTAATATAAACCTAGTAATAAAGCCACAACACCGTAATAAAATATTTTTAACAACTAACAAGTGTCCCCTGATGTGGTTTGAAACTGGGCGTATTGTCGGATTCCCATGATGACCTGCTTTGTTTACTAATAGAGCAAGATATCTTCATCCTCCCACAATGGTATTATCAAACAAATAGGGGAGACTTGAGGCACATTAGCTGTCATAGCGGAAGTGGGGCCGCCAGCCGATCACAGATAATTACAAGGGGGGCAATTGTTACCATAACATTATTTCAACAAAAATGTTTTATATACAGTGTTGTGTTTTTTATTTCCGGACCTATTTGAAATTTTGTTGGGTATGTGTACCCCTGTACTTATTCCATAGGGTGGGTAATAAGTAAAGCCTAAAGTTCTGTATGATGATTTCTATGAATTTGGCTCTATAGAAAAAGTGTAAAGTCTAGAAAGATATAGTTTATAGTACAAAAAAATGTCTTTATTTACATTTGTTTCAACAAAATGGGATTAAACAGCATGATTATAACCAGCAGTGTATCTTTTAAACCACTCTAGGGCGTCTCATTCAAACCTACGCGTTTTACTGTTGTTGAGACACTGTTGGAATAAATAGACATAATAGTATAAACATCTTGTCCCCTTAGATTGCCGATTTCTCCCACATCTCACTTCGCATCTTAATTCATGGACAAACCTTGAATCAAGTAACTATTGTCATATGGGCAGGGTGCATCTAGCAATCGAAGGATGCTGGTTCAGCCAGGTTTTGGATAGCCTGATGTATAATGTTAATTCTGGCATTCTTTTCGCATAGAAACAGCAAAAGAAGCTTCTAATATAGGGCTTTGTGTAGATTTGTTTAAATATATTAGAGAATAGAAGTCCAATTGCTATAAATCGTATGTTCTTCCTAACTTGTGTAAAAAGATAACAATGTTCCTGTCGCACGTTGGGTATTACACATCACATGCATGGAATCGCCACATCTATGGCGGGTCGGCCATTACAGACTCTTAGTCCAGCCTCTTAGTCCAGCCTCTTTAACAATTTAATGAAGCCAATGTGGCCATGAGTCAAAACGTTTGCCCACCCCTGAGCTAGTTGCACGTTACTATCGGAACAAGTTTTGTTTAGAATTCTCTTTACAGTTTCATGCTATAGTTCTGTATTAATATCCACATTTTTTTTCTTGATTTTGTTGTAGTTGCAGAGCCACAGAAGGCAAACGTATTCAGGACACAAAGAAGTTGTGATCATCATGATATCTCCCAGTCAAGGATACCTTATGTAAGTAGACATACTCTGTTAACACAGAGATACATTTACAGTGTATTAACTGTAATACCATATATTCTTTCACACTAGTGGTGCTTTATGACAAACATAAATAACGAGTAGGCCAGACTGAAAAGGTGAGTTTTCAGGGCTAGGTAACAAGTCTAATGGGGCGAGGGAGAGTATATACTAGTGTTTTATACACACCTTGTAATTTGTTCTTTTTTTAAGTGTTCTTTTCCATTTACAGCCATTGAAGTGTTCCTTCAAATGGTAGCATCCAATTGACTCTATGTCTGCATGGTAATTTGAATTGAAGGCAAAATGAATGAAGATGAGCATACAATCACAGATGAGCTTTTGATGCTGAGCCTTCAAATTATGTGCCTTCTTACTGGAGAGGTAAGGTCAACGTTATTGTGCACGTTGGTCCTTATTAAATAATCTTTTAGATTGTTAATATGAAATGTTTATATTTGATTTTCACAGTTAAACTCCAGATAAACTTTACAGTTTAAATTAGCTATATAGTATATAGGTACATAACACAAAAGGTGTTCAAAGTTGTGGTGGTAAAAACAATCTAAATAATAATAGTAATAAGATCGACTGTAATAAAATACAATCATATTTTAAGTTGATCGAATGAAAAATTATATTGTTGTCGCTTGCCAGAAACTGCCAGTGTCCAGTCTATGTGCTGATCTTCTACAAGTGTCTAGTAGACATCCTGAGTATAATAATGTTTTAAACACAGAATTATGACAAAAAAATTTATAATTTATATATGTATATATATTTGTTTATTGTTTACATTTTAATTCAATTGTACAGTGTTTTGGGAAATGTTTTACTTTGAATTGTATTGGATACAGCTTTTACTGTATCCAGTACAAGTCTCTTTTGATTTTGGTGCCCCCAAGGCCCCCCTTTTCATTTAACTCTCTCACCCCCAGTGTGATGGACCTGATGACATCACACTGGCGGTGAGAGAGTTAAATGAAAAGGGGGGCCTCAGGGGCACTGGAGCCTTTTCAGAACCGTTCTGAACACGGTTTTCTATTCAGGAGCTGTGTTAAGAGTGGTTGGATTGTGAAAACTTACTGGTTTCTCTGAGATCGGAGCCCATGAAGTAATGACGTGACACCGGCCAAAAAACCTGTGAAAACGGTGTTCAAAGCGGTTTGAAGTTAAAAATCCTGCTGCTGATCCCTCTTTCCCCCTGGTGTCACGAACATGACATGAC
>CM070034.1:83129266-83172326 GCA_036250615.1 Ptychadena robeensis | reverse complement strand
ATTGTATGCTTAAATTGAGCCATGTGTTCCTAGCTTAAGGCAAGAGATTGGGCAGCAGGAGCATGGAACCTGCACTGCATGTATCTACTACAAGATTGCTGTTAAGCTGCAGTTCCAATTAAGAAAATACTGCTTACCTGGCAGTTCTGTTTATTCATATAAGGCCAATAACTTGACAATTGCATTTAACCAGTGAAATCTGAACTTGTGTGCATATGTTTGTTGACTGAACACTAAATGTATAATTTCAGGAGAGTGCAGCTCTGCCTTGTCACATTCTTCTCAATACTTCTTCTTGAGGACCATCTATAACTTAATGTTGAACCATGTATAAATATAGTCCGAACCAGGAGTAGACATGTTGGGGTGGATATGCTGTGGCTTCACCAGTCCCTTGTAAGGCATAATTGCCACACTAGAGACGCTAAGGAAATGCTGAGTAAACTAAACTTTTCAATATTCACCTAAATGTTAAAGTTAGAAAATGAGAGGTGTGGAAGTGAAGCTCTCATTGAAATAATTTACCTACTAAAAGAAACTATTTCCAATCATGTTTTATCTACCATAAGTATATATAGTGATCTGTAAGAGGGAGTACTTGTGTGCAATACATGTCAATAAGCATATGAAACCATCTAGGCAGCCCTATGAAAGGTGTGCAGATCAGATTATGCACAACATCACCATGTTTACTAGTAAATACATTACATAGTAGCTTCTGGCCAATACATTATTTGGTGTGGATGTGATGGATAACACATTACCAGGGCTCTTATTCTTGCCTACGCTCTCCGTATGGTAAAATAGCCAATCACTGAGCAGGATCTGAACACTCTGCAAGTACCTATAGTCGAGCCCATAATTAATCATACCCCTGGCAAATTTTGTCTTAAAGTTACTTTTATTTAACCAGCAAAAAAGTTATTTTTTGACAGGAAATGACATTGTCTCCCAAAAGATAATAAATAAATCTTGGCTTTTATTTACATTTGAGCAAAAAGTGTGATGTCCAAAATTATTCATACCTGTCACAAACTGTCACAGTCTCTTGGGAAATCGAAAGTTCTATACCATTCTAAATAGTCCAAGCTGTTCTAAAGCATCCTAATTACCCTAATTATTGGAAACCGATGTTTTAATCAACTCAACAGGTGAGAAACAGCAACTTTCTGCAGTTGGTTTGTGGACAGTCATGGCTAAGACAAAGCTGCTCAGTGAGGACCTGCGTCTGCATTGTGGCTACTCACAAGTCAGGAAAGGGCTATAAGGCCATTTCTAAAATTTTCAAGTTCCAGTGGCTACAGTGCAAAGTAGTATAAAAATACAGGATGTTCTGCACTGTGTAAAATCTCAGAGGATGTGGTCGGAAAACCAAAAGTGATACCTGTGCTGTCCAGGGGGATTGCTGGTGGCAATGTCTCAAGGGAGACCTACATGCTGACACTGCACACTGCTGGGTTCCACGGATGCAGACCAAGGAGGATGCCACTTCTCTAGATAAGGCACATAAAAGCTTGCTTGGCCTTTGTAAATGCTCATTTGGACAAATAAGAAGAGATCTGGTCTTCGTGTTATGGTCAGATAAAACCAAAATGTTATTGTTTGGTCACAATGATGTTTCCTTCATTTGGGATAAAAAAAGTAGAAGACTTCAACCCAAAGAACACCATCCCCACTGTCAAACATGGTGGCGGGAACCTTTGGGGGTGTTTTTCAGCCAACGGACCAGGGAATCTAATCACAGTAAACGGCGCTATGAAAAAAGAGCAATACATGAGGCTTCTCAACGACAACATCAGGCAGTCTGCAGAGAAACTTGGCCTTGGGCACCAGTGGACTTGGGCACCAGTGACCCAAAAAACAGCAAAAGTGGTGAAGAAATGTTTAGCAGACAACAACATTAACGTTTTGGAGTGGCCCAGTCCTGACTTGAATCCAATTGAGAATCTGTGGAGGGAGCTTAAGATCAGGGTGATGGCAAGAAGACCCTCCAACCTGAAAGATTTGGAGCTCATTGCTAATCAGGAATGGGCAAATATACCTGTGGAGACATGAAAAAAGCTGGTCTGCAATTATAGAAAGCATTTGATTGCTATAATGGCCAATAAAGGCTTTTCTATTGATTTATTAAGAAGGGTATGTATAATTTTGGACATGACATTTTTTTTCTCAAATGTAAATAAAAGCTGAGAAATGTTTTTTCCCCACAAAAATGCCTCTTGTACATCATCTTATTATCTTTTAGGAGACACCTATGTCATTTCCCGTCAAAAAAATAACTGCTGGTTGAATAAAAGTAACTTTAAGTCAAACTTTGCCAGAGTATGAATAATTATGGACTCGACTGTATTTCCTGTAGAGGATGAGCTGGTGCTGCAGTACCGGTAAGTGACCAGCAGATGGCGGGCTCCCCCATCTCTGTGTGTGCAGGTAATGATGAGGAATGCGGTCCCTCCCTATGCCAGTCTCCGCCTTGTCCGGACTACACACCTCTCCTGTATACACCTGCTTCATTCACCTCCCGGATCCCTCATCAGCAGCAGCAGCTTCATTTGCGTGTACCCGAGCCTCCGATCTGCCGGTGAGTCCTCTGCATTCATGTTATACTGTATGAGATGTCACAGAGACTGGGCTCCTCTCTATGACAGGTGATCGTCACCAGCTGGGTGGGTTCTAATAAAACAACATCTATGATGTCACTGTAATGGAACCATCGATCTGTGTACTGATGTCAGAGTTTAGCAGTATGACAGGAATATCTTCTACTATAAAACAGAACTGGAAAGTTTTATACTTTCTGATATAACAGCGCTGGTAGTTTTATGTTTACAGAGATCCCTATATCCTCATCATTATACTATGAATAATGCTTAATGATCAGTATAATAATAGTTACGATAGGTAGTCCCTGCTGAATGATCTAGCTGTAACTTTCTACTTACTTTGTTTTTATGATGTTTATAAATATGTTCTTTGTCCGCTCAGTTGTTTGCCTGGCCATACATCAACTTTTTCTTTCAATGCACAAAATACTATCACATAGTAACAGATTGAAACACTTAAGCCCCCCATACACCACATACAATTACCATGCAACTTCTGTACAACCAACTTTTCTTCTACCAAAACCATGTAATAGGAGGACCTTTCTACACCTTCCAATCACTATGTATTCTATCAGGGAGGACCCGGCACTACATAGTTGTTGGTAGGTCTCATGAAAGTTTTATGGAGGAATCTGAAGGTGTATGGGGGGCTTTAAATATAAATTGAAACTGTTTCAATTCTATGTTGGAATTTGATCTCTTTTTGAAGGTCATATGCTGAATGGAAGCGGTCTTCATGCGATTCAAATAAATTCTGGATTAAACAAAAAAATGTATTAATGGGTAGCTTAATACACCTATTGCATCCTCTGATTCCTTGACCTTTGTATCATCGGGTTGGGTTGACAGTTTTTAAACTCCTAAAAGTTGTACCTTGTTACTAAATGAAAAGAAAGCATTTCTATTCATCTCTAGTCAGAGCAGATTCAGACCAACATGAAGAAAACCTTCAGTGAGAATAAGTTCAGGCCAAAAGAAGTTTCAGTATGTTATGTCACACAGCTATATATAGCTAATGTAAACCCTACATTTATTTTTTCTGTATATTTGAGATCCTATCTTACTCTCTATTGTTTATTTGGCAATAGAACTGCTTATCATGCTTCAAGAAGGCACAAAGCTTAGCGGCCAATCAACAACCAACCAAATGAGCTTGTAGAACAAGTTAACAACAATGATTCTTATTGTAAAGCGTAGGGTTCTCAGCCTGAAATAGCGAATGTTACTATGGGATTGATCCCAATGTAAAGCTAGCCATACATGTGTCCATTCCATGAATGATCGATCACCCATCCGATCGCCCAATTAAGTCTGTGCCTACCACCTTAGGCCAACGATTCCTGGACGATTCCGTGCCCGATCGATCACTTCACAAATGGCAACTCCCCCTGATATGTGCTGAATCGATCAGAAAGACAAGCATGTTGGTTCTCTGGCCGATCCGATTCAGGGGGCCATGTCGATCGGGCAGGGTCGATTGGGCAAGGTGAGCTGCACTCAATTCTTAGCCGATCGATCGGTGTGCACGCGCCCGGTGATCGATCGGCCAGGAATCGTGTCCGGAATCGACCCGTGTATCGGGTTAAGACATTTTTCGGCACACTTTCAATAAGTTTCTTAAGAAAACTGTACACTAAGGACTTGATGACACTCGTATTCTGGATATACTGAAAAATAGATAGAGAGGTTTCGTGCATTTAAATTGTCTGTTGAACAATCTGCCATTTCTTACAATAATGTCTGCATAGCTGGAGCTGTATATCCAATTTTTATAAATGAAAACAAAAATTAACAATATTACATCATATGGTCCTGCTAAGGGAAACCACAACACATTGGCTCGGGAAATGGGTGGCCCAGCTGAGTAATGCGGTACAGTAATCACATGACCCATGCCAGATAGAGAATCATAACAAACTATTTCAACATCTTGTAGTTGGATGGCCCATGCTTGACCAAGCATCATAACAATGTAATTTCCACATGCTGTAGTCACATGATTCATACCAGACCGGGTATCAAGTATTGACCCATTCTAATAACTAAATTCCTAACGAAACTAAGCCCCCCCCCTCTGCAGTTATATGGGGGTGTTATGGTCCTATAGTGGAATGCCAGCTTATATATTCTTTATTTTGTCTAGATTGCTGACTGTGGGGTAAGGCTTCATCCTCATTTCCATTGCAGTCACTTGGACATGAATTGGAAAAAGCTTGTTAATGAAAAGTTTTCTGTTTGTGTTTGCGTCATCTCTGCTTTAAGAGAGGGGGGTCTCTTAAATAGGTAGCAATCAGACAGAAATAGCGCCATCTCTTATTATCAATTATGTACAAAATGTAAAACCTCAAAAGTTGCAGTTCTTCAATTCCACAACAGCGGAACACCGTGAAGAGCTGAAATCTGCTGTACACATTGCCGGAATATTCTACCCGCAGGAATTTTCAGATATCTTGTGTTTTGATTTTGTCTTCATATTTTGATGGAAACAAAGGAAAGACTTGAAAATGTGGTTGTTCTGTTTTGTTGTCCATTTACCGGTATTTCTACAAAATGGAATACTGGATTTTGCAAGCAAGATGAGATAAGGTGAAGAGAATTTAGATCAAGGAATGTAAGCAGCATTGGTGGGATCACTCTCGTAGTTTGTTCATGAATTCTATCTGGTTCTCCATGGTTATAGACCTTCTCTTATTTGGTCACCATTGTTCATTTATTGTATTGAGTTCTCCATGGTTATAGACCTTCATTTATTTGGTCATTGTTCTGTATGGTTGTCTATGGGTATGTACCTTCTCCTGTTTGGTGACAGTCTGGTTCTCCATGGTCATAGACCTCTTATTTGGTCACTTGTTAATGTATTCTATAGTGTTTGCCATGTTTGTAGACCTCTCTCTTATTTACGCAACATGTTTTGTGTATTCTATCTGGTTCTCCATGGTTATAGACCTTCTCTTATTTGGTCATCGTTCTGTTTGGTTGCCTATGGGTATGTACGTTCTCCTGTTTAGTGAACATTTTTCATGTATTCTATCTGGTTCTTAATGGTTATAGACATCTTATTTGGTCACTTGTTCGTGTATTCTATAGTGTTCACCTTGGTTGTAGACCTTCTCTTATTAACTTAACATTTTCATGTATTTTATCAGGCTCTCCATGGTTATAGACCTTTTTATTTGGTCAATATTATTGGCACCCATATCCAGGATTGTATCACATATAAGTCCAATGACTAATTATTTTAAAATATGTTTTAACATGGTAATTTGCACCTCATAAAAAAAAAGCATCTGTACATCAGAATCAGTTGTTAACCCCCCTAAGGTGTTCCTGACGGCACCATCTCGTCCAGTGCTGCCCTGTCGGTACTGCTCTGGACGAGATGGTGCAGATAAGATCGAAGCCCCGGCAGCACATACTCGCCATTCTGTGCTGTCCTGGTGGCTCCTATGATCTGAATTGGCTTCCTCCTTGAAGCCGATATCCCCCCGATGTCAGGGAGGAGTCAGGAAATTAAAATTAAGATAAGTAAATTGCACAAAAACTGTTTTCTATGGAGAAAACTGTTTTTCAGTGTGATTCCCCAGATGTGCCCTTTGAAGTTAACCCTCTCTCCCCTGGTTCATTACACCAGAGGAGAAAGGTTGCCAAAGGGAATTGTACTGGATACAGTGATAACTGTATCTAATACTATTCAAAGAAAAAAAACACATTTCCAATTGTAATAAAAAATTTAAACAAAAAACATTAATATAAATACATACTGTTTTGAAATATATCATACAATCATAGAGATTTTATCATTCAGATGATACCTTTTATTAATTTTTTTACATAATTATGTGTTTCAAACATTATATTCAGGATGTCTACTAGACCCTTGTACAGACATATTTTGGGAAGTTACAGGCCTACAACATAAAGAAAAATTTACCATTGAAGCCTATGGTTCGCTTTTGGTACAGAAATCTCAACCTCACGAGCGCTAGGGAGGTTAAGACATGCGTAAGGACAGACTGATAAATGACTGACCTGACAGACAGCCACTATTTCTTAGGTGAGAGGATGCAGTGGGGTGCCACCCCCTCATTATCCCCTCTCTATAGAGCAGAACAAGCACTATTTGTACAATGCTCAATCATTCTGTTGTAGCTGGGAAAGACCATGAAAGATCATTCTCCTAGACAAATAGCTAATATCTGTACACAGCATTGAATTAATTAGCCTGTAATAAATCATTGCTAAGATGTGGCGAATGTAGCATGTGGGAGTTTCTGGAACACTTGTATTTGCCCTGGCTCACTTAATCTAGCCATACACGTTGCGATTCTCCCTGCAACCATTGTAAGATGGAACTTTGGGAAATCCATATCTGCTCAATATTTTGGATGGGGAACAAAGGAGAGAGAGAGGCGAAAAATACCAACATGTCGGATCACTGTTCGATCGATTTCTTAAATGATTCTGGTCGTTCACTCCAGGTTGGCAACCACCGATTCTCTAATGATTGAACGCACACTGCGCACTGGGAATCGAACAAAAAATCGACCTGTGTATGGCCAGCTTGACACTGACCGGGATTTATTAGCATGGAGTCACTAACTTGTCACATACTACAAGGATGGTTAGAATGTGAGTGTTACCAAATAACAAGAATTGCTGGGCATTCGTAATATGTATTCCTTGTCTACTTGCATTTTATTACAAATCTTTTCACTGTTTGCCTATGTGCCTCATCCCTGTGTAATCTCACATATCAACCTTTATTTGAAACATTATTTAGAGCTTATCACAAAGGCATTTCCTCCATGCCTAGCCTGCATTCCATTCTCTGCAAGTGTATCTCAGGTCAGTAGGATTTAAAGGAACCATGAACTTAAACTGATTGCTATAACAGGTGTTTGATGGAATCGTTGTGGTAACGTAAATCCCTCTTTCCTTTATCTTATGGTAAGAAAACCAGAGTTGACTCCAGTAGGTTGGTAGTATAGTTCTGGTTATGGCAGCAGGGTTTTGTCTGATTAGTCAAACAAAACAGAGATTTAACATGAAATTCTAAAAGTCAATCAATCTTATTATATTAGTGTATTGTTTAGTGATTGTTATTACTTATTAGTGATTGTTTCATATCATTCCAACTTGGGGTATACCTTCGTAAATAGTAAAAAACTATTGCTGATCAGATAAAAAAGATCTTAACCTCATCACCAACTTTGAGTAAAGTTTTAAAGTTGTTCTCCAGGCTCCCCATAAACCCCTTTTTACGCAACTGTGGTCATGTGACAGAGTCTCCCTCACTTCTTCTGTTTAGAAAAGTCTAAGTTTTCAGTCAATGTCTGTGAGAACTGGGTCCTTGCTAATGGCTGCCCAGTGTGGTAGCATTTCCAGGTCTCAGAATTCAGAAGAGAGGTCCACATAGGTATTTCGCTGCCAGGGACTGATAGGGATAGGTAAATAAAACTGCAGTGCTAGATTTGCAGCAGTCTGTCCTGCAAACTTTGCCGGTAAGGTTGAATATTTAGCTGGAGATGAGCTTTACTGTAATTCAAAGATTGAGTCTCTGCTTCCACTACAGCTTATTTTAAAATACTACCTGGTCATCAGTATAGTACAAATCACCAATGAAAGCTGACATGTTTAAAAAAATAAAGGTGATCCACAGGAGGAACTACTAAGTTGTAAAGGACTAAGGAGATCGACACTCCTGGAAGTATTGGTGTCATGGAGGACTATGGAAAAGGTTATAGTATTGTCAGTCTTGTACAGACAGACCTTTCCTGGGAACTTACTGCAAGGACAATATTGCTTTTGAGGTTCCTAATTAGGCTATTCCATTAACGGGGTTGACAGCCAACTCCCAATTGTACTCTTGGATTGTTAAATGTTTCCCAAGCGAGTTGTACTGGTGTCATTAAGCTGCAGCACATGTGAATGTTGACAGGAGGTGGCTAGGGGATGCTGGAGCAGTACTACAAAAATGCGTAAAATAAAGTCTATTGTAATAATTCAGATTGTTAGAGGGTAAATAAGAGATTCGTTATCTACTTACTTTCTACTTACTTTCTCTCTCTGGATCTGCTAATTATATCATTTTTCAGTATACATTTTGCTATACATTTAGCTTGAATTGCCTGAATTTCTTAAAGGTTTACTTTTGTTAAGTTAGGATTTTACATCTACAATAGTAGAGTGTTGTACCGTGTCGATGAATGCAGAAAGTTCAAATGATACCCTTTATTGGCTAACTGAAGCAATTAAAAGCAAGCTTTTGGGATGTTTCAGATCCCTTCTTCAGGCTTTATACTATTTTCAAGTCTCAAACCCAGAATTGTATTAAGCCTGAAGAAGGGATCTGAGACATCCCAAACGTTTGCTTTTATCTATGACAGTTAGCCAATAAAGGGTATCACCTGAACTTCAAACTCTATATTAAGCCCCCCATACACCTTAAGATCGATCTATACAATCTCCATTAGATCTACCAACAACTGTGTAGTATAGAGGTCTCCCTGATAGAATACATAGTTATTGGAAGGTTTAGAAAGGTCCTCATATTACATGGTTTTGGTAGAACAAAATTTGATTGTACAGAAATTGTATGGTAAGATTCTAAGGTGTATGGGGGCCTTTAACTATAGAAAACATATCAGTATATGATGGAGACTAGGGATGGTCGAAAAATTCGCAGTGCGAATTTTTAAGCAGAAATTTACGAAAATTTGCATAGTCAAATTTTGATGGGGTAATTTCCACTTTTCGCCAAAAAAGTCGAAAATCAGCCTGATATTTCGACTGAATTTCAACTTAAAAAAAAACTTTGCTTTTGATTTGCCGTGCCGCTATTTCGCGTGCAAGTATCTTCATTTTATTTAAAATTTTCGCATGCGGGAGTGGTTGGAAAATTCGCATTGGCGGAAATTCGCATTGGCAGAAAATCGTATTGGCGGAAATTTGCATGGTGCTAGCTAACTTTGTCAGCTTATTGCAAAGCCTCTGAAAATGGTATCCTCACAAAAATTGCTGGAGTTGTAGAGAAGGGTTGGGGGGACATTTCTGGAGTTGTAGAGAAGGGTTGGGGAAACATTTGAAAACAATAAGTTTTGCTCTTACATGTCAAGTTTGTGTATAAATTGGGTTTAAATCTCAGCTCTGATTGTAAAGCTCTGCTACTATGTACACTGATTCTTCTATTATAGCTCATACAGCAAATCCAAATTTTCCACATCATGTGAATTTTGACCTTATGCGAATTTTAGTTTTTTATGAAAATTTTTGGCGTTATGCAAATTTTCAAAAACGAAGTTGAAACGAAATTCGATTGGAAAACTCGAAATTTAAGTAGAATCTAATTTTATTCATTTCAACCATCTCTAATGGAGACATCAGACTGTGTCAGCTGTCACATAATCAACTAATGCTTATGTGAAAAATAGTTTGACAAGACTATATAATAAAGTGAGGGGGGCTCAATAATGTTCCTAAATAGAAACTGGGGGCCCTGCAAGAAAAGTTTGGGAACCACTGGACTATGCACTATTTATACGCGGGAGGGCAGAACTAGTCACGCTCCATCGGTTTCATTTGGCAACTAAACTGTTCTTTATACTTTGAATGATTTGAAGCGAGACATTCAGAAGGACAGAAATAGCCTATGATATTGTGCAAAGGATTTGACATTTATCCAGCCCAGGTGAAGATCAGTCACTTTTATCTTCAATACATAACATAATAACATAACACAATACATAAAAATACATACAACAAAATAACAATGACCAGACATTCCTCTATAGTCCTTTATAGGGGGCTTAGGAGTATGTTCTCCAGTATCAGCTACACTAAAATAAGATGAGATTATGAAATGCAGTATGTTTCTTTAGCATTTGGGGACAAGACCATCAGATGTGATGCATTCCCAATTTCCCAACGCCCCTCCAAACAGAGAAGAGGCATTCTCCAAATTTATAAATGGAAGTCTAAAATAGTTTTTTTGAAGCCGTAGGGAAACATTAGGATACAATGGCTAAGTATATTACTTTGTTGACAGCTTTATTCTACTCATATATTTTTAGGTTATCTGAACTTGATTTGCTTGAATAGTAAGCTGTGGCAGTAGCCTTGTTTGCTACAGTGTTAACAAATACCTTTACAGGCTTTGTTTTTAAAATGGGATGTGGTTGGAGTATGGAGGTCTCCATTTCCCTATTAACATATTTCTTCATTGGCTGAAGTTATAGTTGGATATGCAGTGATTTTACAGCATATTGGGTGTTTAAGGCCCCCATACACGTCTAGATTTTCCATTCAATCGACTTAAAAAGATACATTTTTTTGAGTCAAGGAAATCGGTGATTGATTGTAATGTATGCCAACTGTAGTAACAGATATTTGATTAAATTTTTTTAGATTGACTAAAAGCGTAATTGAATTAAGGTTCAATTACAATACAACTGATTTAGGTCGATCTAACCATGTGGGCTGCCATAGATTTTCAATCAATCATCAACAAAAAATTTATTGAATTAAGTTGATTGAACGAAAAATCTAGACGTGTATGGGGGCCTTTAGACAGAGAGCAATGAAGGCATGTTTCCAGGAGAAGAGTGATGTGATGTGTCACAATACATGAAGAGAAGAAGCACCTGTTGGTTGGAATAGAACATGTGAGTAGAGTTCATACTCAGCTTCCTAAACATTGTTTCTAAAAGGTCTTAAACTCTCTATGCACAGCCATACAATGTTGCATCCTCTTGTTTAAACAACCTGTCTCCAGGACTTCAAACTAGTGAAGACAAGGGTGTTTGTTTAGTTCATTCATTCTATAGGAATCTAGGCTGCACCTGAAAAGCCTGTATGACCAGTTGGAGAAGTGGGTTCAAATACCTTGATATGTACTAACAGATTATTCACTGATGACTAAAACCAGATGTTGTCTAATTCAGACCTTGCCTAATGTGTATTGGTTAGTAATTAGGCATTTTACTGTGACAAGCATTGTACTAGTCACATTACTGTGGACTAACAAATCATAAAGATTAGGCCTACAAAAGTCTGAAAAAATTAAAAGTAATAGATTGTGCACTTACCTCAATCTAGGCCAGGAGTGGACAAACTTTTTGACTCGTGGGCCACATTTATTTCTTAAATTTGAGCCAGACCAAGAGGCTGTAATGGCTGATGTGCCATAGGTATGCCAATTCCATGTATTGCCAGCATCACAAATGATAGCGGTGATAGACGACATGTGACAGGGATGTTATCTTTTTCAATTTCCTGCACCTAAAAAAATGCTAATTCATTGCAATGAGCAGAGATAATTCCTAGAGGCTGCTTGTTGTTACCATGAGGATGTACCCGCAGGGTCATCACATTATCAAATGACTGCATTGTCCCCAAGGCAATGTTTGGACACCTCTAGGTATTTATGGGCCGGAAAAGATAGCTAAATGGCTCGGATACGACCCTCGGTCGCTAGTTTGCCCATCCCTGATCTAGGCTTATATGCTCTGAAAGTATGGAATTTCAGCTATTCATATGTGATTGTAAACATTTTTAGAAATATTCTAGAACCAAGAAGATGTGTTTACTGAAAATATGTGAACGTTTACCTGCTTTCTATGTGATCTAGCTTGAACTAGTTACATATTTTCATTGTTTTTTTTTTTCATTTTTATGCTGCATTTGGCCCTGAACTTAACCTGTGTTTTTTGACCTCATAAAAAGGAATTGTTTTTTTATCCAAAGCGTTGATGAACTGGAAAACTGCCAAAGTCCTTCCTTTACGCAAATATAATACTTAGCATTTCTGATATTATAATCTGCATTATTTGTGGGGAATGGTGCCAACATGCCATATCACATTTCAGTCATCTTTTATGAGTCATTGCAGGTGAATGTCATTCTCCAGTTTCGGGATATAAAATGAATCTTTGATGTTTCTGATATCGCCCCATGCTAAAGAATGTCAGAAAGTGGTTGCTTAAATTGGTTATTTCTTCTGGCATTGCAGAGATGGGTCGCTGATTCTAGTGTTATATATGGCAAATATAATGTCATTTTAATAAAATGGTCAGATTATCACCTGAATATGACCACACAGTAATGTACAGAAGCAATAGATCTTCTTAAGAATCTGTTTTTCTGTTTAAGAATAAGATATTTTTCAGACAGAAAGAGACACTTCCATTTTTATATCATACTAAAAAAATCACATCAACTTGCTAGTTATACACTACATACACACTTATTTTTGTTAAATATCAAACACACTAACCCTTCAGTATCACAATTTGGATCATGGTAGCATCGGTTGCGGGCCTTGTACATTTATTGATCTGGTCACCTCTTTTTTGCTTTCCAAAAATTTGTATTGAATTTTACAAATAAAGAAAGGCATTTACAAAGTAGAAAAACAAAGGCCACAGCACAATAACAGAAGAGCAGCTGTCTCTGATTTAGACCGGTGGCATCTCAGTGCAATTCAAGAGCTGTGCAGGTCAAAATTTTTGATACCAATACAAAAAGCAGAAAAAAGAAGACAATGAGAGGTGGGAGGGGCTAATAATCAATCAGACCGTAGTCGTGCTAAGGGCACAGGTGACTGTGGAAAACCATTATCGTCACCTTTTACTGTATTTAAAACATGCTATATATGCAGTGACCCCAAAGAAGCTCTCAATATTGGGCTCTCAATATTTTTTGTCATAAATATATTAATGATGATTTCACCTTCTATTATTAGCTGCCTGCATTTAATGGTAAATCAACCAGTTCATGGTCAACCAAATATGTGATCATAATTATAATGCCCATTAGATTTTATAGCACTTTACACACATTTACAGCATTCAAATCAGATATTAAAATTAATAAAAGTATATATACATCTAACCACTACACTCTAAAATTCTTAATTAATGTTATTTCATGATTAATGGTGGACATAAATGCTTTTGGTTATAGAATGACAACAGTCTGAATCTTCAAGTCATACTGCTGTATTGTCAACAAGTCCAACTGGCTTTTGGATAGTAAAATTGTGTATTTATTATATATAAAGGTTGTGTATTTATTACAATACTAAACTGTGATGGTGCAGAAAGGTATTTGTTGGTTGTTTTGGTATTAACTCCTCCAAGCAGCTGGCTTCTCTCATCTTAGTTGTGTGTTAGAAAACCTTCCTCAGATTTACGATTTAGCCTTTTGGTTGCTTCACAGACTTTGTTATGAAGACCCCTTTCAATGCAAAGTTGCTGTTCTAGACTGTTTTCATTATTTTGACATTGTGACATAGAATGTCTCTGTCTCTGTTTGCTTTAGCACAATTGTTCTTTTCCTGTTGAGCATTCACTTGGTATTTATGCTGTTGAACTTTACATGCAGGTTTATAGGAGTTGATTATTCTAGCCTTATAACAATGAAATGTGTATGTTTTTATTTTAAATGCAGTTTGCAAGGAATTTTATTTACTTTTACTAGATTACATTAGTTATAGACAAATAAACCTCACATAAAGTAAGATTTTTCATTTTTCCGACAAAAGAAGACTTTGGTAGCCAGTCCTGGAAATTTGTGCAGATTTAAATTGCCTCACAACCAGCACATAGCAGAATCTGTTGTATTTATTGTTAGCGTTGGCTCAACGAAAGCCAACAGCTGGAGCGTCCATTTGTATTTAAACATTGGTGAACCAAATTGATGCGAGCAGCTCTTCTATCTATGGAACATAAACATATAAAAGACAGGAGATATCTAGCAACCTGATGGACATGGTTATACAATAAACCAATTCTTTCTCAGAGCGAAGTCTTTGTTCATTGCTAACAATAAACGCAATGAATTTCCTATTTTATTGTTCATGGCATATACATGTTGTTTTGATAATAATGAACACACCTGTTTAATAATCTGTTATACAGATAATATAAAGCCTGAATCACTTGTGGGCATTCAGTTTAAATATTGGTTTGTTTTTATAGGCAGCTCTGTCTATGTTGTTCTATGCAGACAATGCTTTGTGTGTTATTATATCTTCAATGACACTTATCGCATTGCCTGCTGCAATATTATCTAAATCCTATATTTGAAAACAAAAGTGGAATCTATAACCTGCCAAATTGTATGATCTGAATTCTTCATTTTGCTTTCCTACACTGAGCTATGGAAATAAAACATATCAACACTCTAGAAGGACCAGGGAGCATTACACATTGATATATATATCATCAGAAATGGATTGTTTTTATTTGCTTTCCTTTTTATTGCTTAGGCTAAAAATGTTTTACAGATTAAAGAAGTCATGTTTGTTAGTGGCAGTCATAATAAGACTTTATTGTTTACACTTGAATGTACCAGACCAAGTATAAGCTCATAAATACAAAGAACATCATAATAAAATTGTAACAAATTTAAATGTCAATAACTGTATTGCACATTCAAGTATATGTAAACAGCAGAACGTTTTGTAGTATTATGTAATAACATTTAAAGCTGGATCTCAGTTTTCCTGTATTTTACTGCACATTATGATCTTCTTGTACATTGGAACCATCAGAAAGCATGTTATTATCTGGCCTGAGAACCCCCAGCATTCTTTGTAGGCTGATAGTCACATCACGTACATAATAGGGTGGGGCCCCACGTTGTTATTTACACAACGCAACACATCATGCCACATTGTTCATTAAAAATACAAAATTCTATAAAAATCTACATTTTCTGCAGCATGCCCATAGGAGCAAAGGGGGCTGTTGATGCCGTAGTACAATAAAGCACCTCTTTACTCATTCTAAACATTCCCACTTCCCCAACAGATACCGAGTTGTTAATTGTACTAAATCAGTGGTGGGCAACTGAGCTAAAATGGAGGGCCACAAGTGCGGCCCTCGGCATCACTAAAGGGCGGCACATAATATTTTCAATCTGTAGTGACATTTTTTAATGAACAAAAATTACAACAGGCAGAGCTAGAAGACATTATGTCTTATGAGACATGTGCCTCATAGATATCATCGATTTGGCACACAGGTGAGTTCTTATGCCTTATGCATTAACAGTTTTGGGAGCTGCAAGTGGAGGACTGAGGGGGGCCGCCTATGAACGCCTAACGGACCGCAGGTTGGGCACCTGGGTACTAAATAATAGACTTGGTGTTATTCTGACTGACATAGAAATTGATATTTCAGACCAAATTTTTTAGTGATATCATTTTCGTATTTGTTTTCTCAGTGATTTGGTATGTTTCCTGGTTGCTAATTGAGGTTCACCATTGTAAGAATGCCCAGCAATTTATTAAAGTTGAGCTCTTCAAGTATGGATTCGGGGATCCATAACCGCAGTGACTTTGAAAGAAGTGGAAGCCTTGATAGTGAAAGCAGTCATCACTCCAGATCCAGGAACTCCAATATGGTAAGATCATAAAAGTACTATGTATGTATTTAGGTCAGTGGTTCCCAAACTGGGAGGTGCGAAGGTTTTTCAGGGGGGCACGGGCCCTCATTCATAAACTGTGTTTGAATAGGGAGGGGAGTTTGATAATGCTCCTTAATAGAAAAGAGGGCTCTGCAAGGAAAGTTTGGGAACCACTGCTTTAGGTAGTGATTTCACTTATGTTATTGGGTTAGTAGCTCCTGGATTTTTGTTTTAATTTACCATGCAATATCTTTATTAACATAAAAAATTTGAACAATGTAACTGGTGTCATCTGAGATGTGTATTAGAAAACCTTCCTCAGATTTATGATTAGCCTCTTGGTTGCTTCTCAGACATTGTTATTAAGACCCCTTTCAATGCAAAGTTGCTGTTCTAGACTGTTTTTATTGATTATTTTTACATTGCCACTTAGAATTATCTGTTTCCTTTAGCATAATTGTTATTTTTCTGAGCATCACTTGGTATTCATGTTGTTGATCTTTACATGCAGGTTTATGGGAGTTTACTTAAGATTATTCTAGCCTTATAACAATGAAATGTGTATTCGTGTATGTTTTTTTTTAAACACACTTAGTTTGCAAGGATTTTTATTTAATTTTACTAGATTACATTAGTTATGGATCACATAAAGTAAGGATTTAAATTTTTTCGACAATGGAAGACTTTGGTAGCCAGTCCTGGTTACCTGCTCTTTAGAATTGAAGTACCATATGGTCAAATTAAAGAGATTTCAGAGGATTAGCCAGTAAAGCTCATAATAGAAACCCATTCAAAGCTTAGTTTACACATAAATGAATTACAGCTACATTGTAATTCTCCCTATGAATTGGTATTTTAAATATATGAAATAAAAGGTTATGCTGGGCACATTAAAAATAGTTTATAGAGAATCCTAGATGTCAACCAAGGCAACTGCAGGCATGTTTTGTAATTCATGTCATCCATAGATGTTAGATGTCAGACATGATCCAACCACACCTAATAATGAACGCTAACTGCCAGCTTCATTAAAGATAAAGGGTGATTCATTGTGAAATCCTGGTGTTTGAGAGAGGGCGGGGGATACTTTCTTTCCTAAATGTTATACCTAAAATTCATAATCTGTAAGTTTTTTATGTGTTGGGTTAAAATAGATAATAATACATTGACAGTTAAATATGATTTTAAGATATAAGCTTTTTACTATATATTTTGCTATTACCTTACCTCTTCGCATTCTGTGAGCATGGAGATCTGTAATTACAGGCTCAGGTCGGTGTCAACATTTCATTGTTTACATTTAACCTTTAACCTGTCAACCCCGGAATATGCTGTACAAAACGCCCCTAGAAACAAATTGTTCTAGCAATGACGAAGAGTTACCAAAATATAGCACATGGACTACAAGTGTTCAGTGCCAGGAGCCACCATTGATGTTTTTTTTTACATTTTTCAGATAGTTGAGGCATATTTACTAAATCACATAAAATATATTTTAGTGTTTACTATACACAGAAAAATTAGAAACATCATCTGAACTGCTTAGGCATAGAGCTTTCTAGAACGGGGACATTTTTAAGACATTTTGCAGCTATACATGGATCTAATAGATACATAATTATGTCAAGGTTTGTATAGAATTTACATATAACTGTAACTGTGCATTTGTGATTGTAAATGCACCAGAACTGTGAAGTGTAATTTAATATAAATGGCACCTCTACAGTATAAGACAACACAGCTGTATATGTGTTGCAGCACACCAGTATACTTAGTAATGCACTATACTGTATTATGGTGTGCTGTATTGGCAAACATCCTGCAAATCTATACCTTTGTCTGTTCTGTAGCATAAGTCGCTCAAAATGAATGAGTGCAACAGACGTTAATTTGTGCCTTTACCAGCACAGAATGAGTGAACGATCCCTCAGACATTATTGTGGACAGACTCAGACAAAAGTCCTTGTAACCAAGAGCACAATTGAGTAAGAAGAGGGACCACAGTTCAAGCACCACATCATGACTTGAAAGACTGCCTTGAAAGGATATTTTATTCTAGCCTGGCCTAATAATAATTTTAATCCATTATATAATTTGCTGGATTAAAAAGCATACATTTTTGCATACATATTTAGCTTGTAAGGATTTGGGGTTTAACTCCCTCTTATAACATTTCCAAATTATGGATAAAATGCCAAGTAATGACTTGCAAAATGTGTTAAGGAAATAATCATCTTAGTTGGACGTAATTAGCTTATTTTTAGCAAGCCGTGCTTGACTCGTGGCGGAGCTTTACCAGAACTTGACATACGTTGTTACCATGGATTCAAGGATTTGAACAATCATGTTACCCTCAGGCGCACTTTTCATACTTTCTAACTATTAATTAGGGACCCAGAACACTCACTTCCTGCGTCAAACATGATTTCTAAGGCTTTGTCATCTGTTGACATGACTTTGTGTGAGATGGTGACAGGAGAAGTGTGAAGGTTCATCTCTCCAGATCCTTTCCTGAAATGCTCATGATCTTAGAATCCTTGTTGTTTCCTAGACAGCTGAGTTTACATTAAAACCAGAAAATGGTACCAGTTGGCTTCTTTAAAATCAAGTCCAAACAGAATATTGACAGTGATGTATTGCTTTTTATGTAGCAACCTTCATTTCTTTATATGAGAAAGTAGAAGGTCAGTACTGCTTTGTAAGAACGTAGATCCCATTAAAATAAAGTTATATATTAATTTCCTAACAAGCCTGTTTCCATGCATCTGAGAAGCAGTCCTTTCTGTAAAGCAGCTTTGTAAACAGCAGCTTACTCATAAGAAGAATAATGAGTCTCATTTGTAAGTTGTGTCATTGTCGATTACGTATGCATGGAATTTATGTAAAAATAGCAGTGGAGAGCTGGTAAAGTGTGTGTACGTGATACAAGTACTGTTCCTAGAATCTTTAAAAGAATATGCAGCCCTAGCCTCTAATTAGCACAAGGCTTTACATAACTCTTATTGAGTTATAATGTCTCTTCAACTTGTTACAGGCTGGTGCGCAGACTGGCCAATTACTCAACCCAAATCAGTCACCCTGGCTCTAGAATGCCAATTAGTTACAATGAACAGGGGGTTTCCATTTCCATACTAAGCCCAGATACACTTGTGGAAGTGTTTTGTACATAGAGTAAGTAAAACATGAGTTTGTAGTTGAAAGATGGATTAAATATTAGATAACAATTCACCCTCAAGCAGCTAGCCAGTACGGTAATTGAAGTTCTAAGGTTATTCAGGGCACATTGCAAACTGCTAAAAGCAGAGAGCTTATAGGTTAACTTCAAGCTTTGTTTTTATGTGACCCCATTATATAAAGCTTTCCTCTTTGTGCTCCATGGTGAGTGAAGTTAAAGGTAATATTTGCACCAGTGAAGATTTGAATACTTGCACCAATACCTTTTAACATTAATAAAGGAAACCAGAAGCAGCAGAAGTAAATCAGAGGCTGTCACTGTAGACCCATCCTTATGTCCTTCCATTAGTGTCAGTACTTTGTCAACTTTTGGCCTAGACCGAGATTGAGCATGCATTTTTGTCTATAATGTCTGCATGCTTGTTCAGACTACAAAGAGCCAGGCAACCAGCAGTTTCAGAATAGGCTAAACAATGGTTATATAATTGTATATTTTTTTAAGAATATAACAAGATATGACTGCAGAGATGTATGTAATCAATGAAGGCCATGGCTTAAAATTGGTTTAGAAAGCATACATAAAATATATTCTTGGTTTGTATTGCTAGCTAACGTTAATGCTCTTCATATTGAGCTTGAACAAAAAGTTTTAACTTAACAAAAAAGGCAGATAAAGTATATCTATCTTGTAATTCCTACCAGTGGGACTAGGGGACTATATTTGCACAGATTTGATATTCTAATTAAAGCTACCATTTATTAACACATTTCATTTACATTAACATGACATATCAGACATATGCCAACAGATATCCACAATATTCACAACCAGAATGTACACTGTGGCCTATGTCATCACAGACCACAGGGTGGCTCATTAGTTTTTCCACTTAATACAGTGGAATAATGTGGAATAATGTGATTCTATGATCAGAACTGTTATTCGTAAATTGAGTCAGAGATTATGATTTTGATTAATGTGACTATATGTTTGATGATTGGTCCTTGTTTAAATACCATGGTTGTTGAATGTTTCTCCTGGCAGTGTATTGAAGCAAAATGGGTTGGGAACACTGCAGCCTCCTGATCTTTTGCTTGACTTTAAAAATGCTGATTTCATATTTTACCAATAGTCTGTACAGTAGCATATGGTCCTGAGTCATAAAAAATGTTGGTTATACATTGGTATTTGTCTAGTATGCTATGTGCTTAGAATATAGTTAAATTCAATATTGAATGTGTGCTAATATAGTCCCTTGTTCCATTAGTGGGAAAGACAAGATAAATTTAAAGGCAGTCCCTGGGTTATGAATGAAGTTTGTTTTTAGATTTAATTTGTATGTAAGTCAAATCAGGTACATTATTTTAATAAATGCTGTTTGGACAGATGTTTGTCTGAACATATTATTATTATTAGCATTAATATATATAATATTAATATATAAATATTAATATTTACAAAAGCCTTAGGTGCGGGCCAAATGACTATGGACCACCTACCTCTTTCCTTGGGAACTGTCCTTTTTTTATATGTTATGTTGACATAATGGCACTTTACTTATAATGGGTATGCTTTTCTTTGGTAACAATCTATAAGCACTTTTTGAACCCTTTAAAGAGCCTTTTAATTCCAGCATATGCTTGTTAACACCATACCTTAATGCAGTGGTTCCCAAACTTTCCTTGCAGGGCCCCCCTTTTCTATTAA
This sequence comes from Ptychadena robeensis, assembly GCA_036250615.1. Lineage (NCBI taxonomy): Eukaryota > Metazoa > Chordata > Amphibia > Anura > Ptychadenidae > Ptychadena > Ptychadena robeensis. The sequence goes on along the minus strand of CM070034.1, from coordinate 83,151,431 downwards.
GGAACATTATCGAGCCCCTCCTCTCAATTCAAACACAGGTAAAGAATGAGGGCCAGTGCCCCAGTGGAATACCCTTGTGCCCTCTCCAGGCCCCCAGTTTGGGAACCATTGCCTTGATGAGTTCTAACTGTAGATTAAACAAGCTTTAAGAAGGCTTCAGCAAGGTTCACGTAAATACTAAATCTTGATATAGCATGCTAGCTATCAGTCACGCTGCACTCTGTTACTATTGATATGAACAACAAATTCTTTTCATTTCTATTCCCACAGATGGATAGCATGTGCAGAGATCATAGTAACCCTCATTCAAAGCTTGCATGTGAAATGGAAATTGTTTGATTACCACGCTTGTGCAAAATAAACATACTTTACTTTAAGTAAAAGATTCATGTTTTAGTGAGACAATTTTATTAGCATGGTTTATATATGCCAGAGTACTCTTTATTCTGGCTTTATTTGACTTGTGCTTTATGCAGTTGAAAACATTCAGTGAGCTGGAATGGTATTTTAAGTACCGAATATGTTTTTGGTATATGTTATCTATGCAAGAATTGATATACAGCTTGCTGTATATACTTCATTATAGTGCTGAATGAATGAAAATCTCATCAGTTTATGCTTTGCAAGGCTTACATTACTTCCCATCCGTTATGTCTACATACTTTTCTTGATCAGATTGTCATATTGTGGTTTATAAGCAAACATGGCAAATAGCCTGCAATTGATTTTTATTGTTATTTATTGTTATTGATTGAAAAATTGCTTTTTTATAGGATGATGAAAACTTGAAATATCTAACAAATGAAGAAAAGAATGCCCTATTATTTTTAGAAGAAACTTTGGATGCTTTTGAAGATGACCTTGAGGAGCCAGCAGTTTCTCGCAATTCAAGTTTTGGGTATTACTCCCCCAGATCAACAGAAGATAGTCACTCTGACAGTGATGACATAATTGACCTGGTGCAGACAGGGCACAGTCATGATGGAGTCTTATTAGGTATGATACTGATTCTAATGCTAGTACAAACATATTTTGTCATCATGGATAGCACTCAGGGGTTCACCGTGTAAATGCATTATTGTGCTGAGGGAGCGAGATACCTTTGTTTACTTGGCTCAGAGCTAAATGCACATTTTAATGTTGATTTATTAAAGGATTGCCCACTTTGCAAAGTACTGTTTAGGTACCTCAGTGCATATATGTTCGCTTTAAATATCCAGTAATGTCAAGAAATACAGAATTGTTACTTGGATTATTGCAATGAAAACATCTTTAAGATATTCATAAATGGAAGCTAATGGTCCCCATACACCTTTAGATTTATTTTTCAGATTTCCTTTAGATCTCCATTTGTTTTACCAAAACCATGTAATATGAGGGACTATATATATATATACAGACTGAGTTTCCAACCTTATTATGTCATTAATTTTGTAGGGCCCACTGTCTGCTGTTTTGCAATACAGAGCAGGACTTTGTTGTTAAACTGTGAGCTGGTCCTGGTGATTTTGCCATGTGCATTGTGTGGTAAGAAAACCACACCAGAGGTGTGTTTAGAAGAAATGTCTTGTTATTAGTCTACCTAAGGCTTTGTTTCCATTTAAGCGTTCCTGTGCGGTTGCTGAACGCATGCCTCAGATGTCGTGCGTTTTCGCGCGTTTTTGCGATGCGTTTTTTTTTTGTATTGCAGATGCAGATGCGGTTGGGGTGCGGATGCGTTTCTAAACGCTGCAGCTAGCGTTCAGAAACGCGCCCTAAACCGCATCCGCACCCGAACTCGCACAACCGCATCAGTGGAAACTACATTGAAGTTTCCAATGGATGCGGTTGGCGGCGGCGGCGGCCGCGCGGCTGCAACCGCACGGGAACGCTACAATGGAAACAAGCCCTAAGGCAGGTAATGTGGTCATTAATTATTCTGTCTTTCATTAACAAATTTTTTTTTTTTGTTACAGGTGTTAGTTCTGCACCAACTACCAACTGTCAGAAAAACTCACAACATGACTACAGAATATCTGATGTTACTGGCTCTTCAAATGCACCTGAGAGTATGCCAACAAGTACTGTTCAAAGAGAGATAGACTATTATTCTTCAGAACCACCAATAGATTATCCTAAATTTCTTGGAGCTGTTCCCACCCCTGTGATCATAGCACAAAAGATTTCAGAGATGAAAGCAGAAAATGGACACTTGTCTCCATTGTCACCAAAAGATGAGAAATCTCCAGAACCGAAAAAGAGTGTAGCTACCTCTCCAATTGGTGATGGGTATTTTGTATTTCCTGGTTCAGCTAATAGCAAACTTAACCGATTTCCAAATAATATAAATGTTAAAATTGCAGGGAAACAATATAACAAAACTATTGCCAAGGCAGCTGTCAATGTACAAGAACGCAAAGCTCAAGTTTTGGCCAATTTACATGGTCCAACGTTGTTTGCAGAGGAAATTGATGGAAAACACAGTGAGCAACTCATTCGAAGAACATCATTTCGGGATGTGGCTTCTGAACAAACAAGATATGAAGCTCTGACTAAACTTGGCTTGGTTAAAGAAATGCCAATTCAAGCTAACATGCAGTCGACGAGTACATGCACCTCTCCAGTTTCAAATGGCCAGCACTCACCAAAATTTTTCCCTCCAGAAATACAAAGACGGCTTTCAACCGAGAAAGTGAATAATTATACTGCACACTCACCAAAGAGCCTTACTCCAGAAGCAAATAGAAAAAATTCAAATGAGCACCATTTCCTCAATGGTCAATCAAAATATTTCACTACAGAAACAAAAAGGATACCTTCAAAAGAGCAAGATAATGTGAGTGGTCCACACTCTCCAAAGGTGTTTAATGAAGAATCAAAGAGGAGACTTTCCAATGAGCAATTGAGTACCCATGTTCAACACTCGCCAAAGGTTCTGTCTCCAGAATCAAATAGAAGGATTTCAAATGAGCACAATGTCAGCAATGGTCAGAACTCGTCAAAGTTTGTCACTACAGAAATAAAAAAGATACCTGCAAAAGAACAATATAACACTAGTAGTCCACACTCTCCAAAATCCATGGCTGAGGAGTCAACCAGAAGACTTTCAAATGAACAAGAGAGTATGAGCAGAATTCTAAGAAGTGAACACAGTGCCTTTGTTCCTTTGGGAAAAACTGTTGTTATTAAAGGAGATACAGCAGCCACTTCTGGAGATACAAGTAAGCGTCACAGTAGCGTATATGTTAACAATGAGCAAAAACAGCCAAATGCTCACCAAGAAATCAAGAGAACATATTCAGTGCCAAGACCTTCTAGTTTTTGGTCTCAGGGGATTACTGTACAGTTCTCTGGTCGTGACTCTTCTGAAGAATCTAGAAAAGATGCATTGAGGAAGCTTGGCCTACTAAAAGGACAATCTGGACAATAAACTATTTTATGTTTGTATATGGTGGACATAACTGAAAAGTATATGTAAAGTGTGAATACTGCACAACTATGGACTGCTAGCCTTGGAAGGACTTTGTTAAAGGTGTATAGCATACTTCCACACATTTAATGTAAGATGTTATCACCAATGCACCAAAGAATTTTTAAAATCCTACAGAATATATTTCTATTTAATGATTTGTATTATGTTTTTCTTGCAATCATTTAATGTATATTTTATATTCATTTTACTTTGCATTAGCCAAATAAAAAAGGCTGCAGGACTGTCAGTCCATTTGCAACCAGTGTACAATAAAGAAAATATAACCATTACTGATATATACAGTAGTTCATCTACATTTGGATTATTTAGACCCTGTAGGATAATTTGTACTTGTCAGTATAGTAACATTTACCAAGAGATGATAATAGAAGAGATAGAAAACAGATTAATACACAATCTTATCTCAAAACAGTTATTGGTTACATACATTATACAAATATACTATACATACTATACTATATATATACTATGACTTTAAGCATGTAAGATGTTTATTTCTGCTCTAAGCACCCTGACCCCTCTACTAACAAAATACCACAAATTGTTTACAGCTTCCCCTGTGTCTTAATATTATTATTTGTAGTCACCTACCTATACAAGCAATTTATATTTATTTTCTCAGAAGTTCAAATATGAGTTTGCATATGGATACATCTATGCCTAGAAGAGGGTCTAGCATATGTCTCCATATATCTGGTAACCTATCTTATGTACATACTGATACATGACATAAATTGTGTTTCCAGAACATGTATGAGGTGTATCTGGTATCATAGGGAAGAATATTAGAAACATTGTAGTTCTTTATGTACATGTCTGCACATGCTGTGTTATATAAGTGTAATTCAAGGGTGACGCTTCACACACTTTCCTCTTTGAACACGAAGATCACTATTAGAAGCTTTTTTGTAATTAAAGCTTTTACAGATTCCTTTTAAAATGATGGATACAAAAGACTTGTCCTTAGACTCTTCATAATGAGACTTTATAACGATTAGTATCTGTCTTTGATGGGAGGTAAAGGAGAAATATTTTTTTGTTTATTTTATCTAGTTTTAAAGAGCCTTTGTAACTAATCTTAAAATGCTGTGAATAAGGATAATACAACCCGCTGTATGAATTACTATTAAAGTAGATGCATACACAAAATCCATATATATATAATACAAAACTTCGACCTCTAAGTGGCATGATGGTGGCGTAGTGCACCACAATCCTAAAGAAATATACTTATCCGCTGTTCCCTGGAATTATATTAGAGATTCTATATTTATCTTCCAGGCTTCCGTGGGTTAAATCAGTGCTATATTGTGAGTGGCCACTTGCGGCACCATATAATGGTTTTTAATAGGCAAACCGTCTGTGTGTATTTTTTTTGCCACAGCATGATCAGGTACTTTTCAGGCTGTCACTGCTCTCAGAAATGTTGGGCTTCCTTCCCCACTGCAGAGCCACATTATCAGAAGGAGAGAGGAGTGCAAGGGACATTCTGGTTTAACTCAACTAAAGTATTTTCTTTTTTTGCTGCATTCTGTCCTATTATCATTGCTTCTAGTGGTGATTATAGCAAGTTCAAAAGCAACTGGTCCATAAAGAAAATTCTTTCCAAAATAAAAAAGGGGAACAGTGCCTTGAAAGTGGGGCAGTGTCGCTGTCAGCCCGGACGGTGCCATGTCCGCCTCTGTTTTTGCAGCATCAGCATGGTAACCCACCCTGCACGCTGCACAGGGGCACACAGGGAGAGAAGCTCCGACTTGCACAGCCTTCGGCATATTACCTTGTGCAGTCAGAGTCTCTGATTGTGGGGATTGGAGGGGAGATGATGTTTCATCTGATCTCTGAGCTGGACTCTGCTGGAGAAATGTAACTAGGCGGCAGCGCCATCTTGTGGACGTTCTAGTAATTTTTGTTTTCTAGAGATGAAGGATTTTTAATATTTCACTATCTGACTTAGCAAGTTAATTAACCTATTTACCTCTTTTGGCACAGAAAGCCAGTCTGAATCAGACAGCCAGGGGGGTGTGTGTGGAAAGGGGGGTGAATTGCCAAACAATTTACCTAGTATGGGGCCCAGGAATTACCAATGGCGGCTCTGAACTAGGGATTAAATCATATCTTTAAATCCCACAGCAGCCTCTATCTATTCTTTGTACCGTATAGCTGATCATTATATGGAATAATATGTCCTCTGACACACTTTAGTTAGTGAACCTGTGCTCAAAAATGAAACTGTTTACAACAAACATTCAATCTATAAACTAACTAAGCCTTACCTAGCAATAAGCATGTATTGTGAAGTAATTCACTCCAGACCAAATAGAGTTTATTTTTATACTACAAACAATATCCATAGTCATATATACTGACTACACAAAATATGTATATTATGATTTTCCAGTTGGACTCGTTATTGGCTGTGCAAAGTTGCTATACCCAATGTTTGTTATGGCCCTCAACATACATATTATATTTTATTTTAGATTTAAATAAAACCTACATGTTAATTGCTGTTACATCATAAATTTTTGTTTCTGTTAATAAAAGTTTTGTTTTATTGCGTGTATTTGGTTTCTAGTATTTCAGTTCATATTCTTGTATTTTGTATACCTGCCATGCTGCATAATCTGCAAACCTCAAGATTTAAGATGCTCATACAGTAATGACTACATTGTGACTCATTTAGAACAAATACCTCTATTTGCATCTCCATAGAGACATATACAAGTACAATTTAACTACTGCTAGTGTTTTATCACATTTAGATTACTTTATACTCTGAATCAGTGTTTTATCATAATATCCAGTCTATGAAAACAAACCTAAAATAGCTCCAAAACAGTAATTCCACCATAAAAGTTTTTTAGGGCAGAATTAGTCTGTAAGACAATACTGTATATGTTGGTACCTAACTAGCAAAATGCTACCAGTTTAGGCAACATTCAGCAGTGGCTCTGAGGTGCAGTCCTAACTGCTCTTGATATACATTAATGCAGCCATGTGTTTGCTTTTTTAATTACTGTAAATACTCAAGTATAAAGTGATTGAAATAGAAGTGTAACAATCTAGGATCAGGCTAGGAGTGAGTAGCTGATGGAACAGTGCATTAACAGGGGTAGCAAAAAGGGAGCAACCACAAATTTGCCAGAGAACAAGCCGAGATCAGTAGCCAATGGTGTCAGGTTAGAAATGGAGTATCTATGTATAACCTAAAATAGCAGCACCTTTTTCTCCTCTTAAATGTTTCTTTAACACACATAGCGTTTATAAGCTGCCAAAATGTGTATTACATCAGTATTATTTATGTTTATTTTACTAAATTCCCCCTCTAAGAGGGTTGTTTGTAAAAAAAATATGTCTGAAAATGCGTAATAAAAAAAAAAAAAAAAGAAATGGAGTGACAGGAAAAGGAGTCTGGTAATGAGCAGCCAAGGGCCGGTACACAGGTAGCGGTAATAAGAGCTCAATATCGGCAGAGCACAATAATCTGGCAAACAGGTAGTGCAGCAACATAGCTTGAATAGGAAGTACATGGGAGAGGACAGAAGTTCAGGGTTTAAACTATATACCATGGTATCCTTGTCACACGTTGTAAAATCTAAACTTTATGTGTCACGTTAAAGCAAGGTACAGCTGCTAATATATGGGCCAAATCGATGGCCGCTTCGAGTGTGTGTACACTCATGGCCATCTATCTGGCCCATTTAATATGCGCCCACTGCTGTCTTACCATACAATATCTGTACAATAAACTTTTATTCTACCAAATCCATGTAGTATGAGGACCTCTCTAAACCTTCCAATCACTATGTATTCTATCAGGGTGGACCCGGAACTACATAGTTGTTGGTATGTCTAAAGCCCCCCATACACCACATACAATTACCATGCAATTTCTGTACAAGCAACTTTTCTTCTACCAAAACCATGTAATATGAGGACCTTTCTACACCTTGCAATCACTATGTATTCTATCAGGGAGGTCACTATACTACATAGTTGGTGGTAGGTCTCATGGAAGTTGTATGGAGGAATCTGAAGGTGTATGGGGGGGCTTAAAGAAAATTGTATGGATTGACCTAAAGGTGTATGGGGGGCTTTAGTATACAGAGCTGCAGCCAAACACTAGGCCTGCTTTCCATACAAAAGACAACCGTGTCTGGTTTTTGGTGTGTACTGAGAATATTCATATCCTTTATGGCTATCGAGGACAGTATTGACCGTTTAAAACAAGCTGCCTTTTTAACTTAAAAAATGGTCGACAATTAATATTTATCCTTAACACTTCACATTAAAGACAACATCTCCTTTGATTTGTATTTAAAGGTGAGCTTCGGCAGGACTTACCATCTGGTCTCATGTTCATAAATGACAAGTGGATGGTATGCAATTGAGTGGAGCTCAAGTACCTTGGAATTTCAAGGATTTCTGTTGCCTTGACAGTTTCCATAAGAATGTGTTGAGAAATGATTAATAAACACATTTTATGAGCAACAAATTCTAGTTTCAAAGTCTCACCTCACATGCTGTGTTATTGCAATACTGTATGGAGTAATAAATGTTCACTTATTAGAGAAATTACATATAGGGTTGGCTATTTGTAGAAATATGTTGTGGGGTGCATAAGCCATTTCTATTTGTCAAAAATTACACTTTGCTCCTACTTAAATGGCGCTATTGTCCACATCTTAGGTCATTCATACAGTGTAATTAGACATTTCTGTTCTGGTTCTTCCATTCCTCAAATGTCGAGCTGTCTGTACCCTGCTTCTGGGAGTTACCCTGGGAGTAGTTCTCTACTCCCTGAATGGGAGGATGGAAGGGCAGTGAGTGCAGCTGTAGAGAAGCTGCAGAATCTGACAGATCTGTGGTGGGCCAAAAATATTTGCTCCTCTGGGCAAATTTGGTCAGAGCTTGACAACTGTTCAGAATATATATAATGATAATTAACTGCAATACATGCACTGCTGGTGGGACAACAAAGGAACTGAGAAACACTGTTCTAACCTAAGCATTATTAAAGCCTACCATATAGAAAACTTGGTACCATATACAGGGAGTGCAGAAGTTATTAGCAATGAGATTTGACAAATCATTCATATTATGACAGGTTTTCTTACTCCAAGCTTGTATAGGCGCGAAAGCCCTACTTCCATTAAGCATATTAGGGATGTGCATCTCTGTATGAGAAGGGGTGTGTTAGAGACATCAAACACCACCTATATTTAGGTGTGCATTAATTATTAGGCACTTCCTTTCTTTGGCCAAAAGCGGTACAAAAGAAGGACTTGACCGGATAGAAAAGTTAAAAAATAGTGAGATATAACATTGCAGAGGGAGTTGCAGCACTCTTAAATTGCAAAGCTTCTGAAGCGTGATCATCCAAGCAATCAAGCGTTTTCATTCAAAATAGTCAAAGGGTCGCAAGAGCGTGTGTGGTGGAACAACAAAGGCGCGCCAAAATAAACTGACCATGAACTGAGAAAAGTCAAGCGTGCAGCTGCCAAGATGCCACTTGCACCAGGTGCCATATTTCAGAGCGGCCAATCACTGAGTGCCCAACAAACGCACAAGGTGTGCAAGACTTCAGAGACATGGGCCAAAGGAGAAGAAATGGCTGAAGACGACCACCAGGAAACAAGAGACACAAGCTGAAAACCGTTCAAGACTGGGCCAAGAAATATTTCAACATGATATTTTTCTAAGGTTGTATGGACTGATTGAAATGACGAGTGAGTCTTGATGGGCCAGATGGATGGGGCACGTGGCTGAATTGGTCAAAGGCAGAGAGCAGAGCTCAAGTCCGACTCAGATGCCAGCAAGGTGGAGGTGGAGTACTGGTTCTGGGCTGGTATTCATCAAAGATGAGCTTGTGGGGCCTTTTCGGGTTGAGGATGGGTCTAAGCTCAACTCCCAGTCTACTGCCAGTTTCTGGAAGACACACCTTCTTCAAGCAGTGGTTACAGGAAGAAGTCTGCATCCTATCAAGAAAAACATGATTTTCATGCAGGACAAGGATCCATTCACAGCGTGTCCAAGTACTTCCACAGCGTGGGTGCAAGAAAGGGTATAAAAGAAGAAGAAGAAAAACTAATGACATGGCCTCCTTGTTCACCTGATCTGAAAACCCCATGAAACCTGTGGTAGCGTCATCAATGGGGATTACAAGGAGGGAAACAGTACGCCTTCTGAAAAGTGCTGGGAGGCTGTGGTTTGCTGCACTGCACGCAATGTTGATGGTGAACAGATCGAAAACACTGACAGAATCATTGGATGGGCAGGCTTTTGAGTGTCCTTGCAGAAGGAAAGGAGAAAGGGGGCTATATTCTTTGGTGCTACTGATTTGGTTTTTGTTTGGTTTTAAATGTCAGAAATGTATTATTTGTGATGTGAGATGTTATATTGGTTTCACTGGTAAAATAAATAATGTGTTGACATGGGTCTTATAAATTGTTTTTTGGTAAGTGCCTACATAATAGCACGGTAATAGTCACCGCACCCACAGATATCCCCCTAAATAGCTTAAACTAAAACAAAACTAAAAACTACTCAAAAAATATTAGCTTTGACATTAATGGTTTTGGGGTTATTGAGACATGGTTGTGTTCAAAATAAATTTAAAAATACCACTTGCCTAATAATTCTGCACTCCCTGTATACTCAGGAATAACCCTAGTACATGTCGTTTTTGCACGAGATCATTAACTTAAAATTCATGTACATGTGCTTTAACTTTGTTTTAAATGCACCTACTACCCTTTGGTGATGATACCATATTCATTGGCTTTGCAATTAACTCACAAAGTCCACAAAGATTTGAGTTTAAGAATAAACTTTTGGGTTCTAAAAAATTGTCGGCTTATACTCATGTATATATTGTATTTAGAATATGTTTGAATATACTAATATAATATATAAATGTAAAATCTTAGATTCTTATCTATCTCCCCTCTCTCTCTATCTTGTTGACAAGCATTGTGTGGCCTCTGGCTAGCATGTAAATGACTAATTTCATTTTAGATCATTTCATAATATGTAAAGAACAGGAGAGGTGACACATGGACTACATCAATCTATCATGTTATATAATTGTTTCTTAGAACAACTTGTGAAGACTATAAAGAAGGCTGTGAAAGTACATGTCAGCATTATGCTGTATATTGCTTAGATATTAAATATTAATTAGGATCATTGTAGCCATAAGGTTTTTAAATCTAAGTAAAAGATAATGGTACGTAAAAAAAATAAAATGCATATAAAACAAAAACTCAAACACCTAAGAACAAAGTGACATAATCAAAGTCACACAATCTGAGTCAAGTTTAATACTGATTTCCATGAGTCGCTGCACTGAAAACTTTGGTAATACCATTCCTATGAAGATTTAGGCAGTTACACATGGCTGGGTTATATTTTAAAAACCTAGTGAGGATTTATTCGCAGTACCTAGCAGTAGTCAGGGGAATGTTAGCAGTAGTAGAGTATAGGTGGTCTGGGTGGCTCATGGACATGCCTCCCTCACAGACACACTTTCACTGATCCATCACCGAACCATCACCACCCAAGTCTTGCCAGATGATGTTGAAGGCATCATAATGTCTGCTATTTGTGCTCAGCATGACCCCGCACTCATCTGTGCCAGTATATATCTTTACAGCTCTAATCTTCTATATTTCATTGGACTATACACTCTCTGCATGACATGTATTTTTCATTGCTTTGTATTTTCTGACTTACATTTTAAGTATGACTTGCTATTGTTTTGGTGGATTCAAGCTGGCCATACACATACACACAGATGGCTGCTAGATCGATGGTCGATTTGAGCGCTGACATCACGGTGTACACACCTGCGGACATAGATTGTGTGGCCATCTAACACGGCCACTCCTGTCTTTTAGTGGGATCAACCGATTCAAGCAGGTATCGAACATGTCCGTAAATCCTGCTCGATTGAATGGGAATCGGGCACCTAGTGGTGCTCCTTGATTCCTGTCCAATCGACGTCTGCTCGGTTGCAGCATGGTGACGCAATAGCAATGTCACTACGCTGTGCTCGAAAGGGTCATCTATCAAGCAACCATCTCTACGTGTATGGCCGCCTTTACACTTACAGAGGACTCTCTGAGCAAGCCTGGTGACACATGAAATAACTACTTGTACTATAAGTAAACTGCTCACATAATCATACCACAGTCATCATAGTGCAAGACAATTAAACTTCTGGGATATCCCTTTGTCCAGTTAGGAAGAATAGGCAATTGTATATCTGTTTTAATTGCATTAGTGCAAAAAATCCTAGCAGGCAGACAATCAGAGGGATCAGCAAGACAACCCCAAGTGTTACACTAAACTGCAGTGTGATCAAGGTGAATATATTCTACCACAACTCAGTCAGTTTTGTGATCAAAGGCTTGTTGAGTTTGTCTGATGATGGCCAGGTATATGAACAGCAACACATGACATGTGTTACATAACCTGCCTTGCATAAATAAGAACACATCACTTAAGCCCCGCATACACCACATACAATTACCATGCAATTTCTGTACAACAAACGTTTCCTTTACCAAAACCATGTAATATGAGGACCTTTCTACACCTTCCAATCACTATGTATTCTATCAGGGAGGTCACTATACTACATAGTTGTTGGTAGGTCTCATGGAAATTGTATGGAGGAATCTGAAGGTGTATGGGGGGCTTTAGTCTTTTTCCCTTATACCCCAGGCGCCCAACTGTGGCCCGGGGGCCACATGCGGCCCTTTTGGCGTTGTTCGGTGCCCCCCCTTGATTTTTGACTTGTGGCTCCCAAAACCTAACTGTTTACGCATAGGGCATAGGAACCCACCTGTTCAACAATCCTCAATCAGCGACCCAAGCGCCTGAGTGCCTTTGCTCCCACTATAATATTTGATGATATCTATGAGGCACATAACCTGTCATAACCTGATATATATGGGGCATTCCATATATCACCATCTGCAGTGGTCACACGCTGACTCGGCTTTCCTAATCAACTTTGGCAGTCCTATATCAGTAAAATTGTCAATGTTGATCGGGAAAACCAGGTCTACATATGACTGCTGTAGGGGTGAGGGGGTGGATGCTGTTGGGTTTTGACTGCCTGCCGGAATGTGGTCAACTTCCTGACCGCGGGGGGTGGGGCTGGAATGGTGTTATGTGCGGCCCTTTAATGATGCAGAGGGCCGCACTTGTGGCCCTCCATATCAACTCTGTTGCCCACCACTGCCTTATACAATGTAAAATCACATGACTTGGACTAGGATACATAAGATTTACCCCAGTACATCCTATTATTATTCACAAGGTATGTGGTATAAACACATGGTATGTGGAAGGTGTACGAGGAGTATCATTTATTATGACAGAGAATTCCAAGGCCTTACAGAACAGGATGTTGATGATAGGAGTGATGATAAAGCCCTATGCGATTATTGGTTGCGTATTGAAGACTTCGTGCTTTAGGAGTGACAGCTCGTATATGTTATGAAACCTGAGCCACACCTGTCTGTGTCCTGCCATTCACCATTACAGAATGTACTGTGTGTGAAGAGAGTAGCACAGTAAACAACCCTAGTGAATACGAGGGTGCTGAATCATTTATCAGTTTTATATACGTATGTCCTGAGACTAGAGGAAGGAATTTACAGATAGAGTGAAATAATTGGCAACGTTACCCAAGGCAAAGAAAGTCTGTAGTTAGAACTTAAGCACTTTCACACTGTCAGTTTTAGGGTGGCCGTCCTGAAATCACACAGCATCGTTGATGTGTGCAGTGGTTTCACACAGTGTACGAGCACTTTAAGGCCACCATACACGTATAAATATTTCCATGCAATTGATCTAAAATTACAGTCAATCTATGAAAAATTGGTCAATGTCAGCTTAAATTGTTCGCTCAAAACTGGTTGAATTCGAGCAACTTATCGATTGAATTGTTATCGGACATACCAGTAAATTTTTAACATTCGAAAACAAATCGATTTATCAACATAAAAATCGATTTATCAACATAAAAATCGATAAAATTTTAACAATTAGCATCTTGTTACTTCTGATCAAAAGCAGTTTACATCCACTCAACGTTCGCTACCAGATCGAATCGAAGATCGATCGGCAACATATCGACACGTGTGTGGTGACCATTCGAGGGATCCATACGTTATGTGAGGCTATGTTTCTACTTAGGCAATTAATCGCCTGCAGAATCGCTGGCGGGCGATCATCAGGGGAGTTTCACTGGCGATTTTTTTTTAAAATGCCCCCATTATAATAAAAAATCCTCCATAGAGAATGAATGGATGCAATTTTTTATCGCCTCCACGCACGATCCCACATCACCTCCATTCCTGTCTATGGGCACAATCGGAGGAAAATAATCATAAGATTTTATCGCGGCCCCAATCGCAAACGTGCGCGATCCTATCAATGGGGACAAGCCCATTGAAACTAGTGTAGGCGATTGGCGGGCGAGGCACTGTTTTTCTGCAAATTGGTCAAATAATGACAACATAAAGACCCATAATGATAAGTAATAAAAGAATGTCAAAGGCTACAACAGAGACAGCCATATTTTCTTCAGATAACTTGCTTTTCCTTTAAGGTAGCCATACATGGATTGTTTTGCTGCCAAGAATCGGTCAGGCACCCTTTGTGCCATCCCCATCCAAAGTAATGGGATCGGCCGGTAATTTACCGGCATGTCGGACCATCTGATTTTCAGTCGAGCGACCACCAGCTGATTTGCGGGAACGCGCACGGTGGTTGAAAAGCCGAAAAGTCGGGGAGGAATCTGCCCGTGTATGGCTACCTTTAGATATTTCTAGATCTCTTAGGTGCAAAACTTTCTTTACATTAAACTTTTCTTTTTAAATGGGAAACCCCTAGAATAAAGTTGTTATTTTATGATTTTGACTATGTGTTGGTGGGGAACTTACAGAAATAGATTGTATGGTTTTCATTAATGTGTGCCTGCATTCCCATTGCCTATGCTATGTACGTTTGCTTAAAAGCTGCTTTATCTGTCTTTACAAAGAGCATATCTTACTTTATCCTCATAAATGTTTTTTTGTTGCTTTCTCTTACATTTTTATTGTACAATGCAAAATTTGGATCTTCATCACTTTCTGTCTGCAGGACAGAGGTCAAGAGGAAAAATAGAAATGGTTTATCTCCCCAAGGGGTAGAATTCTTAAAATTTAGCAGGAGTTTTAACACTAATGTAAACAAGGTTCCATTTTATTGTTTACTACTTAAGTGAAAATGTTCATATTCCTATTTAACCTTGTAGAAACCTTTGGGTAGCCCATAACTGTTCTTTGTTCGTCATTATACAGTGTAAATTCCGTGATGGAAACTTTGTTAGGTTGCAGGTGGCAGTAAAGTTAATGTCTGTAAAAAACAACTCTCCAACCTGCCTCCCAGCACTCTCCATATTGTTCGAATTCTCTAGCGTATGTGCGTTGTATAGATTACCTTATTTTTAACTTAAGAATGCTTTGTATTCACAGAAGACTGCCAAGATTGCAAGGTGCCCAGGTACTGTGGCAGCTAACCCCAAACAAACATGATCTCACCTTGAAGTAACACCTAATATATGCACACTTTTTATTTTGGCATAAATCCCTTTACACCCTTCCACTTGTTTGGTTGAGTGAGCAGAACTTTTTTTTAGTTAGCTATTTTAGATTGGTAAAGCCTTCTGCTTAATGAATGTATGTATAAATTATTAATATGCGATGTCTACCCAATATATTATTATCATGTATTTAGAAATATACATCTGAAAATAATGCAAATATATTGCGTTTAACTTTTCTACACATTATGCGGATCTATCACTGGATCAAGCTGGATCACGTCTATGCAGTGTGGGCTCCTCATGCTGTCATGAGCGTGAGCGTGAATATCTATTGTTCCTTTCGTGGAAGATGTCAGAAGGATCTTATCAGTTCAAGCTTGTCTTGATTGATAGAGTGAAAAGTCAGGTTGTACAATGGATCTCATTGTGTGATGCCTTCAAAATACATGAGAAACCGCATGTACTCACATTGTATTGATCTCTGATATATCAGGTTGAATGTGATTCTCTAGCATTTTGTGGAATTTAAATTTTTGTTTTTTTAAATTTTTTTTTGTGTAAATACATAGGGATAAACCTCAATTTACCAGTGATCTTAGGCTATGTTCCGACACTGGCGATTAATTGCGCGTGGCAATCGTTGTTCATAGCGTCCATTTAGTTGAATGGGCTGGTTATGATTTTTCTGCCCTGATCGCTGCCATAGACAAATTTTTATCGCGATTTAAAAATCGCGTCCATAGAGAATACATTTTTTTTTAATGGGGGTGTGTGAAGTTCACCTGGTCAATTGCGTCTGATCGTGTCAGAGTCAGCAATTAATATAACGTCCGCCCCGCAGCTGATCACCTATGTGGGAACATAGCCTTACTCTGACTTCAAGTGACAAAATAAAACTATTGACTTGACTTATAAAGACTCTATTATGGAAAAAATGCAGAATATTGCAGTCGATAAGAGACACACCCCTGTATATGCATATGGTATGAAGTGATTGAGGAGCAGCTAGCAGATAGATGCTGGATGCTCCCTGATCACTTTATTTCCTCTGCAAAGTGGGGAACATAAAAGTACCAGTAGTCACAGCTGACATGCGCAGTCTCTGCTGTGTGTGAGCCACACTGACATTTTCCCCTTCTTTGCCTCCTTGAATTCCGTCGCACCAGCCCTGTGCTTGGCATGCAAGGAGGGATCCAGCCTTCGCTAGGCAGCTGCCGTGAAATGGACAGAAGGCTTCCTCAGGAGACTACCAGCAGCTGCAAGAACCAATCATTACCAGTTGAGGTTGGTGACTTCAGTCAGAGGGGGAAACTATACAGTAATCTCAGAAGTTTGTCATACAATAAAAAATTGGCCAGACTTTCCCAGAGGCCGTAGATGAGGCTAGCTTGGTTCAAGACTTCCCATAATAAATTAGGCATTCAACAAACCTAGCTTCTATAACTACACATTGCAAAGACAAGTAGAGCTTGGTTTTAAGTGGTTCCTATAACATGCTTTTCATTACATCTACTTTACCTGGCAGCTTAAAGCTTCACTCTAACCTTTGTACACAGCAATTGTCAATGATCGGGCAAGTACCTAGACCTGGTTCACACCTAGTTTATTTTTATGTGCCTTGGCCATTGCATGTTAACACAAAGGTACACGCCTATTGAATATGATGTGGACTCGTGTTAACATTTTGCTTAACAAGAGTTAAAACAGGTGTGAGCCAGGCCTTAGATAATAACATATTAATAATACATAGGCTAGTAAGCAATATAACTAACTTTTCTTCTGGCTTTAAAGAATACAAACAGGAAACTTTCTAGTGGTTTTATTTACTTTTACTTGTCATTAAAGTCACTGACACATCAACACTTGTTCCACAGGGTAAATATGTTAATTACAAATATTAAAGCAAAATATCCAATGTAATGAATAGGATCCTACTTTGGATTTTGGATCAAATGTACTGTTTCGGAAGTCATAATGCTGTAGAGAGAAAGTCTGAACCTTTGCATAGTCAATAGTATTGAATCAACGTTTTTGGCTGTTGTTTCACTCCTAATTACCATAGTCCCCACTTATCTGTCTCTTTTTATGACCATTATAAAAATACTCAACTTTGGATTTCTTTTCCCTATGACTAATACATCACAGACTATTAGGCACAGACTTCATTTACATTCCAGAGATAAGAATTGTGGGCAGCATTCAGAAAGCTGTCAAAGCTTCATCTGCTAAAAGTGGAAATTCATAGTCCAACATTGTCAAGTGTGTAAAAAGCATGATGGAGAATGACTTTTAATATGTGTACTTATAAAGGTGAAGTTATGATTCAGACTGATCTCAGATCTGAGTACAGGATTTCTACTTTAATTAGAGAATACCCTATCCCAAGATTTGAGGGTCCTGAGAGACCAAACTAATAGAAAGGGCTTTAGGGCGCAGGAGGAGTCAAAAGTTTGTAGTTAAAACGGTCTTTATTAACTAATGGACCTATATCCATATCTGTGTACTCCATGCTGACCAGTGCCCTGTGCTCCCCTGTCTGTCCAGCTTACCAGCCGTGCAGACATCCGTTGTGGACTCTTACCAACTAGCGCTGACCCCTAACACGGACGCCGCGGCTGGACCCTCACCTGTGGGGGAACCACCTTCACCCGTTTAAAGAGCGACATCCATCCGGGCTCCCGCTATTTTCCCCCCCAGCACTGGGCAACCATTTGCTCATACCCTGTATAGGGTCTGGGGAGTGGTGGCAATGGGACCTTGGCTGTGTCACACCATTGGGGGCTTGCAGCACTGTGGCCACCCAGCGCCGCCTCCTGTTTTCCACGCACTCACCAAGTAGGACAAGTACATCTATCAATATTTCTTGTAGTGATTTACTCTCTTCCTGAAGAGCCCCAGGTAGGGGCGAAATGCGTCGGAGTACAACTGGATCTACCAACATTGTTTCTACTACAATTGACATTGTGTAAACGATATACTGCATACTGGTGTTTGTATATATTAACTTTTAAAATGTATATTTATACTGTTTTATAGACACGGATATGGATACAGGTCCATTAGTTAATAACCTTTTTAACTACAAACATTTGACTCCTCCTGTGCCCTAAAGCCCTTTCTCAATTAGGTTGGTCTCCCAGGACCCTCAAATCTGGGGATAGGGTATTCTCTAATTACAGTATTAATCAAGGGTGGCACATTGTCTATTACTAGCAATGCTGGATACCAATGCAATATATTAATTTATCTGCAGTATTTCTACTTTGTCACTCTATACCAAGACCTATGCTGTCTTTAGAACATGTAGATAATTCCAGGTTTATTTTGCTGTTATTTTATGTTCCTTGCTTTTCCCTGCACCCTCTTTTATCAATATACTACATATTACTATTATAATTATTATTATTTTCTACAAACAACTAATAGGAAGAGGTTTTATTTGACTTGCTGGAAAATACAATGCACACTGCGAAACAATATTGAATAGATGACAGATTATAAAAGGTATTTATTTTTTAGAACTCCTTTCACCTATATAACTTTAGTTCAAGTAATGCCTGTTATTGGCTTACTGAAGTCAATAAAGAAGCAAACTTTCTGGTTGTCTCAGATTCCTTCTTCCGTCTTAAGCTAGGCACACACGAGTAGATCTGTAAAAAGATTCGAGTACAATCAATCAACATGCATGGTCACGGTGCTTGATTGTATTTTAATCTGTTTACAAATCTACCCGTGTGTGCCTTCCTAGAGCGGGATCAATAGAGCCCTCTCGAAGAAACTCAATTGAACGCGGTTACAACATGTTGGAAAACACTGTTCAATCTCCATTTGTTTGAATAGAGACATGAGTCTCCATGCAAAGTATTGGAGCAGCTGCTGCAGCCAGGATCCGCTGTCAGTGTGAAAGGGATGGAGCCAGCAATTTTCTCTCTGCAGCTGTGAGACTGCCTGCCTTTCTCCCCAGCTCGCAGCCCGTGTTGGGATTCACATGTGCTGCAAGCTGCAGAGAACGGGTCCCCATTGAAGGGATCGATGTGCCCATGTCATGCACATTGATTTTCATTCAATTGATCCCCGATCAATCACAGTGAGGTGACATCACCATGCTGTGCATGATCGGGGGTCGATTGCACAGAAATCTACCCGTGTGTGCCTAGCTTTAGCCTATAAAAGGCAACTGAGACATCCCAAAAGAGAGCTTGCTTCTCTGATGACTTTAGTAAGCCAATAAAGGGGATCACTTGAACTCAAAACTTTCTGTATTCAGGGATGGCTTATAAAATAAAACGCTTTAATATTGTCAAATATACATCTGAAACCACTACCTTTTTTGGTTGCCTTAAAACTATAAGAAAAAGATGAAATGTAGAATACAAACTGTAGCCATGTTGTGAAAGGTAGAATATTGAGGACACAATACAGGTAAGTCATTTTTTGGGTTCTGTTGGTGAAGTCTCTCTACTTGTAGGAATGTATTCTTTGTATTGAATTTATTATCGGTATATTAAGTCACTGCCTACAGGATAATGAACAGTCAGTGAAAATAAAATAAAAATATCTACAGCTAGTGTTTAGCGATACCCTATCAATTATAGATAAGATATAGTGCTTTCGACTTTCTTTCTGAGAAACTGATGACGAGTTCATCAAGAAACTTGTGTCATAATATTTATCTGAATGTGGTTACAACACCATGAGTAATGGAATGTACAGTAGTATGCTTCCTTGAAACAGATTGTCCTGTGTAACTTCAGCCTGTGTAGTAAGCTATGACATCACACCCTGCATGAAAGACTTACCATAACTGGTAAAAAGGAACAAGGCAGTGCTCTCCACATCAGCCGCTCTGTTAGCTTTTGTTCTGGATTTGTTTAGCTGAGATCACCAGGGTGCATTGTTTTCTTTGATGGCCGATTTCATTTTAAAAGTATGTGTCACTTTCCGCAGATTGCACAAAATCTTATCTGACACATTAGTATTATATTTTATTTCACCCTTCATGTCTTTAAATATGAATATCAAAATGAGCCTGTTATATATTCTTGTACACCAATGTTCAGATAGTTAGCAGGCAAACTTCACTACAGCTTTGCAGTATTGGCCTACATCTATCTTCCAGTACCTGAAGATGAGTATGCTGCAGATACCTAAACATCATAGCCCAGGGGTGGGCAAACTTTTTTGACTCATGGGCCACATTGGCTTCTTAAATGTGATAAAGGGGCCGCACCAATTTATTGCAATGAGCAGATATAATTCCTGGAGGCTGCTTGTTGTCAACATGAGGATGTGCCCACAAGGGCATCCCCAAGGTAAAATTTGGACACCTCTAGGCATTATGTGCACTCATTGCAGAGAACAAGCAGAGGCGAGCATCATTTCAACAAGGTGACAAAGGGCCAAAAAGGAAACCAAGCGAGCCTTAGTTTGCCCACCCCGATCATAGCCACTTTATGTGAGTATCTGCACAAGTCTGAACATTCCACCATACCTGCGTGACAGTACCATAGGTGAGCAACAGGTCACCTTCTCACTTTTCTTGTCTGTACTCTATGTGGAATTTTTTTTATTCTTTAAAAAATCAGATAGGAAGAAATGAATAACTAGATTCTATAGCGCCAGATTGAGAATGTACAATAATAACTAAATGCAGGCAAATTAATCTTATGCTCCAAATCGGTACATTTTTAAATGTAACTGATCACAAAAGTAAATAACAAGTCTACATTGTACTACAGCTTTCCATTGTTTGTCATGCCTGTGACTTAACAGAGCATTGTTCCTGGATAAGGTCCATTGATTTTGCTTTGTTTTGGAAATGTTCTGTCTACTTTGTTAACGCACCCACACACCTTAAAGCCTGCCATACACACAATGATTAGCGGACGATTTTGCAAAATCGGCCACCAATCGGTGTGTGCCCACATGGGGAGACAGATCCCTGTCGCCCCACAGCTCGGCCGGCCAGAGAATGCCGTTACTTTCAATGAAAATCGGCGTCTTCATTGAAGGCAACAGCCAGCATACAAAGGGTGCCCGCCGATGCAGTCAGCTTGGAAATGCAGCGTGATGACATCATCACGCTGCATTCCAGAGCTCATTAGAACTGCTTTGTCAGCACCCACTCGGTGGGTGTATGGCAGGCTTAAGCTGGCCATACACGGCTCGATAAAGAAACAGATTAGAGCAACATCGGGCGCGTGCATGCTCATGACACCCGATGTTGCTCTAATCTGTTTCTTCATTTGAGCCATCCACGGTTCCTTCGAACAGGATCTGTTGATCCTGCTCCAAGGAACAGTGGATGCCACTCGACCACATGGGAATTGATATGCCCATGTGGTGCACATTGATTCCTGTTCTATTGACCCGCAATCAATCACAGCGTGGTGACGACACCATGCTGTGATTGTTTGCTGGTCGATTGCACCAGTGTATGCCCAGTTTTACAATCTTACCATACAATTTCTGTACAATTAACTTTTGTTCTACTAAAACCATGTAATATGAGGACCTTTCTAAATCTATAGATCTGTAGATCTAAAGGAAATTGTATGGAGGTGTAGGGGGGGGCTTAAAGCTAGGTATATACGGCTCAATTTTAGTACAATCGATCTTTGATTTGATTTAAGATCGTAATCTTTTCACAAGGCCACTGACCCTTATCGAATCCAAAGTAGCACCATATGGAAGGTTCAATCGTAATATGATCATAGTACGACCAAATCGCTGATTTTAGTTTCGATCACAAAACACAGGAAAGAGTCATATATAAATGTGTTCATCAAATACAATGAACCTGATCAACAAACAAAATGCTACGATTTTAGTTTGATCGTTTTACAATCAGTGAAAATTTTCCTGAAATGCCCGATCAAATTTTGATTATTGTTTTGATAGGTATTGAACTATTTTCGCCGATCGAACCATATGTGCAGTTTACGATTTAAATTCGATCGATGTAAACTTTCATTGTTTTAGGCCGTTCGAACGCTAAAATCGAACCTTGTATGCCTAGCTGTAGAGTTACTAAAAAAATATATATGTGGGGTCGAGCATCGACTCACAATATAATGGGATGGCTAGTCCCC
>CM070034.1:83075670-83105363 GCA_036250615.1 Ptychadena robeensis | reverse complement strand
TATTATTGGCACTTCTAGTGCCATTCATGAAAACATAGATTTCTGGTGGTAGGTCCGCTTGAACTTTTTAATAAAAAAAAAACTGTCAGCACACAGACAATCGTGCCACAAATGTCATTTACCATTCTTCAGGCTACACTGCACTACTTGATGGGACTTCTTGGCATTTAATAAATGGATTCAGACTAAAGAATATTATTTGGCAGAAAATCACATACTTGAAGATTTTCCAGCATCATCTTGTCTAGAGCCTGAATGAAGTCTTCATCTTCTGCACAAGGAACATGCTTGATTCCACCTCCCTTTATCATCACCTCCTGAAAAGAAGAAAAGAAGCTTGTGTATAACAGAATCTGTTAAACTGAAAGCTTAACTCTGGGCAGAAAATAGAGACACAGATTATAGCCCAGTATTATTAAAGTACCCAACGACCAAACTTTAACCTCCCTGGAGTTATGCCCAAACTGTGCTTGTGCTGGGATCCGGCATAATCACCTGTGCTCTGATGGCGAAGGGGGCAGTGATATAGACAATGTTAATCACGGTGGCGCCGATTTTCCCAGCCCATGTCACCAGAGTCTAATTGGTGCCAGCATTGTGCAGAAAGGCAGGGGAGAGTGGGGAATCACACCGGTGTACAGTGTATTCCACCGCGATTGCCTGTACGGCGGCATTTTGCTCCATAAAAAATGCCAGGGAGGTTAAAAAGACAATACATGAAGGACATTACAGCTCATTTCTTATTATTCGTAAATCACAATGTTCCCGAAAATGTTCTCTTAACGTGTGGATAGACACCCGATATGTGATTATAGGTAAGGTTATTACATGGGCTATAACACTTTGGTGCATATATAAAATTATACATGTGGTGTTCTTTTCAAAGAGATAGTATAGAGTTACAAGTTCATACTAGTCCAACTAGCCACCCAGATCACTCCTTCAATACCCATCCAACGTTTGCCTGCAATTGTGGACATGAGGTTTCTCCTTCTGTTCTTTTATAAATTGCTTTAGATGTGGCAGTAAGTGTGAAATGTAAAGTACCCAACATTAATACTGTATGCCCAGATCACAATAACCAAGAGGGGGTATCACTGGGAGCCAATTAAGTATACAGAATGCAAAATTCCTTCTAAGCAACAAGCTGGAAAGAGAAGAACGCAAGATGATAAGGATCAGCTAAAGACCTAAAAACCTTTTTATTTCACAATGATGGACGGATGGATGGTGCCATCCTCTATGGTAATATGAAAGGGAACACAGGACTTCATGAATAGAAATACAAGTATGTTTACAAGTAAAAACACCTTTTAATATTTTTAATTTATAAATGTAAAATCAGTTGTGAAACCCTAGCTTTCAGTCAGGGGTTTTAATGACAATGAACACAAAGGATCCCATTTCTTAACCAATTTATTATCTGCATCTTTGTATCAATTATACTCTTAGGTCTTCCACTGAGCACAAAAGAACTTTAAATCTGTTTAAAAGCATTATTTAACCCGTTGCGGGAACCACCTGTGGCGCTGTACCTTATGGCCCCTGAGTCGTCCAGACATATTTCAGTGATTTATGGTGACTTATTGCGCAAATCCCCTGAGTCTAGTATGTCGGGTCTACAACACTCTTGGGAGACTGACGTTGGGACTCTATCAGATGATGATTGGCAGGAGGCACTGGGGGCTCCTGTTCTGGTTTTCAGACCGCTTGACGCAACTGTACATCCTGCACAGGAGCTATTTAACGCCAGTGCGCATTGCTAGGTTCAAGCCTGATGGCTCCACACATTGTCCCAAATGCATGATTCATCAGGGCACTCTATTTCATATGCTTTGGTCGTGTCCGGTGTTACAGGACTACTGGGAACAGGTGGTCAAATTCCTTCATGATGGTATGGGATCCCTAGTGGCGTTGGATCCAAAGCAGTGTATATTAGGAGTGCTGGGGGGACTAGGACCTGGAAAGGCTGAGATTCAATTTGTCCAGATGGCGCTGTTCCAGGCTAGAAAGCTGGTGGCGTGTCTGTGGTATAGCCCTCTTCCCCCCACACTGGAAGTCTGGAAAAAGTCCCTGAATGATGTTTTACCTCTTTTGAAATGTGTGTATATGAATAGAGGATGTGAGAATAAATTTGATAAGATCTGGGGGACAAGGATGTCTAAGGCGGAGTCCTGTTCTACGGATATGGCATTCCTCTCCTCCGTTTAAATGCTCTGATACTGGCATGGGTATCTGGGGGTGGGTGTGTGGGTTTCTGCGGGTGGGGGGGTCAGGAGACTGGTTTGTGGATGTGCTTTTATTAGTTCAGAAGAGATCCTGCTAGCTATGTACCGGACTGTATTCGGGAGGGGTATGGTGTTAATAAACATGTGTTTTCTTTTGTTTAACTTGAGTATATTTTGAAAAGGGGGACACTGTTGTGTGTGGGGAACAGGGGTTTTGTTTTTTCTGTTTTTGTATTACTTGCTACATGCTGTATTTGTATGCATATCCTTGAGTTTGTTCAATAAACTTTATTGTTGAATAAAAAAAAAAAAGCATTATTTAACTCTCCTACCGACAACAAATGTTAAGAGAGCACTTACAGTGACCAACATAGGAGGGCCTTCTCTACTGACCACCAATTTATAAAGTAATTCTTATGCCCTGACCACCAAAAATACTGCAAGTGGACACCAAGGAAGTTTATAGGGGCATTAAGGTAAGAAGGTACTCCCTTCTACATTAACAAAAATCTCATCAGCACAACCACTGACGTCCATTACGTTTAATTTATTTTTTTGTGCAACCATCTTTAATTTCATTTTATTCCCAAATTTAAACACACTTTCTAAATTATCCAACACAAAAATTGTTCAACCCAATTTTACATACTGTGTTTTCTTCATCCGTTTCATTTTCCTTGTTTGAGTCAGTCATGTAATCTGTATTTTCTTCCTCCTCCTCTTCCCTTTCATCATCTTCATTTTCAGAAGCATCCTTAAAAATGAACAATATACTTTTATCTACAGCGGGACAGATAACATTACATCACCTAGTTAATCACCTAGATCCTTTAATATGTAATAACAATTAGGATATAAAATATTATCAGACACCTGGGACTCTGCACAAAACTTAATAACGGGTACCCAAACGAATGGTGGAGTGCCAAGGTACATGGAATCATGCCACAGTTAAAGCATTTATGTAACAGAATACAGATATAAAAATATGGTCGGAGTTTGTCTCACTGTACCAATGGACACCATATTTAATTGACAGAGGATTGGGGATGTCCAAAAGTGTTTTGGCATGGACATTTGCACAAAACCATTACAGTGCAATTCTTGATGGGATCAGTGCAAGGATTAGCACTATTAAGAGAAGTCTGGACTTGGTTTTCGATAGCGTGATCCAGTATGTATGTACATCTGATTATCTGTAAAAATGTGATCATACTGTGGATACTTTATAAACAATTCTTTAACAAAATGACTAGCTACTGGATAGAGAACAGCTTTTTTTCATAATCCATAAGTGTTACGTCTTCTTGATTTTACAGAACTTTAACGATAGTTGAGTGGGATCACTACAGACTCTGCGCAAACTCTCTGGGCTTACTTATTTTTGCTTAATAGCAGCAGAATATATATACGTAAAAATGTAAATATTGTAAAGGACTCTAAACACAATGCTGTTGCACATCTTATAACAACACTACTCAGGAATGCAGAAAGACAGCAATGGATGTAATTTTAACCATGAAACTGGAAAAAGTCCAAAGTTTTCATCTCTGCCACTCTACTACTTCCTTATCTGCTTAGGGAACAATAAAATGGCCTATCCCTAGAAGGCCACTAAATGAAGGTTCCCCAAAGGAGAACTGCAATGGAATGGAGAAATGGTCAGAGAAAGGGGAAGATCTTTTTTTCCTTTCATCAAGTAGAGTTTTTGTTGAAAAAAAATATATATATTTCGGAGTACCCTAACTTCTCTAATTAAGTTAAATTAATAATAATAATCTTATTTTGGGGAAACAGAAGATGTTCTTCAGCAGGGAACAAAAATACACGAAACAACAATATAATTGTGTGCTCAAAAGCCTTCTTTGTGGGGTTTCCAAAATAAAACCAAATAATTGGACATACTGAGTGGAGAAAAAGAAAGAACGAACAATTTTGTTTTACAATATTGTATCAGAAGAACATGAAAAAAAACATAAAAGTTTACAAAGATGCACAAGAAAATAAACATAACACTGCTAGAGCAGTTTCTCATAATAGGAGGTTCTGCTGTAAGGCAAGTTTAGGTTTAGTTATATTCTGCAAAAACTAATTCTAATCTCTAGCTCCTAGGGTGGACGGCCATAATCCGAATAAATATGTAAAAAAGGAGTGAAGGAGGGGAGAGGAGAAAGCTCACCCTCTACAGCTGAAAAAATCCTTGGGAATACAGAGGTGAGGGATTTAAAGGCATACACCTACAAAAAACAACAAGCATTACGTTTACGTGTAAGTTGCACAGACATAGGGAAACCATGTTTAAAAAGAGGTAACGATTATTAGCCATAGCCCAAATCAAGTGACAAAGGAAAATATTCCAGGAAGTCAATCATATGTGTGGGGAAACCTGAACGTTCAGAAATCCGCTAACACAAGCCTCAACATAGCCAGTGTCCCAGAGCCAAAGGAAGGACCCCACGCGTTTCGTACATAGAACTAATCAGGGGGTAAGTAGTTAAGGCGGGCGAGATGGAAGTACTGCAGATGGGGTGGAGGAAACAGTCTAGGAGGGTGTGTAGACTTGCCAGTGGAGCATGGGCAGGGGGGGTGTAGAAAGGGAGCCGAATTCACAGCAGCCAAACACAGCAAC
The DNA here is from genome assembly GCA_036250615.1 of Ptychadena robeensis. Classification (NCBI taxonomy): domain Eukaryota; kingdom Metazoa; phylum Chordata; class Amphibia; order Anura; family Ptychadenidae; genus Ptychadena; species Ptychadena robeensis. The sequence continues at coordinate 83,100,506 of CM070034.1, read as the reverse complement.
CAGGACAGAGGATAAAAGGTGGATTGTTCAAATATTGTGAGCAAAAGGATAATGCCAAACGGGAAATGGGGTATTGAATTGAGTAAGTGTGGGTGTCCAACAGTAGAAGAAGGATCCCTGCGGCGGTAAGAGCTGTGTCTCAAATAGCTGCCTGTTTAGTTATATTCTGCTCAGCTCCGGAGCAGCATGAGGGCTCGTTTCCATTAATGCGCCCGCCGGCGGCACCATTGCCGCCACGAAGATTCGCTGCCGATAAGAAACGCATCTCATGCGTTTTTAGCCGAGACCATTCACCTCTTTGGCCGCGGACTGAGGTCAAAATCTCGGTCAACCGAGTTTTTAGGCAGAGGCCGCCCCCTGACCACGGCAGGGGACTAGCCCATTAAACATGGGCACAGTTTTATCCGCCCCGTAGGCAACCATGGGCTACTTTTATTATTTCTAGCAAAAAACAAGTGTAATTACCTAAATCTTCTGGTCTTCCAATGGTTTGGTCTAAAAGGTGTCCTCCCTCTACAGTGTAGAGCTATAAAACTACTCCTTAAGGTCCCATACACCTTTATATCACACCATACAATTTCCTTTAGATCTACCAACAACTATGTAGTGTCGGGTCCTGCCTGATAGAATACATAGTGATTGGAAGGTTTACAAAGGCCCTCATATTACATGGTTATACAGTGGATTTGTATGGTAAGATTGTAAGGTGTATGGGGGCCTTTAGCATTCAAGAACTAACTAAAGCCAGGCTCACACTAGACTTTGCTCCTGATCGAGGAAGCCCGACCGCGGCTGTGGACGAGCTTGGCCCAATCCCAATATCAAGCCGCAGCACTTATGCAGCTGCCAGAACGTGCGATACCTTGGATGGGGATCCGTGGTGGCCAAAGTAATGGAAATCAAACAAGGTTTTTCAACGGTATTGATTCATCCCACTCAAAGACGGGCACACACGGCTCAATGTTTTGACAGATGCAAGCACAATCGAGCACAGTGAATGCACACAACAGTCGATTGTGCTAGAATGTGTATGCCTAGCTTAAGATCACAGGTTGAAATCAGCAATCAAATGTTGAAACGGTTTCAGCATTGGACAGCAACCCACAGGACATAGGGCTTGCATTTGTGTGTCATACATTTTACCTGAAGCATTAAAATGTTTCAAAAAAGTATTTGAAAGAGGTTTTTAATATAAAAGAGGGAAAAAATGTATCTACTCACATCATCTTCATGATCATTCATTTCGCTTTCATTTCCAGACTGCTCCTCTGTCTCCGCTCCAGCTTCTTCCTCTTCTTCATCGTCCTCATCCTCTAGTGCCTCCCCCTCAGCCAATGAATGTTTTGAATCCTTGTCATGCACAAGACCTTGAAGATAACAAAATGTCAATTTGTTTGCAGATGTTGAATAAAACATCTGAACTATTATTCAGAGTATACTTATTAGTTTCAAATAATTTACTATTTGAGTAAATGATTTTTATATTCAAATGTTTCCCCTAATTTTTTAGTCTTTGTTCTGAACACTTAACCTCAGGGGAAAGTGAGCCCCTTATTCTGATCTGTATTCTTTATTTAATATTGAGAATGCAAAGTAGTGGAATGGAACCCTTCAGTAACAGATGCTGCAGGGGGAAGAGCTGGGTACCCTTTAATTTTTATTCTAGGTATTCAGTCAGTACAACATGGTGAATTATTATTCAAAGGAAATTGTAAAAAGGGTGCCAATTCTGCCTATATGGGATGATGTAAAGTAAGAGACTTTTTTAAATTAACAAAAACAGCATAGCTCTCTCACCAACATTAGTAGTTCAGCGGCTACTAAACTAAGGTATTCATGGGCAAAAACGTAGATTTCGTTGTCAGACTATTGTCAATGATCTCAATTGCAGCATCAAGACACCATGAATAAAACCACATCTTATTTTACGCTTAGCATGATAATTAACGGAATGCCTCAAAACATTTATAACTCACCTAGTTTTACCAGAAATTCTCGTTCTAGATCTTGCACTTGCCGCGTTGCTTCAGCTAATGAGTTACATAACTTCATCTTTGGTCTCAGTAGTTCCAGTGTGTCACTAATCATGTAATCAATGTCTATGGGGAATGGGTAATCTTTTGTCCACACATCCAGACTTTTCTTCCACCAGACATAACGCTAAAAAATAAATAAATACATTAATATAGACATATAAAAGCAATTGATAGATGTACAACCATCTTAAAGACTCCACAGCTTAAAAAGGACTTTTACACAGTCAGTCACAGATCTTGATGATTCTCATACTTTCCAGTAGGATGAAGGCTTTATGATATCGGTCCAGCTTTAATTTTAATGCTTTGCCTCTCACACATTCATTCACAAGTAGGCCTTAACCTATGTCAGTCTGCTTTGGAACACACACACAGATTGATATCTTGCTGATGCTCCCAAAAGCCAACCTGCTATTTGCATCACAAATGGGGTCTCTAAAGCAGAATATTGAGGCAGGGTCTTGTGATATTTTCAGAAAATGATATAACAAATGTTTACCCACCCACCAGTCATTTTGCACTTTGCAAATTTGCACTGATACCTAGTTAGTATGTAATTGGACTGGAAGTCATGAAAATAAAAGTTTTAATAAAAATCAACATTACCATGTTGATAAGATGGACTGAACAAACCAGATAAACAAACCCCCAAGTCAACTTAACTTCAGCTTTCACTTTGACCTACCTGAAAATAAACAAGGAAGCAATCAAGTTTGCGCTTGCTAGAGCCTCTGTCAAAGTACTGCCCACAGGTATCAAGAATAGTGCAGACCAATCTGATGCGAAATAAGTGCTCAGGAGGATCAAGAGGACTTGGTGTACCATCGGAATTCACACCAAAGGATATGAAGGAATAAAGTGTGCGGAATATAACGGCAGACTCAACCATCCTGTAGTTGTAAAGTTCTCCAAGGAATTTTGCACTACTTATCCGGCGCTGGTTAAACTTTGGCTGATTTACCTATGTACAAAATATAAAAAGTACAAAAAGGAGATGAGTATATACAGCAGTGGTGCAACTGAGTTGATCTGGAAGGCCACAAGTGTGGCCCTCTGTATCACTAAAGGGCCACACATAACTTTTTCAATCTATACCGACTTGTATAAGCATTATTACATTTTTAGTAGAAATGACAGCAGGCAGAGCTAGAAGACATTATTTTTCATTTTTAAATAACAAAACTTATTTTAAATTATACTTCAAGCATTGGGTAACACTGTAGTATGGTGATGCACATTTTGATTCAGAGGATATGTGATGCAATATGAGTTCCTATAGGTTTCGGGGGCCGCTGAAGAATGCCCAAAGGGTTGGGCACCTAAGATATACATAGCCAGCATTACCACATCTTTTAAAAAAAAATATTTCTTTACAAGAACAGTTTATTTTGAATGTAAGCATCTGCCAGATAATAATTTCACATGTTTACCCATTTGGCCAAATTCTATGATGATGAAACATGAATACTACTAATTATTTCTAGAATTCACTTTGATAGCAGTAACTCTGAGAACATACAAATTATTGGACAGGAACACTAAAAGTACAATATACCTCCATCCCTAGGCGTATATCTTCTAGCACACCGTCTACCACATGAATTCCAACGTCCTCCTGATAAAGCACCAAGCCTGCCAAGAGGTTAGCCACACAATGGATGCTGTTGTATTTCACGTTCCAAATGTTGATCATGCAGCAGATGACATAATCTTTCACTTCAGGATCCTGCCAAGACAACTTCCTCATCTGCCTCAAAACCTAAGAAGATACACGAGAATGGAGACATTATTCATTTACAAATGCTATGGAAATGTTTATAAAATAAATACACATGAAACACATGGTTTAAAAGAATACACATTACAATCTGATAATTTAACATTAATGAAGTAATAGTTTTGAAAAGGTTTCAGCAACAAAAATATCAGCTATTCATTTATGATATGGTCCGATATTTACACCTTCAAGCTAGTGGGGGAGAGAACGCACAGCAAGGAGCAGATTGATGTTACTGCAAATTCATTCCCAGCATTCCAAGGAAAAATAGCAAGGGCCATCATTGTAAACAAAGGTACAGCTGACATTACCCAACCAGTATTAGGGGATAAACATCCATGTTTTGTATATAAGGGTTTACTGATGCAGTGATCTCTACATCTAACAATGTTTAGTAGGGATCATCTATGGGATTCAAAGTAGCATTTGCACGCAAATGTCAATAAAGCTGGGCATAGACGGGCCAATTCCTGCCCGATTCACAGCCAATCGGATGCTGTGTGCGTGTTCCCACATCCAATTGGTGATCAGGTCGGCAGGGAATCTGGTGCACCAACTGGCCATATTGACCAGAAATCTGCCGTCGTGTCGGATTGCACAGTGATCCGACATGACGGATAATTCAGATCGGATCCCATTAGTTCGGATCAAGATGACTTAAGACAGCAATTGAGCTATCAAACTCTGCAGCTCTTGGCTTAGCACCAGACTACATACTGATCTCAAACTTCTTGCATCTCATTAATTATCTCTTCTCCACTGTGAGAGAAGAAAATGTGAACCGAAAATCAACTCTTGCCACCTGAAGTCTGTAGATTTTAATACTGGGAAAAACAAATATGCAGCTTCACAGCTGCCTATGCAGGAAGAAAAACAAATAATCCTGTAATAGCTTGGAACATACCTAGCGCGTGCACATTGTAAAGCATCCCCCAGCTATTTAAATCCTGGAGGTACAAATGTGCCATTTACCATTTACTATAAAATATAGGATTATGAAGCTCAATGCAATATTCCAACTCCATATTGCGGACATGAAAAAATTAATTTAAAAAAAGACTATGAAATCACAAAAGCAAATCATTTTACAAAGCAAGACAAACCTTCTCAGTTGTGACCTTGGAAAGGTCCTTATACAACAATTTTCGAATGTACTCTTGCAGAGGTGGCCGCTTCTTTTTGACTGTCTTTTCAGCAGGAGGTGGGTTGCAATAGTAGTAGGCATTTTCCACCATAGTTACATATCTTGCATCCAAGTGCATGGCTTGCTTCTTGCGCATCATTTGTTCCTTTAGAGATAACAGCAGTACAGGAATAGCACATCTCAATATAAATGTACACATTGACTAAACAATGTACCTTGTTTTCAAATACCATGCAACCATAGTTGCATATATAGGATTATTTAATGCACTTTCTTTGGCAATGTAATGCAATCTACAACACATTCAAGTGTGAAGGACAGGTTCTACATCACACAAGTTTTTATCCACATTTGTTTTCATCCACAATTTAACTATTGATAAGAGAAAAGCAGTCAAGTGAAGGGAATCCAACAATTAGGGTTCAGATTTGGAATCTTAGTCTTGAGTCTTAGGCTATGTTTCCACAATACATCGGGACCCCTTCACTAAGCGTATTGTTTGGTGGGAGTTCCCGACGGAGCACATTCACTTACCTGCGGCAGATGCTGTCTCTTCACTGCGACGAACCGTTCCACCAATGCAAGGCTCAACGTAGTATGAGTACGTCGAGCCCCTGCATCGGCGGATGTCTAAAGACTGCATCCGCCGAGCAGGTAAAGTCTATGTGCTATGTTGGGATCCCTGCCAAGCAATATGCTTAGTGGAGGGGGTCCCGACGTATAGTGGAAACATAGCCTTATATTTGATGTTTTATCTACTTTTTTTATTGCCTGACTTCACATACCATCTTCCCAGCTTTTGACAATTCAACATAATTTCAATTCAAATAAAAAGCAACGTATACTAAAGAGCCCTGTGATTTTATTTGGTTAGGAACAGGCAGAAACCAAGACGTTTACACATCCACAGCAACTCACAGTCTAGAGGTATGCACAGAGTTAGACTAGGCTGGAATTCCTTTTGGGGACTTTCACACTGCATGCAACGCTTTGCTATATTACAATTTAAGCAGGGAACACACGGCTCGATATAGGAGCCGTTTGAAGTTCCCGGCAGCAGCGCGATGACATCATCGCGCTGCTACCAGATATCAGAGGAGCTGGAGACACAACAGTGCTGTTGTGTATCCAGCTCCTGCGATACCGGGCAGCAGCGCAGTCCCCATGCAAAGCAATCGACATCGACCGTGGTTTGTGGTCATGTCCGATATCCCCGTTTTCGAGCAGGATTGATTGGCTTAAAAACAGGGATGGCCGCATTAGACATGGGCCAGATAGATGGCCGTTAGAGCGCACAATCAATCTGGTTATATATATATATATATTACATACACGTGTGTTCCCTGCTTTCTGCTTTACACTTTTATTTGATGCATAGGGAAGTGTGCTGTTGCACAAAACCCTACTGCATGGATTTTAGACAAGCAACGCACAGCTCAAAACACTTGCCATACCAGCACACAACGCAGTGTGTGGGTAGTGTGAAAGAGCCCTGGTTTGCAGCAGTGCTTAAGAAAGCAACAATATTCTGGGTCATGTCAATGTCAGGGGTTGACAAGAATGATAAGCAATGTGTGTGGAATATAAGTATACAGCAGAACACTTTTTTGGTGAAAAAAAAGTTACACATAGGTTTTTGAGAGGCTAGCAATCTTGATTAGCATTTACAGGCATTTAATTGTGCTGTATGGAGCTATATATGAAATGACATTTTAACCAAAAATCTGTATATATAAATGCCTATGCTGGGTCAATGATTTGCACCAGTTATGACCCAGTTATGGGACTTGCTATGAGGGGGCGAAAGTTAATAATAACACAGTGCATTTTCAAGAAATAAATTGTATATCTGTGCAAACAAATCTCTAAATAGCACTGGAATGTCTGTAGCATATACAATCTTACCAAGAGAACACTGGTACGCAAGTGTGAGTCAGGGGACCTGAAGAGGAATCGACCACAAGTTTCAAGCAGTGTGCAGGCCATTTCAATGTGGTGATGTGAAAAGTCTGACAACAGCATCTGCACAAGTTAAATGTACATATTTAGAAATTTGAGAAACATGCAGTCTATTTATTAAATCATTTAACAAAAAAGAAAAAAAAAAAAACCTCTGCAGGTACAGTGGTTTCCCTCTTTGCTGTTTAAAGTAGTAAGAGAAATTTAAACCAAATACATTACAACAGTAATCTCTTTAAATTTCCTGCTCACCAATTCCTTTCCCATGTAAACTCAGCACAACTTCTGACTCAATTAAGGAAAGACTGAGAATAAGGACAAGGGTCACCAGACAATTGCCCTTCATTTGTGGGCGGCTTGCTAAGACATGGAAAATTGATACATCGCCCCAATGCCAACGCATGTTAAAAGCAAAGTGATGTGGGTGTGGATACTGTCCCATTCATTCTTACAGTTGACACAAGGTAACACTAATAAGTTGAAGTGCAATCCAAATTACCTGTTGACTTCTACAGATCATTTATCATATGACTCTATGCTGGCTTACTTAGACACTGTTATGTGCCACCTTACATCCACAAGGTACACTGAACCAGGTAATGTAGAAGGGGTAGTGTTTTACTTAAGAGGTGAGTGCAGGTATTTATTAGAGAAGGGAATGGTTGTTGTCTTGTCACCTACATGCTTTCATTCCTAATAGGCAAACCAGTCTTTTGTACTTTTTGTACAAGAACAGCTGGCAAGCATGTAAAAATTGCACTTTTTATAGAAATTCTACATTCATACAAACCTTTAAACAATGCAGAGTGTCTGTTTTACTGAACATTTTAAACTTGGCAAGCTCCCCAATGAATCTCACAGTTTTGTTCTTTGTTTCAATGTTTATCTGGTCCTTTTTCCTCACCTAAGAAAACAAGCAAAACGTTAAGAAAAATTCAAAATCTAACTTGAATGTGCCACAGTTTTATCTTTATAATCAAAAAGGAAATCTTTGCTACATACTCCATACGCCTAGCGGTTGTATAGAGATGAGCAGTCAGATGGTAAAACAAATCCTAACATTGTTAGCTTGTGGTGCATTTCAGCACATGGAAATCCGGCAGAATTGTGTTACATCACCACCTACAGGTGGATTTGTCAGGTGCCTAGGAAATTTTCATAATAAATAAATGATAAGAAATTAACTTGCATCAACCTTAACAATCTTTGGGATACTTATATAGTATCATGGATATGCAGAATGCTGACTGCAATGAGTTACCACCGAATTTACAGGCCATAGGGGTTACATGAATCATCTATATGTAACAATACTGTGTTTGAAGTGTAAGGGCACATGTAAAGAATGATGGTGTTGCTTTGAATAATCATATAAAAAAAATATTCCCATTCATGTTATGAATTGCAGCAATTGTGAGCTACAAGGACAATATCCTCCCACTAATCCTCTAAAAAACGTATTATGTATGCCCAAACGTATTAAGTCCCATTGCCAAGTTTTGAGTGAAGCTCCACAAGAGGAGTCCAGTGATACCAGTTCCAGCTAGGAAATCTCACTGGCCCCTTGCACAAACAAGCTTTCTCTGTGTAATATGGCCTATGGTATAAAAGAGTGATTATCTGGAGTTAAGATGCATCTAATTTGAAAATGGGTCCACCAAGGAAAATAGATATCGAATGTAAAATCAGACATATAACTTCTAGCAAAAATAATGTACAAAACAAGGAGCCTGCCAAAATCGCAAATTTGTTTTTGCAACATTTACGAAAATAGAATTCCAGGCTCAGTGGGAAATCTTTATTATCTTGTAAAAGGACCAGGTACTGTAAAATTATGTTACAGTTTTTGGTTACCATATCTTTTATTTATTTATTTAGAACTTTTATTATTTCATCACTTAACATGATCATTTCAAGCTACTGTAAAAAATTAAGTGTACTGTTGGTTCAAAACTAATGCTGTACAGCAACTTAAAAAATTTGGGTTGATGCGCGCGCGCGCCCCCCCAACAAAATCATGTCCGACTGTACCAACACAGAACCACACCAGGAAGAAACATTTTGAAAAGCAATAACTTACATGGAATCTGAAGTCCCCTTTTAACATAGAGCACAAGTCTTCTGCCACATCAGACATGCATGGGTGCAATGTAGCCACCAATCTGGCATAAAATGGCAACAAATCCAACCTAATAAATCAGAAATAAAAGTTACTGATGCTGTTCATTCATGAACAGCAAATATATCAAGATGTTCTTATGGTCTAGTTTATATGCAGCCAGGTTTACCTCCAAGAACATCTACTTTGCATGCGACAGTTAAGGTCACGTGCAGCAGGTCAATTAATGTCTATTAACAAGAACCACATAATTATATTAACTACAGACATCAGCCAAACATTTCAGCAAACACTACCCACCCACACATATGAAGAATTACCTGTATTTGTAATTTTTTGGGCAAAACAAAGATGTGCATATTCGGTCCATCTAGTTTAAAATGTTAGTTTGCAAGAAAAGAGGAATCCCCAATTAATGCAGCTTACTGTATTTTTAGGCATACAAGATGCACTATTTCACCCCTTAAAATTGGGGGGAAAAAAGTGCCTGAATCTTATACGCCGAATGCGCGACCCCCGCGGCCACCGTTGGTCGCACCTTGGCTGCCCGCCAGCTCCACGGGCACGGAAATCAGCTGGGGGAGCTGGAGAAGCTCTCAAATTTGAGATGCCGACTATTGCCAACTCTCACATCTGAACTGTCTAATTTCCTAAAAGGTAGATGCAAGTTCATCTATACTTTTAGGAAATGAAGAGAAAAGTATAGATGAACTTGCATCTACCTCTTCTCTTCTGTCCGTGGGAACAGCATTCACTCCCCACGGACACAGCACAGTGAGAAGAGATGTGACAGTCTGACCCCCCTCCTCCTCCTGTGTACAGTGTAGAGATGAAGTCGTGTAGCCGAGAGTGTACAGCTGCTAGTGACACCTGCTGGCTGGATTGGATATTGCATTCACTGAAAATATTGCATTATCCCAATTGATGTGAAAACTTATTAAATCTTATCTTATTAAAACGTATTAAATACGGTAATAGAGTTTATATCCCCAAATTATTTTTTATAAACCTGCGGCCAAAAAATTTAAGGTATGTTTAGAAACCTCAAATTGAATAGACTGCACATACATTACATTCAACTACCTTTGTCTAGGAACAATAAAAAGTGCCCGAACTAGTTTCCTTCGGTTTGCTTTGGTGTTCATATTCATGCAGAAATCCATTGCAGCCTAAAACAAACAAGAAGCCACATCAGGGTTTTAAAACCGTCGCTCAAAAATTATCTCGACATGGTCCTGTGTCTTCTTGGGATTCATAAATGCAATAAAGCAACGTCTACCAGATATTTTCAACGGGAAAACATATCACCATAAACATGTATACAGACATAATGACTTAACTGCTTTCCATTTTCAAACTGACATTGCAATCAAAGCCACAAGTTTTTGGAGAGAGGGACATTCAGGGCCATTTAACACTAACCGCGCTGCAGCTTCTACTGCATCCATTACTGGTGAAAAGACAGAATTTTACACCGCGTTTGCATTTCCCCATACAAATGTATGTTTAAATGGGTGCTACATGGCGTTTTTGGTAACTCATGACCTTGCAAGTTACCATAAACACAAAGGCAGGTTAAGTGTGAAAGTTGCACAGGTTTCTTATACTTAAGTCACTAGCTGAACTGTGTTGGGAAGCTGCAGAACGGCTAGTGAAGAAGATTAAGCATTTGAAACAAATGCAGTAGTTAGAGTCTCTTTCCCATTCTACTTATGACAATAGGAAATTCTCCATACATCATGACGCAGAGTGCATGGGACTGACTCTTGGGCTCATTAGAGGAGCCATCTTCTCCTCAGGGATGGAGTGTCAGAAAGAAAGAGAAAAGAGAAGAAAAGAGAAAATGGTATATCCAGAAGTAATAACCATCAAATTAACAGACAGGCAAGGGGGGGGGGGGGGGGGGGGGACTTTGCGCCTTTGTGACACTGGTTTAGCTGAAATCCAGCAATTACGTGGCCATTGAAAACAAATACCTTATCTATTAGATCACGATTGACACAGTTTGGCAACTGCTGTATGAAAGCATCAACTATGAGTTTCAAATGGGACCCAGTGCTTGCTTCTTCATCTTCTTGCTCTGTTACAATAAAAGGGAAAACAAAAATCTGTTACAACTCAATCACCCATTAATGTTATGGATACCAATTGATTACCAATCACTAGGATCAACATTACTATGATTGGGAGCCATCAATCACGTTTATGAAACGGACTAAAACACCACAAGGACACAGTTTGATGTAAAGTTTGTCAAGCCTGCCATCGGTAATACTCTATGTTGTTTAATTTGGTTGCTTGAAAAATCCCCACCTTGTTCATCAAGAAGTTTTTTAGTTAAGTCTTCAGCTTCCTCTATGCCTTCAAGCTCCATAGGATCATCATTTATATCCAATGTCTCCAATTCCAGTTCTAGTTCCTCTGTTGTGGACACATCTTGCTCTTTAGAGTCTTTGGAATCTAACAAAATACAACAAAAAAAGTGGATTCTTACAATATCACTGGATGACTTAGTTAGCCAATAAAGTTTATTACTAAAACTCAAAACTTTCTCTAATATCACATTATGGAAACTCAAAAGGATTTTTGTCAAATACAATGCCACAGAACAGTCAAGAACAAGTAATGTTTCAGATTGCTAGCATGTGGATGTGAGTAGCATCTAAAGCAGACAGAGACACAGTTTGTGATGCCCATGACTCTTGCTTAGTCTATATAGCAGCCAAACAAGATGTAAAGGAGTTCAGGGAAATTAGTCTGACCTTTTAGTCAGAGCCAATTTCTTACCCACAGTCTAGTGGCACCCTGTCCTGTCTCATAATGCTACTGGTAATAGGTAGAATAGGTGATTTCAGCACAGCAGAGCTACTTAAAGTGATGGAGCAAGATTAGAACAGTGGGGTTAGATTTAGAAATCACACTTAAGAATAGTTTCAGAAAACTTAGGAAGCATTTGGCACCAATGTAAGAATAGTAAATAGATTATTTATTGATCTGACAAAAAAAAAACAAATTAGGCAAAAATTGAATGTTACCCTTTATGTCATCTTTTCCAAGATCCTTGCCCTGAGCACTTTTTTCATTGTCTTTGAACAGAATTGCAGGAACAAATGCTTTAAGGTCAATCAAGTTTTCATAAAAGTTGCGGGCATCTTCATCTTCCCATATGCCTCCTTCCAAGTCATAATCACCAGGCTTTCCAGGAGTGAATATATCAATGCCAGGTCCATGTTCTGAAGAAGCAGAAAAAAACAACATGTAAGTACATTTTCTTGTGCAGGCTGACAAATTGAAAGACAACACCCAGACAGGCCACAATGGGATTTTGACTGAATGGGATTTTGAATGAAGATTACCTTCTGGGACAGGCTTATCCTGAGGAAGCTCAGGCATATTTTCATCCAGAAGATCAGCAAGAGACTGAGAATTTGCCAATAATTTCTGATAAGATGTGGAAAATTCTTCATATTGCTTGTGTCTGTCTTCACTCAGCTCCCCCTTTGTATGAAGGATGCGCCTATTCCAAAATAAACACAATTTTTTCTTGTATTTACATTCATATAGCCAAACAGCTATGCAGCAAACAGATAAGAGTCAGACAGTATGTTGCCTTCTACTACTTTTTCCTGTATTACACCCATATAATATCTCCACTTCACATTCATAAACTTTCAACCAGGAAGCCGCTACACATATAGCAGAAGTGACACAGTTATAGCTATCATTTATTTAGAGCAAACAAATTACAATGTGATTGCATAATCTGTTCATTGACATGGGAGGATAAACTATCTTATCAGAATCAAATTGGTAATTAGAGATGGTCGAATTTTTTAAACTAGCTAAAGCCCCCCATACACGTTCCGATTTTTCGTACGAATTTTGCCCGACCGACCAATGTGGTCGGGAGATTAATCGATCGGGAGATTAATCGTATTCAGAATTATGTACCGCTTCGGACTTGTCCGTAAATTTTTGGTCGATCTGCTGTTAATAAATAGGGTCGGGCTGATGGATCGGTGATAATTCGAATTCAGATTTTTCGTGCCAGCCGACCGACCAATCATAACATTTTAGGTGAAAATCGGGTGACAGGATCGGACGAAAAATCGGGAGAATAATCGGAACGTGTATGGGGGGGGCTTAACTTTGCGAGTTGATTGCACAGTCCCTGAACATGCGGTTATCATTTGGAGACATAAAAAACATTTTATATATTATATATGTAGTTTTTGCACGAACAAAGTTCAAAAGTAGAACATTTTAACTTGACTTTTGCCTTAATTTATCCAAAAACTATGTGTTAGAGCAATACTTTCTTTTTTGTAGTATACCCAGTACTTAGTTTAGTATAGTGTAGTATACCCCAATCTTCAGTAATACCACGTTCAGGGGCTTTGCAATTGACTTATAACTTCCCTCCCGTTTCTCTATACCTCTTCTCCAGTTTGGCCAATAATCAACACGAAGGGGAGTGTACATAATGACCACTACATGATACATTTAGGATGCCACTCCCTGACTCATGATGCCCTGCACAGTTATCAATAATGGAGATCAAGGTCCTAATTATCAAAATAATATGCAAAAAAGTTTCTCTGGTTACCGACCTGTTCTGACGTTCTATGTTCTGCAGCTCTCGGTGGTCTCTTTTGAGGTGCTTTGTCAGGGAAGTGAAGTATTCCTTCAGCAAATTCTGGAATGGCTGCTGTTTTTCTGGGCTGATGATCTCACTTGGGGGAAAGTTTAGACCAAATTTTTCAAAAGCATGCTTAACCTTTCTAGGAACCAAACCTGCAATATCATCCCCACAGTGACGACAGAAACTGATAACTACAGACACATGTGTATGTGACTCCCGATCGGCATTGATGATATTCTTCAGCTGCTCATAGATTAAAGACAGACCTTCTTTGTCTGTAAAGATCCCAATAATTGTTAACTCGGCAATAAAACGTAAATCTGTTCTCAGTTTAGTTATATTGGGTGTTTTATCTTCTTTTCGAGCTTCAAAATGCTTCTTCCACACCTGAAGGAGAGATTGGGCAAAATCGGCATAACGCTGGTGAAATAAAGAGCACAGATGTACTGCACAATTAACGTCAGAGATTTTAAGTTTTGCTTCAACTATGGAAGCGGCTGCTTCTGCTATGTATTTGCTCAGGTTAAGGCCATTGAAATCATGAGACAAAGAATCTCTTTGCTGCTCTGTAATTGTTTTAAGCTTCTTCACAAAGGCAGTGTTCTTCTTGAGGCTGGAGTCCAGTTTGCTAAAGTAATGCTCTTCAGGTCTGTGCTCTGGTGCATTCTGGTTTTTGCTTCGTAGTTCTTTCCTGGCCAGATGTCTCTCCCAGGCTTCCTGATGTAGCTGGTGTGCTTCTTCTTTCTCTCTGCACAAAAACAAAATATGCCACAATATTTACATTTTTCAGACAAAACACTATGAATCAGTTACGGTCATTTAAAAACAAACAAACAAACAAACATGGATTAAACATTAAATATGTCTCTCAGTAAAAATACTTCATAAGGGGGGGGTGTGTGTGTGTGTGTGTGTGTAACTGGGGCTCAGCACATTGACCTGCAGCACCGCTCTGTCTCATTCATTATACTTCTCCTAGTCCACATTCTACACTTCTACTAATCTGGCCCCCCAACAATCTCAGGGTCCCTGAACTTGCCCCTCGCTTATAAACTTTGAGGACCCCCTGTTCTAAACCATCAAGTCTACCTGTGTTCAATCGCAGAGGACCCATACTACATAATTCTTTGTAGATTGTACAGGACACCAGGGATGGGTCCTGAATGGGATATACACGTCACCCATTTTCGCACTGGGTCACCTTTAACATAACCCTTGGGATGCTGGAGAAGGGTTGGTTTGGGCTGCACAGCAGCCATATAATGAGGTCAGGTGATCTCGTCAGGGGGAACTCATGGTCTTGCTGAGAGACATGTCTAGGAAGGACAAGCTGAATCGCTTCCCCCTGTGGACTACACGGACTATTGATCCGGGACAGGTCATCAAGAAACTGTAAGACGCCTTGTTTGGGGTATCCGTTTTGGGGTTACATGACGGACTATTATTTTGGAACGGCTGCCATTAAGCCTTGTTGCTGTTTTGTTTGGGACATTGCTTGACTCTAGTGTGGTGAAGGTAAACCCCTAGGACTCCCAAATTCACAATATCTAAAGGATATCTGACAGAGATCTAAAAGTGTACGGCCAGCTTAAGCTTGAGAAATATATAGCAAAAAAAAACAAAAACCTATCTTTAAGGTCCTATACCTTTTATGAACCTTTGTAGATCTACTCATCACGGTGGCTGTGATTCTAATATACAGTTAATATAGACCTAAACAACAGCTGTCCAGGTACCATAAAAACTGACTAATATGGAACACACATGGAAATGCTGAGAATACTCAACTTGAAGTCCCAAGTAACACAATAGAATGGTATAACTAGGCTCTCTAATAATTTAGTCTATACTTTTAAATGGAAGGCCCGTCAACATCTGTATGAACCTTCCCCATAAGGAAACCATTAGAGGAATAATAACTTTTTTCTTTTATCATTGATAATATTTTATATCTTTAAAGACAAAAATAACAAATCTAAGGTGTCATTTTTAATAAAGAACTTCTCAATTGATTTAGTTTTATTTAAACTGTACAGACAAGCCTTACTTTAACTGGTTTGCAGCATCTTGGTCATCAGCTTTCTTCCTCTGTTCATCTTGAGCTTGCTTTTCTTCATCCTCTGTTTTCCCTACAGCATCCTCCTTTTTAATATCCTTCTCTTCTTTCTTACGTCGTTCATCATCCGGTTTCTTTTTCTTCTCTTCACCGACCTTTGATTGGTCTCTCTTGGTTGACTTTTCATCTTTGACTTTCTCTCTGCTGCTTGTGGGTTTTTTCTCACTACAGTCTTTAACAGAATCTTTCTCCTCCATGCTGGATAGCTTCTTACGTTCAGCTGGCATTTTTTCTAACTAAACCTGGATAGGGGGGGGGGGGGGGGGGAACAAAAAAATTTATTTGTGATCACCAGTTGGTAAACATAGTCAATAAATAGAATTAATCAACATTTTTATGCAAGTATTAAGATCTAAAACATGATTTCTCTATTTGCTTGCATTAAACATAGGGAAAGGTCCATATAAGCTATTTTGTCAAAAGGCGAGTTGGAAGTTAAGTGGGTTTAAACAGTTCAAAAAGTAGAATCAGTAGGAACACAAATAAAAAACACATTATACTAAAGTATAACCTATAAACGATGACCTCCACAATTCTAGAAATAGCATACTGGCGTTCTATTTTTCTTCTCACGTGCTACGCAGTCCTGGCTAAAGCAGTGGTGGGCAACTGAGTTGATATGGAGTGCCACAAGTGTGGCCCTCTGCATCACTAAAGGGCCACACATAACATTTTCAATCTATACTGACTTGTATAAGCATTTGTAATGATAAAATAGCTAGAAGACTTTAAAATAAAAATATTTAGCAAAACTTTTAAATAATCATTTAAAGTGGACCTACCACCAGAATTTTTTTGTGTTTTTATGAATGGCACTAGAAGTGCCAATAATAGGGAGGAATGCAGTAAAAAACTCAAAAACATTCCTGTAATGACCATTTTAACAAGATTACCACACAGCTCTCCTCACTTCCTGGTTCACTGAAGGCAACACATGAAACTGGGGGTGCAATATCGCAGGTGGCCACTGGGGGGGGGGGGGGGGGGGGGGGGGGGGGGGGGGGGGGGGTTCAGTGATCTATGGGAATTTTCAAAGCAGATCACTGCTTCCTGTGACGTGCTGCCTATTTCTGCCTACAATGAACCAGGAAGTGAGAAGAGCTTCCGGATTATCTTCTTAAATTGCTCAGGTAAGTTTTTGTTTTTTTTCACTGCATTCCTCCCTATTATTTGCACTTCTAGTGCCATGCATGAAAACAGATTTCTGGTGGTAGGTCCGCTTTAAGCATTAGGGACACTGTAGTGTGGTACTGTACATTTTGTGTCATGTGTACAAAGTATTTTTTTTTTTAATGCAGCTCAGTTTAATAAACAGAGAATAGAATTTGCAGTGACAGTTATTGTCAACTTTTTTCTTGCCCAGGGCGACATGAAGCCTAGGACCAGGACCTGTTTCCAGATCAACATTGACAATTTTACTGATCTCATTAGGAGTGCCAAAGTTGATTAGGAAAGCCTGGTCAACATGTGACCACTACACATGGTATATGTAATGCCACATATATATGCCCCCAATATGTATCATCAAAGGTTATGTGCCTCATAGATATCAAAGACTCTCCTCCTCAACCCGCTTTAAAAAAATCCTGGACGAGCACACATCAGCAGGGGATAGGCGGACAGGTTAGTTCCTATGCCCTATGCATTCACAGTAAAGTTTCAGGGGCCACAAGTGGAAGTCTGAGAGTGGCAGCTGAAGAATGCCCAAAGGGTCGCATTCGGCCCCCGCGTCACAGGTTGGGCACCTGGGGGCCAATAATCCCCTTTCTTCTTACATTAGTATTTCTAATGTGTAGCAACATGTACTGGGAGTAAAGGGAATGTCAATAAAGCAGCAACATAACCCTTTTAAAGTCTCTCTGCACCCAGCAGAACAAGGTTGCCAATACTGCACCGCCATCAGAGACAGGCAAGGCTAGAATTTTTTTTTTTTTAAATGATTGTTTAACTTCTAGGCAGAGTATAGGTCTGCTTTACCGAAAACGAAACACTCCTTTTAGTATATGAAAAACATCCTGGGATAGAAACAAGGGTTCTACACTCTTTGCAGCAATTCACATTCAGAGCAATGGAAGCCAATTGAGTCAATGACCTAGAGCAGGGGTGGGCTAACTATTTGACTGGTGGTTTCTTAGATTTGATAAAGGGGCTGGACCCACCATAGGTGTGTCAATTCCATTCATTACAGACATACCTAATAATGGCGTTATGTCATGTGTAATAAGCGACGTGTGACAGGGACGTAGTTATTTCCTACACTTATAAAATAATCATTCATTGCAATGATCAGAAATCCTAGAGACTGCCTGTTGTCACCATGAGGATGTGCCATAAACATCACTGCAACGTCCCCAAGGCAATGTTTATACACCTCTAAGTATTATGTGCATTCATTGAAGAACAAGTAGAAGGGAGCATCTTTTAAACAAGATGACAAAGGGTGATTCTAAAAATATAATCTCCTGAAGAACCTTGGCGATTGTTCTCATACAATTCATTATTTTAACTTAATATTAATTTAACTGCAGTATTGTGGCCATTACAAAAGCAATTTGAATGCAACATTTATCAGCAAGCTCTTCTTTGTTCAACAAAGCAAATCTTTTCACTGAATCTAGAATTACACACCTCCAGAAACAGTATACTAGTATACAAAGCCTTGGCACACTCTGAAACACCTGATCTGCCAGGCATATATTCATTCCCTTTAAAGCAGAGGTTCTTTAACTGTGGATTGCAACACTCTCGGGGGTCGAACGACCATTTCACAGGTGTCGCTGTGCTTTCTGAAAGCACCAGAGCTGCTACAAACATGCCCACAAGCAGGGTGGCCATACACAGGGCGATGCCCATGCAACTGGCGAACAATCAATTGCAAAGTGGTGGTGCAACTAATCACCTAACGATCGTTGCCCAAATAGATGTGCAGCACATCTTGCAATCAATCCTTGGCCGATACTGGGGATGAAATAGAGATTTACCAACATGTCCAATCCCTGTTCGACCAACATTTTCTTGGAGCAAGATTGATCGATCCACGTGGGCAGCGTTTGATTCACTACTAATTCTTGTGAACGTGCACTGTGATCAATCATTCTATGGCCTGCTTTAAGGAGAGCAGCTTCAACTCCCTCCAAAAATGGGGCATTACTCTCCCTCCTAACTTCATCCCTTGCATATCACAAGCAGGTTGGAAAAACAGGAGGGAGGGGACATTATACTTACTTGATCATACCCGAATTGAGGTCACAGTGTGTCACTTCCGACTTTTTCCAACATCACTTCTGGGGGTATAAACATATATATATATATATAAAAAAGATAGCATCCCAACTGCTTATACATGCTGCACAAAAACCCTCATAGCTTTTATTCAGGAAGGTCAGAAAAAACTTTCCTAGGCTTTCAATAGATTTGTTGAGAAACTTTAATGTACAAACTTAAGATTGGGAAGCAGTGACCTCTTATCTCAGTTTTGTTCAAATATACATTCAGGGCCCTTTCATACTAAGTAATACTGCAGTTTTTGCAGATAATGAACACCGTAGAGGTAATGTCTTAATATTCTTGAATCAATATAGGTAGAGAAATTAATTATATATGGATCATAAATAAAAAGTAATAACATTTATAGAAATTGTAAGATATTAAAATAAATGAGAAAATGGGTAACATGGGTAGAGAGCCATATATAATTAATTTCTCAACCTATATTAAGTACTAAGACTGCTTCTCATCACAAGATAGGAACTAAAGCTATGGTATTTTGCACTAGAAGACGCACCAAAAGTTTTGGAGAGAAAATTAGGGGAAAAAATCATATCAAGTGAATATACAGAATGTTCCAGCAAAGTAGGCAGGACTGGACCATACAGTATTCACTATATTCCTCCAGCCAAAAGGCCAGTGCCAGGAGGAAGGTCTTCACTGCAGCAGAGTGCGCAGGGCTGAAACTTAAATATGTGTTTACACACTAGCAGTACTCATTCTCTGAGCACACTGACCAACTTATGAAGAGACACATTTTACAATCTAGCACTGAGCAACTTACCCATAAGCAGCTATTTACATATGGGAGGAGATATGAGTCGTTGTCACAAAAATATATTTATTGCAATGCAGAATGTTAATGTAAATACATTTTACACACATTTCTGCCTCCTGGGATGCATAGCTATTGCTCCCAGGATGGGATGGTTGCTTTTTTGTTTTACATATTCAGACCATAAGACGCAGGGAGACTTTCCTATTGATTTTAAATGGTAAAAAAGTGTGTCTTATAGTCTAAAAATTATGGTATGTATACACACATTGATATATGTTCACATACTGCATGTTTGTGACACAGCAATATATCTGTGTTTGACCTAACAGACTGCCAGTAACTGGACATCCTGAAGAAGTGATCTGTGTGGCACGAAATGCATTGATGCATTTCTTAAAGTAGATATTTTTTGACAACCAAAAAACAGGTTCCTGTAAAAGAGCCTTATTTTTTCCTGGGAATCTTCATCCAGTTTCTATCACACCACCAAGGGAAGGTCAGGGTTATCACCAACTACCCCCGGTCACCCAGAGGCGACCACACAAACCACTCACACGAAGTAGAGACAGTACAACAAATTCTCTTCACATCCCAGCGACTTCACGGCTGTTAGTACAAGAAGGCCAAAGTCCTCTTGTCCCAATAACTGAAACAGTAAACCACTGTAAAAGAACTCACCAACCTTAAGCATCTAATGCTGTGAACACTCCTAACCTGATTCTATTGGAAATTTGTTTCTTTCTTCACCAGTGATCACCAAAATTCAGAGATCATAATTACAGACATACCAATTCTTGTATAATTGTATTATACACAGTGAGTATGCCACAGTATTTTTGTGTATGGCGCTTTATGAACAATTCTGCTTATGGTTCTTACAAAATATACTATAGCAGCGATGGCAAACCTTTTAGAGACCGAGTGCCCAAACCCCACTTATGTATCTCAAAGTTTCGGCATGGCAATATAACCTGAATTACACAACTCATATACACATACATAATACATGTAAACACACCCTTTACTTTCTCATAAGATAGAATAGGAGAGGGTATGGGGCACTGTGTGCAATCAGAAAGAGCTGACAGCATTGAGAGCCAATAGGCAGCAGTTCTTCCCTCTGTGTTGGCAGACAGCTTGCATGCCCACAGAGAGGAATCAGAGTGCCACCTCTGGCACATGTGTGATTGGTTCGCTATCACTGCACTATAGGATCAGAACTTTTTTCCCCTAAGCTTTAATGGTCATACTTCCTATTCTGACTTTTTAACATCAATCAGTAATCACATGACAACTTGGGTGCCACCACACATAAGACGTTTACCTGATTGGCCCAGAGACAAGGGGATCCAGTGACTTACCTCATACCATGGACTATACCAAGCAGAAGTATCACATATGCTGGTATTTCTGGCTTACATGAATACATCCGCATTCTAGATAGCTGCTCAGCATTACTTCAGCCACCACTCACACTCTATAGGAGAAGGTGTGACAATCCCTCACTACGTATAGTAAGTACAGCGAGAACACGTCCCAGGCATAGGAGATGTATAGGGTCGCTGCCTATGTAATAACCACACATGACCCTGACACGGCTCATACCTCGCACACCCCCAGCAGCAGCTTCTCGCGCGGCCCAGGAGATGACAGGAAGCTGTATGTCCCAGAACCCTGAGCGAGCATGACTGTGTGCAGGAAGGACAGCTCCGTGTACAGCTCAGCAGCGACTACCATACCCCGCACTGCTCATTAGTGACAGCCCACCCACACACACCGCGACCACCGAATCCTTTACCTCAATTTGTAAACACTCTGCTCCCCGCACGACTCCACCACAAGGACCCCCGTTACTTAGGCTGCCACACTAATGCCTGTCAGTAATGTCCTCATGCCATGGACTCGGGGAGTCACCATGTGCCGTACAGTGCCATCTCTCAGGGGAATACAGCGCTGCAGGCCGGGCAATAAACAAGTGTTATTACTAGTTCAACGCAGGCAGTATAGAGGACACATAGTGAGGGCCCCGTCTGGCACGTGACACTTGGTGGGCGGGGTTGTGACCATGTGACTCGTAGTGTTTACTGTTAGATGGAGTAGAAGTGACTGGACACGTGTAGCTCGGTGTGTGAGGGGATTTCCGGTTTGTGTCCGGGATTCTTTCATTAATAACTTGTATTTCACTCAGTCCTGAAGATGTGTACTATAGTTGTTAGGTAATAAGAAATGGTTATGTCTTGGCGTGGTTACTTTCCAACCTCTACATCCACGTGGACTTCTAGGATCACAGTAAGATCCAATATACCATGGTATCATGGACGCATCAGCCATGCCTAATGGTCGCATTGTGCCCTTAAACATCACGTTTCTTTAGCCAAAGGCTTAGGCTCCACTATCCACTAAAGCCTCTGTTGCATTCCCATAGATGTAGCTTGCTGTGTCAATTTCAAGACAATGGTAGCTCAGACCAGCAGATCCATGGCAGCCCCTTTGCCAACAATGGGCAGCTTGTGGACTCCATTAAAAGGGGTTTTAACATACAGTGAGGCCCAATGTCCACACGGCGTGCTGAAAGGTCAACGTAGTGCAGAACGCATCAGCCGGTGCTGTAGGCAGGTAATGTGTTTTGGGTCTGTAGGTATCCCCGCCAAGCTTAGCACAGGGGGTGCCAACTGACCCGAAGCACTATTGAGACAAAGCCTTAGGCAGCTTTGTGCTGCACTGACCGATCCAATAAATGCAACCCATCCATTAAGGATCCGTAATTGATCCATTTGTGACGTATCTGGGTATTTTGTGTTTTATTTTTACCATGGACGCCTTAACCTTAGCATTTGGCCTCAATGTTGCTCCAGATAAGTTTGCTTACACGGCAAACTCACCCCAAGCTGCACTCGGGGATACTCACCGATCCATGACAATTCTAAATATAGGCAGATATCCTGATCATATCAAGGTCTGCCTCATCAGTGTCTTGTTGAAAATTATATTTTCCTCCAGCCAAATGATGACCTACATCCCAAAATAATATAGCAAAAACATGAACCTGGGCCTGTGAGAGACAGAGTAATCTGGCAGACAGCAGGACAGGTGCAACAAATGTGTCCTCTGACCTAGGTCAGAGGCTAGGGGACTTTAGCGGTCATATGAATTAAAATAGTGTAAACAAAGTAATAATAACATAGTATGTAGAACGTCGTTTAGTTACGAAATAATAAAGAATTAGCACAGTCCATAAATGATCTTGAGATCAAACAAAAGCACTTGATACAATCCATCAACACGAGAAAACGATATGCTGTCCTTGGGTCACCCTGAGCGCGTCCATGCACCCATCCAGGGTTAAAGGTTGAGCCCAGAGGTTGATCACATACAGACACCCCGACGTACGTTTCGTCGCCTTCCTCAGGGGGTGAATATGGGGACAAATACCGTACTAGCAGGATAAGCAGAAAAAAGAGGAGTTTGAGTAATAAAGTGAAGCCTGAAAGGCCATAACTATAAGATATGTGTCCAATACACTGTATCAGGCTTTCATCAACTAAAACCAAGTATCCAAAGCACGGAGCCAAGTCAAAGAAGCAGGGAGCCCATCCGTATGGACTGTACTGGTAGATGTAGAAGTAAGTATAAGGGGAGAAGTCAGAGAAAAATATGGTGCACAGACACTTTAAATGAAATGGACTCCATTAGAATCACACCCTTGCAGTATACATGCACTGTTACCTGAAGCAGAAGATGCACATAACCAAATAGAAGGAAATTTCTCAAGCAATAGTGATCCAAGCAAAGGCTGAAGACAGTACAATGGTAGATTGTATCCTTATTTCTGTTCCATGCAGGCATATCATAGTTGGTGGGAGCGTTTATAGCTTTATGTAAATTCCGAGCACTAAGCCTTGGTAGAATCTGGTGTTTAGGATAAACTTCTTGCTGGGTAGATGTGTGTCAGGAGCGATCACTATGATTAGGTAGGAATGTATATGCAGATCTGAATGTGATGCTGACAGTCCATGATTAAAGGCACACATGAATGACAGGAAGGGACACCAAGTCAGGGGGAGAAAAGAGTTGGCTGGTGCAGTGTGTGCATCATTTACAGTATTTGAAGGTACACAGCTTCTGACACACACTGTGAGAGGCAGGCAGTGTGCAGTGACATCATACAGAAGAGGAACCTGTATACCTGCATGGAGTTCAGAATAAATATATAGACATTATAGGGTATAAATATTATCCATTCTTCCCCTCATCCAGTATAAAAGCAGATATCTCTGTCAGGCCTTCTGTACCCTGCTGTGCCTTGTAGTTCCCCAGGCGTCTGCTATTACCAGTGCCATTTCTCTGCCATGGCACCTCCAGCTGCCCCTTGTCATTAATTATCCACATTTCAGCTCCTCCCATCTTACTATCACCATCCCCGCCCCTCCTCGCCATTGGGCAGCATCCAGGACGGTCACTATCGCGCCCCCCAAATCCAGCCAATCCGACTTAGGGGGTGTTGTCTTTGTTAGCGGTGTGGGGAACTGCGGCTGCGCACCAGCCCTCTCGGATTTGGATCCTTAACCCTTTAGGGACTGACGGGACGGCTGTAGTGTGCCTAAGGGTTATGATGTCGGCTTGGCTCGGCCTGTGTGTACGCGGTGCTCGGCTGTGGCGACCGGTCCTGTACAGAGGATACCGCACCGAGCGCGGGGTGTACGGGTACAGACCGAGGAGGAGCGAGGCTAATGGCAGCCCAGTGCGCGGACAGTTCAGCGAGTCAGCTGGTGGCAGTGCAGGTGTGTGGACGGCCTGTCAGTGGTAGTCCTGTCACGTGTGCCGTGTATTCTCTATGTCTCTGATGGTTGTGTGTACTCGTATGTGCATTCTCCTGGCTGAGACCTTAGTCAGAGTCACAAGTACATGGGAGATAGAATTACAGGGGACAGTCACGAGGTGGGTACATGGTGGGGCAAATACAGGGACCAGTCACAAGGTGGTACATGGTGGGGCAAA
>CM070034.1:83061915-83075570 GCA_036250615.1 Ptychadena robeensis | reverse complement strand
CAATACATGGTAGGGACACACGTACAGGGGACAGAGTAACCAATACATGGTAGGGACACATGTACAGGGGAAAGAGGCGCACGTCAGGGGCTCTGCCTAACTTTAGGATCACAAGACTGACAAGACAGATTCTTTGAACATGAGATCAAAGTTTTCTTCTAGCAAAAACACAAAGCTTGTATATTTGTCTGCAGAATTGTGCCTAATAAACAAAAGTTGTTTTATTTATATATTATATTACATTAGATCATATCATTCCTATGATGTGTCTGCATTTGATTTCTTATGTAGGATTTTTACATTGATCTTTACACAGTGTTCCAGACAGTAACATATATCCTGCCTTAGGGTGGCTATGTGTGCACCATGTTTACAGTGGAGGAACGTAGCCACCCCAGGACAGCTGTATCCTCATTCCATGGAGAGGGTAGTGTTGGATAAATGTGTAGATGAGCTGTTTACGGGAGGGGGGAAAAAGGACAAAGAAAAGGAGTAAGAACCAGTTGAGGATCGGGATCAATTAGTTTAAACCCAATTTTCAGCGGTTTACTTACTCTCTGGGCTGCTGGTTAGATTAGGACTCTATGAACAGAGTTCTGTCTCCACGCAGTGCTTGTGTGTTCAGTTGGCCTGTGCGTAACCGGAAGTGCGGGTAACTTGGTCCTTTACTCTTGGTAGAGTACCATTCACTATAAAAAAATAAAAAACTTAATACTACATATAAAAGTACAGAATGGCAATTTAACAATTTTATTCCAGAGACCATTTCTTAACAATTGTATCCTGAAGAAGTGACCCTGTGAGTAACGAAACTCTGTGCAAAAGCGTTGATGTTTTTTTCAAATATTGTACCAATAAAGGACTTTCAAGTTTGATATGGGCACCTCTACATGAACCCTTTTCTACAATGGGCTACCACAGCAACAAAGCAAATTCTTGCATAAATGGTTTAGATCTACTATACATAAGTGGTTATCATAACCTAAAAGCCATACATTTATGATATTTAATTATATAAGATTCAATATCAGCTGTCAGACTAACATTGAACCAGAGTATGATAGACACAAAAACATATTCCTTACAAATCAAGCAAAACCCCTTAGATAATTGTACAATCTACTGACATTTTCCAACATGACTGCTCATGGCTCTTTTTCTATTTTATCCTCACCATCACTTTTTATTGATCGAAGATAGAAGAAAGGAATCCGTTTTCAAATGATGATCCAATTAAGTGTTCGATCCAACAGAAAAATCAGCCTGTGCATAGCTAGTTTAGAACTAGCTTTAGATGGTTGTAGCTATATCCTTTCAAGCTGATAACTTTAACACCCCTGGCAGTTTAGAATGCCTTGTTTCAACCCTATGATTAGTCTGTTAAAAGTGCAGAAAAAGACCACATCTGGCAGGGTCAACAGGTAAAAATAGAGGAAACCTGTATCAAATATCTTCTTATTCTGCCTGGCTTATCTGTGCGCATTATATATTTTAGTGATTGCTTGCCATTTTCTTGTGAATCCATTGTACATGTTTGTTTTTCCTTTGGCAGTGGATCATGGTCTTGCACGACTTGTCACAGCTTATCGGGAGCATGGACACAAAGCCGCTAAAATTAACCCACTGTTTGCTGGTCAGTCAGTTATGGATATGGTTCCAGAGATACAAGTGCTTTCTGAATCCCTTAATGGACCTTTTCGCACAGCAGGTGATACTTATAGTAACTATATTTAGATGTCTTGATATTGTATTTCTATTCCAAAATTCGGTAACAGTCTGGTATTAAACCTTGCCTATTACTAGTATTAGTAATGTGTCTGCCAATGTAGCCATGTTTGTTTCAGTATAAATCAGCCACAACTGTGATAGACAGTTTTGTGTGTACTTAATAATGTTAAAATAAGGCAATAAAAAGAAAATCAGTCACAGGTCTGAAGACTGTGCTGTCAAGGCTATTCATGTATTCAATTTATCCAAATTTCAGTTATTATTGATACCTCCATTTTCATTGTCTAATAGGAATACTGAATATAGGAAAGGAAGAAGCATCACTGGAAGAGATTTTGGAATACCTGGACCACACTTACTGTGGACAGCTTTCTATTGAAACCAGCCAGCTACAGACCTTTGAAGAAAGGGAATGGTTTGCTAAAAGATTTGAAGAATTAAAAAGAGAAACATTTTCTACAGAAGAGAGGAAGCACTTGGCCAAACTGATGCTGGAATGTCAGGTATTCTTTATTTGACCTATCTATATTATTGATCTTTTGAGCATTTCCTATTATTATCATAATTTATTTATATAGCACCAACATGTAACGCAGCGCTGTACAATACATTAGAATGGAGATGCAACACAATATAATACACACAGGGGAACAGAGTAAACATAAGTGGGGAGAATGGAATGGCATGGTGGTGATGTTAGGAGTGAGAGGATGGGTAGGCGAGACTGAAGAGGTGGGTTTTTAGGGTTTTTTAAAAGTGGCAAAGGTAGGAGCATGTCTGATGGGGCGAGGAAGAGAGTTCCAGAGGGTAGGAGCGGCCCTAGAGAAGTCTTGAAGCCGTGCATGTGATGATGTTATGAATTGGTATGTCATTAGTAGGTCACTGGAGGAGCAGAGGGGGCGGTTAGAGGTGTATTAGTGTACTAGGTTGGAAATATACGTGGGGGAGGTGGGGAGTGAATTACAGTCAAGGCTAGTTTATAGGAAAGTTTCAGCAGGCCTTGGGTTTGGATTGGTTTAACAGTTTTGACCCTTTATTTCTTGACTACACCTCTGGTGTTCACCAAGATGTTGGTCACAATATTAGGTTTGCCTAGTACTTTATTTTTGGTTTTCTTAACCTACAACTGAGAGAACTTTCCACTCTCTGGAATGGTCCTTAGTCAGCTTCCTGCATGTCGATCCCCCAGGCTTCTGATTGGCTGGCAGTGCGAGGGGCGGGTGGAGGCTCTGTGTGCATTCAGAAGTGTGGGAAGAGAAGGCCAGAGATCCAATAGGCAGCTAAGTGCTGCAGTTTTCTACCCTCCTAGCTAATTTACTTCTGTCTAGTTGCCCCATTTTTTTCAGCTTCATTTGTTAACTTAGATCTGTAAACCTTGATCTACCACTGTTAAATCCTAGCACTGATTAACTGCTGATTCTTGATTGGGAGGTGAGAGATTGCCTGAATGTGTCTGGTGCAGTCAGTTATGTAAATGCCATAACAGACATTAATAAATAAGCAGTACCAACTGTAGGGATCTGACTCTTCACTCAAAGTGATCACTATGTTCCATGTTTCAAACAGAAGTGTATAATCAGACAATCTGTTTACATCTTTACTTACAATATTTGTTTGTTCTGATTTCAAGGCCTGGGTCTCACCTATTAATTTCAACACACAATGAGCAAAATGTTACCCGATGCTAAGAACTGCACATTATATCCAATGGACCTGGTCACATATGTGACCTATGCCCATCACATGTTAAAATGAATAGGTATGAACCATTGCTAAATGTCCAATATCCTTTCTTACAGGAATTTGACCATTTTCTGGCAACCAAATTTTCCACTGTAAAACGCTATGGAGGCGAAGGAGCGGAAAGCATGATGGGTTTTTTCCATGAGATGTTTAAGATCTGTTCCTTCAGTGGTGTGACTGATGTGGTTATCGGAATGCCTCACAGAGGGAGGCTTAACCTTTTAACAGGACTTCTTCATTTTCCACCAGAGGTGATTTTATTGATTTCTATTCCTTATAGTTTCTGATTCTGTATAATATAAGTAAAGTGCCCACCTAGCTGCAGAAAATACAATGGAATCCGATAAAGATAAATTCAAATCCCATTGAACTTTTTAGTTTGAATTGGATAACTTCCAAGGTACAAAGTACTTTTTTAATCTTTTTATTTCTGTAACTAACTATTTCTGATGAAGCAGTAATATTCTGTCACCCTTCCTGCAGGAAGCAACAAAGCTGTCCAGTCAGCAGTTAGTATGAGTTCTACTGATTGTCAGAACATTAGGTCTGATTTAGTAAAGTCGTCTTTAGTGGGAACACTGCTTCCGCCCAATACAAGGTACTAATTCTGGGTCAATTAATTAATAAGTGAGATATTGAGAATCAGAATATCAATCTATCGAGCAGTATTTTTTTTGTAGAACCAGGTTAGCAATGGCAACAATAATGATATTTCCGTTTTCAGTATTCCCGTTTACCTGAAGTGTTTGAGGATGACTGACATATTCATTGCACTTGACAACGTTTATATATTACAGATTGCTAGCGGTAGGATATGGTGTTTTAATCAGTTATTTAATCTTTTGATCCAGCCACTGGCATATATCCTGTTTCAGTGTTGTGCCCTAAACAGGATCATTGGATGAGGATGCTACTGCACCATTGTCCGTTTGTGGAGAGGGTAGTTTTAAAATTACTTTTAGAATTCATCTTCCGCATATATTCTAAAGTCTCACTTGTGCCAGGCACCCTCAAGGTAGCAAGGAAAGGTCTCTTGAGCTTTTTCCTAATGAGGTCATCCCCAGGCACTGAAAATCCCAACATGTTCCCATAATAGCGAAGTGGTTATGTGAGGTCACTTGCCTCCATATATACCTCCATGACACAAATAGCCAGCACACCCCTACCTGGTATCTTATTCAAAGACTTGGTAGCTAGCCAGGCACTGCTCAATAGCCTAGACCCCTAATGCACGGAAAGGTTCTTGCCCTCAAGACTTGCCACCCTACTGCAGTGATGGATACTTTTTTGACGTATTAAATGCTGCCATGCTTTTTATTGAAAATCGTACTCTAGATGGTAATATTATACCTGAACTCCTACTTCAGGTGCCCTAAAAAACTATTTTCAGCTAGTTTCAGGAGGCTCAGTCCTCAAGGAAGGTAGCGTTATTACATGCACTAATGGGTTGGCACAGTGTAAAAATATAGTATATCCCTCTTCCAAATTTATTTGATATTAAATGCTGCCTTTTGTTAACGTTAAAGGAAAGGACAATAAAGTTCTATAATGCCTGTCAAGTTTTCCCTTATTTTATAAGGGAAATGTTACAGGAAGTGACATCACAGACGTAGGGTCCAGTATTTTGAATATGGAAATGCCTAGGTGGAGTGCAACTTATGTGTTCCTTGATTTCAGCATCCGGAGGCCTATTGTCCCCTCCCTTCTATTTACTAGCTGGCTAACTTACTAACTTCCTCATAACTTCCTACCCCGCACATCATCTGCACAAGCGTGAAAATGTGACTTTCCTGGCCAAAACAGGAGGGTTGGCAGGTAGGAGTCCTATGGCTCACATGCCTTTGTGAACGCTTCTCTTGTAAAGCATTGGACATGTTAGCGACGTGCCAATATGCTGCCTTTGAGGCTGCAGAGACTAGACTTAACAAGGCCTCACAAAGTTAGCTAGTAGAATTGTTTTTAAATATTTCCCAACCATCTGTAGACCCAGCTATTTTAGTTACATTTTTTTTATTCTGCAAGGCATTGTTGTTTGCTAGTTAAGTGCCAATTTTCTGGAGTTTGAAAATGACAATGTTTATTTTATATTTGTAGCTGATGTTTAGGAAGATGCGTGGTTTAAGTGAGTTCCCAGAAAATTCTCCAGCTATTGGGGATGTTCTTTCTCACCTAACTTCCTCTGTGGATTTGGATTTTGGATCTGACAAGCCACTTCATGTAACAATGTTACCAAACCCATCACATCTGGAAGCCATAAACCCAGTAGCTGTTGGAAAAGCTCGGGCAAGACAGCAGACTTTGTCAGATGGAGATTATTCTTCTGATAGTCTTGCGCAGCCTGGGGACAAAGTTCTATGCCTTCAGGTAAATATAATTGATATAATTCAATACTAGTATACAATTCATGCATAGTCCTCTTATTTTTACTAGAAATATCTATTTGTATGGACAGTTTCTGTGCAGCCTTTCCCATTTCTCATCTTTCTGTTCTCTAAAATGCTAATTTTATATACAGTATGAATGTCAGATCATATACTCTTAACCATGCCTACAAACCGTTTGTAAATATTTAAGTCATTTATGTTTTTTTCCTAAAGGTACATGGTGATGCATCATTTTCTGGTCAAGGCGTTGTCCCTGAAACATTTACACTTTCAAATCTACCTCACTATCGAATAGGTGGCAGTGTCCACCTGATTGTAAATAACCAGCTTGGTTATACTACTCCATCAGATCGTGGAAGATCATCTCTGTACTGTAGTGATGTTGGTAAGTACTCCCAGGAGACACTGTAGCTATATATGTCTACTGTAGCACTGGGGATGTAGTGTAGACATAGGTTTAAA
Source organism: Ptychadena robeensis (assembly GCA_036250615.1). Taxonomy (NCBI): domain Eukaryota; kingdom Metazoa; phylum Chordata; class Amphibia; order Anura; family Ptychadenidae; genus Ptychadena; species Ptychadena robeensis. The sequence goes on along the minus strand of CM070034.1, from coordinate 83,069,253 downwards.
CTGTTCTTCACAATTTAGAAGCTTGATCTTTTTACTTTCAGTGATATGTCATGCTTTCAGGTTAAAGTTCAAAGTTCAGGTCTAGAACATATGTTTATTCAAAGAATGAACTGTTAACAGCAAATATCAGTTTGTCTCAGTGTTCATTGAACCTGAAAGTGTGGTCACATGAAGTATCTTTTTTTTCTTTATCCTATCTGACCAGTAGCAGTGTTCATTTAGTATCTGTATATAAATCTCTCCAGTATGATCACAGACATTAAATGTATTAATCCAAATTTAGATCCAGTGTTTATGTAATTGAGGGATTTTAGAAAGCATCTTCAAGAATAGCATTTGTGAGGCCAGGCACTGATGTTGGATGGGAAGGAGTGGCTTGTAGTCTCCACTCCAATTCATCCAAAAGCTTTTATCTGGTTTAAGTTAGTAAAAGCCAGTTGAGTATCTCTATACCAAAATCACTCATCCATGTCTTCATTGACTTTTGACTCTCCTTCTGTATGCTGAAGAATTCCGAGTTACATTCTACCCAACTCATGCCATACTCCACCTTTCACCATTTATATTATGGATTCTTATTACACTGAAACAACGCTTATAAAAGTGGTAAGAAGAAGTAAGAAGTTTGATTTGCTTTTGTTGTAGGTAAAATAGTTGGCTGTGCTGTAGTTCATGTCAACGGAGATGTTCCTGAAGAAGTCCTCAAAGCAACAAGATTAGCAGTTGAATATCAGAGGCTATTTAGGAAGGATGTGATTGTAGATTTGTTGTGTTATCGGCAGTGGGGACATAATGAACTGGATGAGCCTTTCTTTACTAATCCCGAAATGTACAAAATTATACGGTAAGACTAGTATTATGTTTATGTTTGATTTTAGGATTATCTGTACAAAAAATATTTTTTATATCCTACAGAACAATGACTTTTTAATCTAATCAATCTTGACTTTAATATGATCTTTAATGTATATGAACTACACATGAAATGTGAAGACTACTTCTTTAATAACCTGGTAGGCTTTTGTATATAATCAATGTACTTCTTGCTTTTTTAAAGGAAAGGCTGATATTATGAAAAAGTTGAGGGATGACAGTTTTATATGCAAATTCCTGTTTTTATCATCTATACATGTTTGCATATATTAAGTGAAAACTCCACATCTCATTTTTTTAAACTTATAGTAGGGGTAAGCAGCAGCTTACTTTGAAATTAGTTCATATTGCTTTATGTTAACCTAAGCTAACTGCACACCACTTATTCTGTTTAGATCCCGAAAAAGTATCCCAGATGTATATGCAGAGCGTTTATTATCGGAAGGGTTATTGACCCAAGACGAAGTCTCCGATTTAAAAACATCTTATTATGCCAAGCTGAATGACCACCTTGTCAATATGACTCTTTATACCCCACCCCCCAACAACCTTCAGAATCACTGGAGTGAAATGGTAGAACCAAGTGCACGCATCACCACATGGGACACTGGTGTACCTGCTGAACTACTTAAATATATTGGAGCCAAGTCTGTGGAGGTTCCTGAGGAGTTTAAACTGCACAGCCATCTTCTCAAGATGCATGCACAGGTAGTCCAATTATTATTAATAGTAATTTACTGTAAATAATATGATAATTTAAAAGGGTTGAAGCAAAGACATTCTAACATTCTAACATACAAGTACAAACTATGACACAGGAGGAGAAGAGGACCCTGCCCAATCTGCTTTTTAAGTGAACCTTTGATACTTCTTTCACATTTTTCCAGCAGGACCCTATCCTCTGTCACTTTATTTAGCAAACTATATGTAGCAGTTGTGAATCTGTGAAGGAACATTCAATACTGTAAAAAACAAAAAAACTATTAGGTTGAAGGAAAAAAAATACTTCAAGCCAACTAAAAAAAGTTGCTAACTAGGGATTTCTAGTAAGTATGGACAGAAGTATGGGTACAATAGGAAGGTTGGTATATTTTATGATACATGGGGCAGTATTAAGAGTTATGTTGTTTCATGTGAGAAGGAAATGAATGAGAAACTACATGTACACAATGTAACTGCTGTCCAAAGCTTTGTGAATTAGTGAGTTAAAGAGAGGATGAACATGACCAAATGAAAAACAAATCTGTTTCAGTAAATTTGTCTTTCAAAACTGTAAAATTTCCTATGTGATACTTACCGAGAAAATCTGAGGTGCAGGCTACTGAAATGGAAGCTTGCTATGATTTTGTATCTGATTTTAGGTATATGGCGATTTTCAATTAACTTTTTTGCCATTTTCTCATTAGTCTAGGATACAGAAGTTGCAGGAAGGAACAAAGGTGGATTGGGCTTCTGCCGAAGCTTTAGCATTTGGATCATTGCTCTGTCAAGGTAACACAATTAACTACTAACACAAAAACAAGATTAAATGATACTATAAAATACCAAAAACTTCCAATAGAATGCATAGATGTCTACTAATACCGTATTCACAAAAGCCTAACTAACTGCCTCTTTTGGGATTCATTCTCCTTAGAAATGTATCATGACATCTTTCAGTATCCTTTAGCCAGGTGTGGTGTCTTTTTGTTTTCCATTCAATCATCACCTTTTCAGATGTGAGCTGGATTATGATACATGGAACAGTAGGTCAAAACAAAATCAGAGATTTTTTTAGAACTGTGCTCCTGGGTTTAGGTTTTTTTTTTTTTGCATACAGAATATGTTAGGGGCTGTATTGTGGGTGTCACCTTGTAGTTGCTTTTGCAAACTGACTTTCCCATATCAGCCCCTCACTCAGACCTATTAAATACAAATTTTACTTCTTAATGAAAGAGAAAAATCCACCTCTATATGGACAGTTTATAAGATTAGGAAAGAAAGAAATCATTCACGTGATGGACTGCCTGCCTGGTAAGTACCACTTTTCACCTTAGATGGGCAGTTGGCCATAGGGATAACCTGGCTATGGTTGTCAGACATAGAGTCCTCACAATGTGTGCACACAGCGCTATAGTTCCAGTTTCAGTGCAGATCATAAATCCGATCTGTTTGGGCAAAACCACTTACCGTATGTACTCGAGTATAAACTGACCGTATATAAGCATTTTAGAAAAAATTCTGGAAAAACTGAAAATGCAACAGCTAAGGCTCAGAAACACACAGCAAATGTGCTTTTGTTAGGAGATGTTATTATTTAATTCAGTAGACCTGTAAGTTAATTACAAAGCCCCTGAACATGATCTCATCACCAAAATTGCTGGAGATGTAGACAAGGGATATGGGAACATTGTAAAGAAAAAAGGATTGCTTTAACATGTGGAGTTTTTGCACAAAATGAGTTAAAATTAAGTCAACTTTAAAAACTTTGCTTCGACTTTGAACCTAATTTATGCCAAAACTACATGTGCTAGAGCAATGATTTATTTTTTCAAATGTTTCCACAATCCCATCTCCAGCAAATGGTGACGGTAGCATGTTCAGGGACTTTGCATAAAGTCCACCTACCAAATGCAGCAATTTTAATTTCTTGACCCAAATATAAGCGAATTTCATTTTTAGTTTAAAGTCCGATTTTATATTCTGTAGAAAATCTAAACAGAGTTGGCTGCTTGCCTTTATTAGACTTTAGCTCGTAAAGTTTCTTTTCTTCTGTTTATCCACTTTATTCAATGTATTAATTTTGTCTTTATTTTTGTTTTAAACCTTTAAAAACTTTTCTCTTTAACAGTGTGTAATTCTGGTAATTAGTTTAAATGATAGGATATGACCAAAACCTTCCATAGGATAAATAAAAAAGCCCACCATACACGTTTAGATTGTGACCCGATGTTTTGGCCGATGTCATCACGCACGGTCAACCGGCTGAAACATCGGGTCACAATCAGCCGGGCACCCTTTGTGTGGCAGCACTGTCTGTGAGCTGGCAGCCTAGCATGAAGGGACCAGGCGATCTTCACTCGCAATAAAAAAATAAATAATTGCACACTTGACCAAAAAACGTGTTCATTCATGTCTATGGGCGCAATCAGAAAAAATCTGTTGAGTGGGGACAAATCCATTCAACTGAATGGACACAATCAACGCCAATTTCCGCAAGTGATTAAAAGCGTGAGGTGATTAATCGCCTATGTGGGAACATAGCCTTATTTACAGCAATAACTGTAATTCTGGATCGTAAACTTCTTGAATGTCTATCATCTGTTGTTTCCTTTAAGGGCTTAACGTTCGAATAAGTGGACAAGATGTAGGACGTGGAACCTTCAGTCAAAGACATGCCATGGTGGTTTGTCAAGAGACTAACGATACCTATATCCCTCTAAACCATATAACACCGGACCAGAAAGGGTTTTTGGAGGTGTGTATTATTTATTGGACACTACTTTATAATGTAATGTTTGTTATTGGTGTTGTTGTAAGCAAACCCTACAGTGGTTCCCAAAGTGGGTATGCGGATATATTCCAGGGGGGGGGGGGCACCGCTAGGGGGCTGAGGAAATAGCTGCAGACAGTAAGTAGAGTGCATTGAATGTGTGTGTTTGTGAATGATTCATGTCTCTGCATGAGTGTAGTGTGTGTGCCTCTATGTGAATGATAAATGTTTCTGTATGGTTAAACCAGAAAAAGTGAACACCAGATAAAGTTGTGCATGTTGATTTTCAGATAAATTCTAAATGGGCCATTTCACACTAGCTGTGTTTGTGTTGCAGTGTTGTGTACTAGTGTGAAATGGCCACCAAAATATTGGGTACATACCATATGTTTGCAGTAAAAGGCTGGTCCATGCAGTATTCACCCTATATTCCTTCAGCCAAGCCAAAAGGCCAGTACCAGGAGACAGAGCTTAGTACCAATAGGGTGTGCAGAGCTGGAACTTTAGCTATACACTAGCAGTACACATTTTCTGAACCCACCAACCTTTGGTGGAACACATTTTGCAATCTGGCTCTAACAACCTACCCATGTGCAGCTATTTACATATGGTAGAAGAGTCTATGTCAGTACTGGCGGAGAGAAAAAGGTCTTGCGGTGTTTATTTACAAAACACTGTGTGGCCGGTTTTTGTGTACAAGAACAAAGTTTTTAGTACCTTTTCAAAAGTTTTTGTTACTTTTTCAAGATGCAAATATATTTCCAAATGAAAGGTTTGCAAGTTCACTATGAAAACGTTTATAGCTGACCATACACCTTTAGATCTCTCGGTCAGATATCCTTGAGATCTACCAGCAACTATGTAGTACATGGTCCTCTGCAACTGAACACAGGTAGACTATTACATGGTTTTGGTTAAACAAAAGGAGATCCAAAGGAAATCTAAAGGTGTATGGGGGCCCTATAACAAAAACCTGTATATGTATCTATAGTTCTGCAAGTGTTTGACATTTTGGCCATACATTTGCCACTTCTGTTTACATGTTTTTTTCCATGCTCCCACTTTTGTGTTCTTTTTTTCCATTTCATCATGTAGCTGTTTTTGAATAGAATTAAGAATATGTAAATGTGAACAAACATGAGGAGGACCACAATGAGACAATGTAAAAGTGGTCTGTTGAGGTACTGAGCATTATTTCCTTTTTGACCCTCTTATTATATGCTTATGTAGAAATAGTGTTGTTGCTTTCAACTCCATTTTTGTCTGTGCCAACATTAAAATTGAGATTTCTACCAGCTTCTACCCATGGTACTATTAATTGTATGTTTTTCTCTCCCTAAAGGTAAGCAATAGTGCCTTGTCAGAGGAAGCTGTCCTTGGATTTGAATATGGCATGAGTATAGAAAGCCCTAAGTTACTGCCAGTTTGGGAAGCGCAGTTTGGAGATTTCTTCAATGGTGCCCAGATTATATTTGACACGTTTATTTCTGGAGGTATGATAGTATTCAAATATCCGTAAGTTAAAATAAGTGACTTATTACAAAAAATAAAAGTGGGGGAGGGGGTGCCTGCATTCTGCCGCAGGTGATCGGCTCCCCACCAGCTTTCCCGACAAGAGGATTAACCAGGGAGGTGGAGGAGCTGTCAGATCAGCTCACAGCCAGATCTCCCATCTGAGATGTATTGTTTATATCAGCAGAACCCTACTGATATAAGCAATGCAGAGCTGTATGTGGGAAAACTGCACTCACACTGACAGCTTCCTCACACACTCACACAGCCTAGAGGGGAGACATGCAGCAGTTCCCCCACGCCCCCCCCCCCCTCTTTCCTGTGTGTGAGGAAGATGACAGGTGCTGTGAAGTGTGCTCTCTAGTGACACCAGTTCAATTGTGACTCAAATTTGTTACTGCAGGGGATATTTTCCCCAACTGGGTGCGTCTTATGGTCAGGTGTGTCTTATAGTCCAGAAAATACGGTAGTTATGTTTCTTAGCAGAACTGTACATTTTCTTACCATTTGTAGAGTTGTTTATTAGGAGCTGCTAATTCCCTATGTCCTTAGAAACAATATATTCTATTCTAAAACCTGTCTACATTCACCTGAACATCGTTTTGGTTTGCAAAGACTGTCTGGGGTTTTACAATCTCACAATGTTATCATAAACCATATTTTCTGTCATATATGTCATAATAGGCACATCATTGTACAAATCTTTTTATGAAATGGGTCTGCAGCTTTAAAAACTTCTCACAAAGAGCATTGGAGATGCTCACAAAGTGCAAATGAGATTGGTCTTTAATATACTTAGTAGCTCAGCATGGCTAGTCTAGTAGTTTTTAAGTAATTTTGATCATGGCATATTTTTTTTATATTGGCCCATATAATTTTGTATAAAATTGACCCGTAGCTACAGCCCTTTTTTCATGCTGAATGTTGTGCAAAATATTAGGAAGATAAGCCAATATACGCTCCTGGTACATAAACTTGAAATGTGCCACTCTAAATATAAAAGTGTAAACCTTGTTTTAATAGGTGAGGCTAAGTGGCTGCTACAGAGTGGTATTGTGATTCTGCTTCCCCATGGATATGATGGTGCTGGTCCAGAGCACTCCTCCTGTCGCATTGAACGCTTTTTGCAGGTAAATGTAAATATACATAGCCTCATATAATTCTGATCATGAAACATGCACTAAATGCTAACAAAACTCTTCTTTTGGTGCTTCTTACAGTTGTGTGACAGTACAGAAGAAGGTGTGGATGGAGATCATGTGAATATGTTTGTAGTAAACCCAACAACTCCAGCACAGTATTTTCACTTACTACGCAGACAAATGATACGGAATTTCAGAAAACCTCTCATTGTGGCCTCTCCAAAAATGCTGCTCAGATATCCGGTAATCATCGTGTTCACATATTGCATGTCACAGGAAATTGTTCAATATATCTTTAAATGATCGTTGATAGGACCCCAGTTCACACCTGTCTTTTTT
>CM070034.1:83030545-83061825 GCA_036250615.1 Ptychadena robeensis | reverse complement strand
CCCCCCCCCCCCCCCCCCCCCCGTGGGGGGACAAGTCCAACAGATTATAACTGCAATGTGACATGAGTGGGGAAGTGGCATGGTGCAGGTGGTGGAGTATTTGTGCAGCAGGGCCTGAACTTTAGATCAGAAGTCTTATTATGCTCTTGTATTTGGGTATAAGAGTAAAAGAGACTGAGCAAAAGTTGAAGTTGGCAATTGCTGATCCCATACATATTGCCTTAGATAGGTGTGAACCAGTTAAGAGTGTTGTGAAGATAAATTGACCATTGTGTTGAATAATAAATTAAAATGTCCTTATTTGTCTTTAATGTATTTTATGCTGTATTCAGCTGTTTTACTGTGGCATATCTAATAGAGAGGTAATAAACCAAATTACATTTCTAGAGTTCTAAAAGGCATTAGGGGACTTTGAAGTTATCTTATTGCTAAACATACCTGTAATAGTGGAGACTAAACATCTGTATAACTTTAAGAAAACCACCTACCAATGAGATTCGTTTAAGAAAAAAAAAGAGTTTTCTGGCATAAATATGTGGACTGTGAAGAAAAGGCAAGGTTGTAGTAAAGTAAGCCTTGATGTCACCTTCAATGTAACATCAAGATAATAAAAGATGCAGATTACCTGATCCACATCAATAACGCCTAGTGCTTATAAACCTTTAGAGGGGAGTCTCCTGGTCTTAGTTTAACCTCCCTAGCGGTTGAGACGAACCCTGTTCGTTCGGTGAACAGGGTCCTCTCAACCGCCGGGGAAGCCGGCGGCGGGGAGACCCTATGCCTCCCCGGAAAGCTGCAGCAATTGTCTTCATTGCTGCAGCATTTCCGGGTTGGCCATAGACCTCCATGTTAATGGAGGAGCACCGGCTTTCTCTCACACGCAGCTGTTGTCAGTAATGACAACAGCTGCGAGTAGAGCTCCGGCGGGAAGCCGGTAATGAGAGGCAGTGTACTCTGTCTCTCTCCGCGCGATACGGGCGGTGCGCTAGGAAAGTTAATTCTGTTCAGGCCTAGGATCATGTTTGGGGTAAAATGGTGGTTAAAGAAGCACGAGAAATATATATACTGTTTTTTTCGGACTATAAGACGCACCAAACTTTAAGACACACCCATAAGAGCAGGAAAATCTGAAAAAAATACTTGAAGTTTTCAAGTGAATTGGATCAATGTTATAAATCAAATCATTGCAATACCAACATTTTGACACTAGATGTTACTAACAGCAGTACTATCAGGCACACATGTCACACACTGATCTGGGCCGAAGAGGGGGTGGGGGCGGGGGGGGGGGAACAGCTGCAGAGTCTGTGGAAGCTGCAGCGTGATTGCAGCTCCCACAGACATGGAGAGAGATAGAGTTTATCTATCTTTCTCTTCATTGCTTATACCAGCAGGGCTGGTCTCTGGACTCTGCTGGCATAAGCAATACAGTGGAACAGACGGAAGATTCGGCCGTGGGCGGATCTCTCATCTGACAGCTCCTCCAGCTCCCCAAGATCCCAAGGGAACCAAGATGTGACCACCTCTATTCAGATCATAGGACACAGGCACTTTTTCCCCCGATTTCTGGGGGGGGGGGGGGATTGCGTCTTATAGTCCAAAAAATATGGTGTGTGTATGTATGTATATATATAACACTTAAGGTATAATCTTTCAGTAACCAAAACGTTTCTGTGAAGTATTTTTGATAATTGTAATATGATATACTATAATATACTTTAATAGGCTGCTGTATCAAGCTTAGAGGAAATGGCACCAGGAAAGACTTTTAGACCTGTCCTTGGGGAGCCTGCTGCAGATCCTAAAAGGTAAGACATTGCATATGAAAGCTGAAAAGAAAGAACATGTGTAGAATAAGTGTTGATGGGGGTAATATGGTAAAGCTATAGGTTAATGTGGAAAGACATAATTAGGCTGGAATTAGAACGTTTGAGACAAGTTAAGTGAATGATGTGAAGCAATGGCAGAATGGGGTTGGGAACACAGAGCTTAGTAATCATGGTAATGCATCAGGCAGTAAATGAAAGCTTCTCCAATTAGCTGCTGCAGCTTCTTCTCTTCTTCTCTTCATTTAATGTTGAAATTCGCAGGAAAATTTAACTTTTTCATGGCTGAAAATAATGTTCTACAATGGTGGCAACAATGTGGGCAATGGTAATGTAGGAGTTCAGCTTTATGAAGTTCTGTGAATTCTGTCTATCCAGAAGTATCATATTACAATGAGAATATAAATAAAAAAGAAAAAATAGTTTGATCATATAATTTGTATAATTTAGTACATAGCACAATCATCCCTTCTCACCATAACCTTCATGGGTACTTCTCTATAATTTAGTACAAAACATTGAATTATATGCAACATTTATATTTTTCAGTTATTGATGTGGTATATTCACAATGTGCTGTGCTGCTGTTCGTGCTTTTTTCACAGTGTAAGCACAGTGATTCTTTGTTCTGGGAAACATTACTACGCTTTGGCTAAACAGAAAGAGGCACTTGGAGAGCTAGGACACAAATTTTCTATCATTAGCATAGAGGAACTGTGTCCATTCCCATTAGAAGCGCTCCAGCAGGAGATGAGCAAATATCCGAAAGCCAAAGGTAAGCCAAGTTCATTTACAGCAATTCAATCTAGTTCTGCTTGCTGTTTTCTCTGAATGCAATAAACAAAGTTAGGTTATTGTTGTAAAACTTCTGCTACCGATTTCTCAGCAGATCAACCGTGCATGATGGCGTCACACCCTTTGTGTGCCGGCAGTTACTTTGGATAAATAAATTATAATAATAATGTTGGCACTGCTCCCCATCCAAAGTGATGAGATCGATCCACAAATGACGGACATGTCCATCATTTGTGTGATCAATTTCCTGTCTGAATTTAAGTTTTAGATTTGCTGTCCGGCTATAAGTTAAGGTAGCCATAGACAGTTTGATTTGCGGCGATTAAGCAGCAGATCGACCGCCATGAGTGCACATGGTGGTTGATGTCTGCAAATTGAACCATCTATGGCCACCATTACTAAGTATCTTTTTACAGCATACCTTGTTATGAAACTAAAATTTTTAATAATTTAATGAAAGAAGGTAATACTGACTTTGTTCTGTAAGGTTCACTGCATTTAAAATGTTGGTTCAGATCTATAATTTGTATTCAATCTACGCAGTGATCTTGTGTAACATATATTGATTACCTGGAAATATAGTTTTGCCAAAAATTTCAGCAGATGTAGGTTGACTATGGGGAATAATCAGGCAGGTAGTATCTCTTGATGTGCAGGACACACCAGTAAATAAAACATTTATTTATTTATTTTTTAAACCTGTTGCCATTTTAAAAAGATTTCGTTTGGAGTCAAGAAGAACCACAAAATATGGGTGCATGGACTTTTGTTGCTCCAAGATTTGAAAGACAACTGGGTCGTAAGGTAAAACTTAATTTTATTATATCTTTTATCAATTTCAGTTTGTAGAGCTACATACTGTATGTATTGACATTGCATACTTCTATTAGTTATCTCTATTCAATAGATAATGTCTTTGTGTTTATGTAAAGCAAGGTACAGACGGCTCAATTTTCGAGCCATCCGATGTACCCTGCAGCAGCGTGATGACGTTATCATGCTGCTGTCAGATATCGGAGGGGCCGGGGAGAGCAGAACTGTCCCCCGGCTACTCCTTCTCCTCAGCCGGGCTTTGCCTGTAGACCCAGGCAAAGCATCGGACATCGCCGTGTTAACGGTCATGTCCGATAAGGCTGCTCGAAAACAGCGATGGGGGCAGATTATATGGGTCAGATAGATGGCCGTGAGCATGCTCGGCGCTCGACACGGCCATCGATTTGACCCATATCTCCACGTCTGTACCCTGCTTAATGCTCTTTTTACTTCAATTGTATAAATACAGTTTGTTTTCTTATCTTAAACTCCCCATGGCCAGAAGGTCAAACCAAAAGGCCAGGATAGCAAGAGCCAGTGCTTTAGCCAGTCAATGCAAAAAGCCAGCATCCCAAGAGGCAGAGCTTTGTTGCACTTCCTCCAGTCAAGCCACACAGCCAGCATCCCAAGAGGCTTTTTTTAAATAATTATCTGCTTGTTATAAAAACATTATGGTAATAATTAAATGTCCAGATCTTGGCCACAATTGTAATTTAAGTGTTCAATAGAAATAGACTGTTTTATTTCTTAGCCTTTACATATATTTCAGCTGCTACACATTTGCATTTGGTAAAATAAATACTGAAATGAAAATAATATATGTAAGTTAGGTAAATATTTGAACATTTAAAATTACATTTTGTAAGTTTTAATACTTTTCTGTAAGTGCATTATTTGGAACACCAATAGTTCATGTTGTCTGGCTTGTCTTTATAGCTGCGTCTTGTCAGCAGACCGGCTCTTCCTGCTCCAGCGGTTGGTATAGGAACTCTGCATCATCATCAACAAGAAGATCTCATCAAAAAGACATTTGCATAACTGGACTAAATATGGACATCAGCCAATCGATTCATTCATGAATGACCTTTTTGTAAACTTTTCCGTATCATAAGGATCAATACACTATCACTGCACATAGTTTTTTAATTGATCAAATCCCTATTACTAATTGGCAAAATATCTCATCCACATTTCTTTAAGGTGAACTGCATAGAAGTATGTTAAAAACATATATTTCTCTAATGTCCAATGTACCACGTGTACCTGATTTGTATACCAATCAGCCTTCTCTTACTAACAGTAACCTTTGTATTGCACTTGACTGTCCAGTCAGAGAGGTATGTTCTTAACCAAACAAAGTTGCTGCCACCTTGTTGGCAGAAATGCCATGTGACAGGATTAATAAGAGTAATCCATTATATAATTTTCAGTTGTGAATCTAACTGTATATCTGCATTTCCAATTCAGTGCCATTTCCATGATCATCCTAAACTTCAAGAATCCTGTGCTTAGGACTTTTTCCATGTGTACTTTTGAAAGTTCAACATTATGTTTAAATATCTACGGCTTTCAAATTTCATTTGTTTATGCAGTTGAATTGGGTTAAAGACCTTAACATATAGGATTTTTTTAAATTTAGGAGGTGATGAGGGCACTTTCTATGCAATACAAACCCCCTTTCTCTTATCTCATAATTGAGTGGGATGCACGCTTAATTCTGTCATCCATCTTTTATACACTACTAGCAGAAGAGAAAACACTGCCAATGGTTTTAGGGTAATGATATTGTTTATTTCGGTTACTTGGTTTAATAGTAAAGCCTATATTTTCTTTATGAAAAGAACACGCACAACAATAGTTACTTTCTTGTAGACTTACCTCTACTACAAGAGATTGCAAAGAATACAGTCCCTTCACAACACCCACACTCAAGGTATTGGCTTCTGGGATCCAAAGGGCACACTATAGGTATCAAAAAGCTGTTTGTGGTACTGAAGTATTTGGTGGTCTCTTAACATTAACCCATGCTCTCCAAAACACTGGCTTGTTCAAGCCTGAACATAAAGTACCACATTAAACTGGAATGCTTTCCCCTGCTAAACAGTGATAATCCAGACTTATTGTTTTCCTATACTTTGGTGAAATTTGTGGTAAAAGCTACTTGAAGTTTGGGGTGGGTGTGAAGGCTTGACTGTCTGGTCCAATCCCACAAGAGTTAATATAGCACAATAAAACTCAAACCATGACGATAATACTGTCCATAAGGCTGTCCATACACGGGTACATTTTAGTGAGACTGTCAAACAATCATTTGCCCTGCGCATTCGCGTTGACCAATTGTTCAGAAAAGAAACAAGGCTATATGCTGGTAAATCCCTGTTTAAGTGCCAGGGTCCCCATCCAAACTCTCCAACGGTAATCGATTGAGTAAAGTGGTGTGCATCAATTCACTGTTCAATCCACGAACCCTCGAGCGCAGTATGCTGACATCACCACGTCCGCTCAAACGTTTATCGATTGAGTGGGCATCTACCCATATATAGGCAGCCTAAGAGATGAGTGTATTGAACACGCCTGTGTCTATGTGGATAATTTAATGTTCCCTGGTTGATCTCTGCCCTGGAATCCAGACAGCAGCACTTTACAATGCTTATAATGGAAGAAGGTGGTCTGGGCCATGTATTACAGTTTCATAGTAGTGGCTTCTTTCATGCTCTTCAACAAAGCAGATCCGTGGTTTACCCTACCTGGCAACCTGGCTACAATAAGACACTTTCAGGACCACGCAATATTTTATAGAAGGTTGCACAAGGTACGCTGATAAACCTAATTCAGCTCTTCATACAGATAGAGCACAGGCCACTTCAGTAGAAGATGCAGACGATTGCACTGTATTTATTAAGCTATACTTAATAAATATCCAAGATTGTTATATTTAGCTACCAGTTTGTTGAACAAAATAAATAGCCTTGTGATCTTTTTTATTACAGGCATTGCTAATAGCTTTCTATCTCTCTTAAATAAAATCCATTGCTTTGATTGCTAAACATTGAGAATGTATTACTTTCAGCTTATAGTCTTCCACAATAATCCTGTCTTAACATTAAGAACTTTGAAATGATAATGTCATTTGCTAATGCAGTATTCTATATTTGATGTTTTTATATGAAGTGAAATGAACTGGAACAAAATATGACATTTTTAAACTTCTGCTTGTCATGTGCATTTAAATAGAGGCTGCCACATGCCCCTATTTTAAAGATCATGCCCCGTCCCCTTTCACACACATGCACTTCTGCTGGCATTTTTCCTATGGAAACCTGTTTACCTTGGGTTAGCACTAGCTGCACCCAGATGTGGAACCCTTATACCTGCCTATATGTACTCTCAGCTCTTTGTTGTGTAGACCACAACATATTCAAAATTTTGCAGTGTGGCTTTATTACTAATGCTGACCATAGACATGTCTGTAAATTTTAGATCACTTCCATTCCAAAGTAACTGTTGGCACACAAAGGGTGCCCAGCCGATTCTCTGCATGAGCGGCCTTGCATGACGACTACAAATCAGCGGAAGAATGGAGACGTTTATGGCCAGCTTTATAATTATAGAACATCCCAGTCTCTATGTATCATTATGGAGTGGACAGTTCTGTCCATATAACATGAAACGGACAGAAGCAGATACATGCCATGGGATTAAAACTGTTGTGCAAATCTTAAAGAATGTGATAAATACATATCTTTCAGGGGTAACTAGAGAGAGAATGCTATGTAATAATAATCTGTGCTTCTGGCAGTGACCATGATGTTCTGCTAATCCCAAAGTTTTGGGTCACTGTGGAGGCAGTTTGCTTTCTGAAGCTGCCATGAGGATACACAAGCTTAACTCTTGAAGGTTGCTTTCTTTTAACGTTCTACAGACATTTTGCAATCAAGAATTTTATGTATTTTATATTTGGTTTTCAAGAAAATCTAAATGATCTGATGGGAGTCCATATGTAATGCTGCTAGTGTGTGTACAAGGTTTTGCTATTGGAGTTTTATAACTTGAAAAAGTTTACTGCCTTCATATACGTGTTGTAATGAATGCGTAACAAAATGTTATGTTTGTTTATAACTACAGACTTCATTCTAAACTCTTGTAATATTTTAGAAACACGTGTCCTATGTATTTGTTTAGAATGTATTGTTTACTAATTCATAGCAGTTTAATAACGTTACATTTCTGGAGTCTATTGTGGTACTGTATATGACTGATCGCTGTTGTTACATTACAAGTATTCTGGACTGTTTTCTAGTACATTTGAATGCAAAATACAATTTTGTTGGTGTATAAAAAATAAAATAAAATCTATAAATGCACAACACCAGCCCTACAATGTCCTGATGTGTTTGCTTGTTTTAGTTTTGTATGGCTAAAATTATATATTGGTGAGAGTTAAGCCAGGTCTCCACTTTCGTTCTTAAAAGCATTAAATGCAGCTGTAAAAGAATTATTTAGTCAGGCTTAATCAAATCACTCGTCAACCAGCCTGTACACATCAATGTCATTCCCTGATTTGACTCACAAGGCGTCGAACACTATGCAATGGACACATTACAATTCCCACTTTAACACAAAGGAGACTAGGCCATAAAGTGTGCACATCTGTGATAAAAAAGTTTTTTGAGACAACGGTTAATCAATTCAAAATGTTGTGATAAAAAAGTTTTTTGAGACAACGGTTAATCAATTCAAAATGTTTTCCACATTTAATGTGACCTATATCTTGTACAATTGAAGTGTTAAAGCGGACCTACCACCAGGAATGTATGTTTTCATGAATGGCACTAATAATAGGGAGGAATGCAGTGAAAAAAACCAAAAACGTACCTGTAATGAGCAATTTAAGAAGATAATTCGGCAGCTCTTCTCACTTCCTGGTTCATTGTAGGCAGAAATAGGCAGCACGTCACAGGAAGCTTAGATTTCTCAGTGATCTGCTTTGACAATTCCCATAGAAGATCACTGAACGCCCCCCAGTGGCCACCAGCGATATTGCACCCCCATGTGTTTCATGTGTTGCCTTCAGCAAACCAGGAAGTGAGGGGAGCTGTGTGGTAATCTTGTTAAATTGCTCATTACAGGAACGTTGAGTTTTTTTACTGCATTCCTCCCTATTATTGGCACTTCTAGTGCCATTCATAAAAACATAGATTTCTGGTGGTAGGTCCACTTTAAGGTACAGGTCGATTTTTTGTTTAATTCCCAAAATTTCGATCACTGCACCCTTAACATAATACATTATTTGTAATTAAGGTTTTCAGTCTTCATCATGGCATGTAAGTATTGGGGGAACATAAATCACCCACTAAGAGATCAGATTCATCACTGTCCCCATTGTATTTTATTAGTTTAATTGTATTGATTAAACGCCCCATGTTAGATAATAGTATAAATAAAAATTACCTCACCATAAACAGATCTTACTTAATACTAAGATAATTCTTATGAGAAGAAATTTCAATGTCCATCTGCTTACATGATTCCTTTTACTACTTTACATAGTGTTTAACTAAAACTCTTTATATTCACCTAATTCAAGAACTTATTTAGAGACACACGGAACCAGCAAATGGTTGAAAATTCCAAAACGGGTCATTTCATTAACTTGGTCATTTCACACAAAAGCGCTTTTCTCTCGGTCATATTTGCCAGCACAAGTGTAATATAGTGCTGGTTACCATTAGCTACATTTGTAATGTATGAAAAAATCTTTTTCTCAAACATAAATAGAAGACCCATGTCTTATGTTAAGCCCCCTACACCAGGGGTCCTCAAACTTTTCAAACAAGGGGCCAGTTAATGCTCCCCAAAGTGTTAGGGGCCAGACTACTAGAAAAGGGTAGAATGTGGACAGGTTTAATTAATGCCAGGGAGCAGTATTGCAGGTCATTATGTTCAGTCCCAGTTCCCATATGTAAGGGGGAGTATTAACGACCCTGGTGGTGTGCCTGAAAGGTAAATCAAACTGCGCCCATACCTGGATCGGGCGCAACCGCTGGTTCCCTGTGTGCCTGCAGCATTTCTTCACAGCTGCAGGTACACAGAGCCTTTCTGCCCGTGTCTTTGGGGACGCGGATGGGTGCAGGCGCTGCTAAACACTGTATCCATTTGGTACAGAAATCTGGCCCTCAGTGAACTGCCAGGACGGACTGGGCTTAAATCAGAGTCCCTGTAATAAAAATCTCACCCTGATCTGGCATCCACCACTATTGCTAGGTGTTTTTTCATGTGTACTGCCATGTGTACTGGTATGTGCTTTGCGTGTTGATATGTGTATTCTATAGGGGATTCCCCACGCAGCCAAAATACATTTTATACACAAATCCCCGTAATACACATCATATTCATCATCCAACCAGCAACAGCCCCCCAGCCAAAATACCTTTCACGCATGATCCCCTAATAATCATTGCCTACCCCATTCTGCCATTTAGCAACACCCCTCACATACACATGACCCCCTAATGATCATTCCTTCCCATATTTTGCCTTATTCTCTGAACAACCCCCTATACACACACAACCCCCCTAAGAATCATTCCCTCCCTTTATTCTGCCAATAAACAAGCCCCCCACACACACACACGACCCCCTAAGAATCATTCCCTGCCCCCATTCTGCCATTTAACAATGAGCCCCACACAAATGACCCCCAATCCCTCCCCCATTTAGCCTTATTCTCTCAACACCCCCCCCCCCTACACCCACGACCCCTATTCCCTCATTCTCTGAACAACCCACCAACACACAAATGACCCCCTAAGAACCATTACCTCCCCCCATTCTGCCATTTTACAGCCTACTCACATAACAGGGTGAAGAATCCTACCTGTCTCACTCAGCACTGGGAACACGGGGGAATGGCAGCAGAGACTAGCAGGTTGGAGTGCTGAGCCTTCCAATAAGCTTCCTCCTACCTGCCACGTCCCAAGCAGATCTGAATCACAGCCTCCCAGGCAGCTAGCAGTCTGTGGCTCCTGTCTGCTGCCGTGAGCGGGTGTGTGATACTGGCACCCATAGGTGGGCATGCTGGCCGGATCAGGCCCTCCACGGCATTCTGACCAGCCCATAGTTTGAAGGCCCCTGCAGAGCACCAAGTATATTTTAAGTACCGTACTGAACACATTTCGTTTCAGGTTCCCAATGCCTTTATTCTAGAAATTACAAAAACAATTATTTATACCGTTACAGTTTGCTAAATTTAAAAGTTATATCCTTATCAGAACATATTTTCAATCTGTTTTCCATTGGGCAGAAAGTTTGACATTGGCACAATTGTATTAGAACATCCTAACTTTATATCATATAACTTTTTCCAGCCCAAAAAGGTAAAATGACACTATAACTGCTCCATCAAAAAAAAAAGTAAATGACAATCTTGCTTTCCAATCCTATCAGCAGTTAGAACCTGTTCTGGAATGTAACTAGTAAACATATGTACCATATAAATAAGTGCAGAAAAAACTGAAACAAATATCAAAGCTCTCCCTAAATTGCAGCTTTTTGTACAACTGGCAAAACAGTTAAAAGGCAAACTCGTGCTATGAAAATGTAAAACAAATCTTTAATGTTTAAACTCTGACAATGTTAAAAGTTACAGATTTTTATATTAGACGTCTTTTGCTCCTCATGGAAGGTAACCTGTATGAAGCTCCTCAACTTCTCAAACCGTGTTTACAAAGTTTTCTGCTGCTTCCAAGATGCATGACACATTATTTCTCAACTGCTTTTACTTACTAGTCATGCAGAAGTCACATGTATGTGAAATGTTCCAGTTTATTTTTTATCAAGTTCTACAAACTGACTTTCAAGATTTGTTGTTGGGAGGCTGGAATATAGAAGAATGTACAAATAAGATATTTATTAGTGTTGCGTTTGTGACGTACATTGATGGGACTCAGATTATTGTACTTGAAAACAGAAGTGCCTTGTCTGGGTGTGTAGGTTACCAGCTAGCATTCCTAACCCTTTAAAAATGGCAATTCATAAGGTTTAGCAACAGCATGTTCCAAGGCCAAGGCATAGGTGTATACTCTTGCATCAACCACCAGCTTCTCTTTCGACACCAGCTCTGTTAAAATATTTTAATGTTCGGTTAGTTAACATGTTGATAAAGATATAGTACTTGCAAACAGAGAATGAGCTTATTAAAGAATTAGTAAATTGTGTCTACTGATAAAAAGTCCCCCCCAGCCCTACTAGCCCAAGTTATTCTGACTTGTCAATCATATCATTTTAGAGACTTCATTTTTTAAGGATCATAGGTCACCTAAAATCAGCCAGTTATGAAGAGTGTGGAAATCAATTTAGGCTGGTTACTGAACAGAGCAAGTAAAATGTACATACAGCATATAAGACTTCAATTAATGATATGTAAAGATCTGATGTAACAATGACTTGGTTTCCAGCAAGGTACCAGGCAGTCTAAGGCTCTATTTCCAACACTATGTGCTTTCTCAGTGGAAATAGAGCCTAAAGGCCCCCATACACCTTACAATCTTACCATACAATTTCTGTAAAATCAACTTTTCTACAAAATATATAAAGAATAAACTCTCCCCACGTATGAAGCTAAATTATGCTAATAAACCAATTGCTCTGCATGAGGTAAGTATATAAAATCCCTACATAATTACAGAAAAAAAACAGAAAACACACCACCTTACCAGGTTTAAGGTGTCGTGGAGATATGTTTACTAATTTTATTTACAGCAATGAAAAAAACAGACCTGATGACTACACAGAATCACTAGTGCTGGTATTTAGCATTATAGGACAGAAAAAAAAAAGATTACCATTGCAAAAGTAGGAAAATGCAAGCATGTCTGCTTGCAGCCTCCTATATGACAAAAGGTCGGACTTATATTGCTCACTTTCCACAGCTCATTCAGACTAGGGAAGATGGGCCAGGTACCTGGCTTAAAAATTTTTTACATACCCAACAGATATTCTATTAAATCTTAACCCTTACCAACTTCAGAAGGTGAAAGGAAAGAGGCATATAATATGTTGAGTGCAAGACCAGTTATCTATCCTTTGTATATGAAAGCATCCTTAAAACCTGCATATTTTAATGAAAACATGTTCTTTTTATTTATCCTTAACTATGTTCTTATTTGAGAATTTGCATATCATGGTACACTAGGTTGTAAGGCTCCTAGGGTGGTTTGGTATAAAGGGCAAATCATCTGCAAGCACCCCAAGATGATTACTCTACAATCTAAATATACAAGAATAGCATAACATTTAAAGGAGAAAACAATACCATCAATACGTTTGCGCAGCTCAATTTTCGGGAGCAAAATAGTTTCTGCAAATTCTGAAGAAAAAAAAATCCAATAAGTATTCTTGTGTCAAATATATTTATTTACAATTTAAAGATTTTAATGCAGCAAAAATCACATACCTCCATCCGCTAAGAATAACAAGGAAAAAGAGAAATATAGATAAAATTAGATATTAATACATTTCCAATTGTTAACAACTCAAATACAATAGATTAGTCCTGGAAACATTTACTGCACTAGGACACAAACTACCCATCTTTCAGTCACATAACACACTCATCCAAAACAAATTTAAATAATCTATTTAAAGTTAAAACTCTTTGAAACACTATTAACTAATTTCCAAAGCCAGAGACCTATATAGATAAGAAGGGTTTCCAGGCCCAAGACGTGGGGCAGCAGGTATAAACAAAAAGTAATTAGCATGTATGTTGGGCAGAAAATAAAAATATAGACATGTTTAACAATCAGCATGTACCTCAAAAACCTGCTCATGTTGCAACAAACTCTCCTAATTTATCAAAAAGGCAAATGGGAACTTTTTTAGTTTTTAGTTCTTTACTCACCAAGCTTAGGTTTAGGTTTGACATTTACACTGTCATCTCCATTTATATGCACTGTTATAACATAAGTTGTACAATTTGACAATCCAGGATCCAAACAGGATACTAAAAAAAGTAATTAAGAAAAAGTAAAGAAACAAGTAATTAAGTGAACAGAAGAAAACAAGTAAAAAAACTTAATGACCTATAAACCTGCACTCTCCTATGTATGGTGGCCAACATCCCAAAATTTCAGACAAGTCAGATGATGGCTAAAAACCACATTACCCAGTTTTCCCTTGAGAAACCAAAGGCAAGGGGACTTCAAGGGCTACGTCTTAGTCAGTCATGTAATAATGTCCTACATATAAAAACACCACATTTAAATTATGAAAATACAGAAAACTATTGAGGGGTGGAATTTATGCTATTTGGACCTGTTTACCACACCAGCATATGTACACTTGTGCAGACTAACAACACTGTGTAGGCAGTATGTGATGACTGTAATTTTTTAATTAAAATGTGTTTTTTTTTTTTTTATACAGGACATCATTATATGAGGTGGCGCTTAACCTCCTGAGCGTTTCACCGAGGTCCAGATTTCTGTACCAAAAGTGTTATGCTGTTTATTATTGAAAAAAAATGTTGTAGGCCTGTTACTGACCAAAATATGCACAAAAACACGGGTCTAGAAGACATCTTGAATATATAAAGTCTCAAACGCTTAAAGCGGACCTACCACCAGGAATCTATGTTTTCATGAATGGCACCAGAAGTGCCAATAATAGGGAGGAATGCAGTAAAAAAAAAAAAAAAAAAAAAAAAAAAAAAAAAACGTACCTGTAATGAGCAATTTAGGAATATAATCCGGCAGTTCTCCTCACTTCCTGGTTCATGGTCAGCAGAAATCGGCAGCACGTCACAGGAAGCTTTGATTTTTCAGTGAACTGCTTTGAAAATTCCCATAGAAGATCACTGAACGCCCCAGTGGCCACCCGCGATATTGCACCCCCATGTGTTTGCTCCACGAACCAGGAAGTGATGGGAACTGTGTGGTAATCTTGTTAAATTGCTCATTACAGGAAAGTTTTTGAGTTTTTTTTACTGCATTCCTCCCTATTATTGGCACTTCTAGTGCCATTCATGAAAACATAGATTTCTGGTGGTAGGTCCACTTTAAATATTTTTAAAAAATCACATTTAATGATCAAATTTAATAGAAAACACAAAAATCTGCTCAAACTAGAATTCATTTGTTTAATCAACATACAGCAACAACATTCATATATGCAGCACGAGCGCTATTTTTCCGCGTCTTGGTGTCTCTGGCGCCAATGTGCGGCGCTGCAATGAAGACCGCACATTGGCATCATCCCGCAGCTTCATATTATCACAGCGGACGTGCCACTCAAATAGCACAGAGAAGCCACTGTGCCAATCATTAGAATGGGAAGTGTCCTCTCTGCGTCTTTTTCTCCGCTGCGGTCATACGTCCACCACGGGGAAAAAGACGCAGTAGACGCAAGCCCTTACAAAGTATTTATTTTGAACTTGATTGGATACAGAAAAATCAATCCAATCAAATCCAACATGAAAGAAAACTCATCATAAGCAAATACATGTTTTTTATTTAAATGTGTTTTTTTTTCATTTTGAGTTGAATTGGAGGGGGGAAAAAATCACTCCAATCAGTGTCAGAATCAAAGAAAAACCATAAAGAGCAAAATGCCACATTTTGACATTTTCGCCCCTTCTGATGACGTCATCACACACCCGCTGGGGCGATTCCGAACACCGCAAGCCATCTGGGTGCAGGTATCAGCAGCCCGAGTTAATTCAGGATGATCCATTTCAGCAACTTTATTTAGCCCAAGTTAACTCGGGCTGAACACCCCAGAAGGTTAAAGTCTTCTTGCCTTTGATTATCCAAGGGAAAACTCTGGTGCTTTTTAGCCATCATCTGACTTGTTGTCTAAAATAAAACAGGAATGTCAACACAAAATCTAGCAGACAGATGAACTACATAATCCTTTAACTGGCATCCACAGTCCGAACAGCACAAAGTTCCTCGATGTTTGCTCTTGTTCTTAGTGACGGCAATTGTATAGTCAAACTTTGAGGGGAAAAAATCAGTTCAACTCACTGGGAGAGCATTCCATAACTTCTCCTTTGTATCCAGTTTCTTCTTCCAGTTCTCGAAGTGCTGCCTGTTCTGCGGTCTCATTTTCATCAATAAGGCCTAGTAAGAAAAATCCAAATATACACATTACAAATTTTAGTCTCTGCCTTTAGCATCTATGTTTTTTTTTTAGACGCCACAGAAGGCAATGCAATTATTTTAACCATGTATAAATCTGCTGTCAGGGCTAATTAAGGCAGACACTTATTATGAGCCACTTGCGGTTTATAATATTATATTTGCAATTGCTTTTTTTTTAGTAAAATTGTTTGAAAATAAAATCTGACGACAAAGCAACACTGACCTGCAGGGAATTCCAGACAGTAGCACCCTAGAGGAGGACGGAACTGTTTTATGAGCACCATACATTCATAATGGAGAGTTCTCTGCAGCACTGGTATTATTGCTACACCTGTTGATCAAAATGAAACAATTGAAACACTGGCAGTGCAAACTTCCATATTGTGAAATGTAAAAATTTTTTAAATAAAATAAAAAATTGCTCACCATCAGCAGCATTTCCTTCTATTCTAGTTGTACGTTTTACAGTTTCCCATGTTCTGATAGAAAGATAACAAAATAATTGCAGAAAACCTCTAACTTTTGGATTGAGTTTGAAAGGGTTAGAACATTTGCCTGTTATCGAGGCCTAATTTAAATTTCTATCTTTGTTAGTTTTACTAGACAAGAAGTGAGGATAAATCTGCAACAGGAGAGACAAGCTGCAGTTAAACTTACCGGTTACTCTTTATCAGGAAAGCACACAAGAGAAGAAAAAGAGTTACTGGTAAGTCTAACGGGTCTTATTCTATGAAAGGATAACCTAGCACTTGCCACATTAGGTAGGGACCACCACTTGGAGAACTTTTCTCTCAAAGGACTGATTGTGGACTAACACAAAATCCGGGAGGTAATGCTGAAAAAAGTTGGTATAGGACAAGTAGCTGCCCAATAGATCTGCTCAATTGTAGCCCCCGCTTTTTTCATCCCAAGAAGTTGCAGGCAGGTGATTCCAAAGTCCAACCTATGGGCCAATTAAAGGCCATGTTCAACATGGCCATGTTTTCCACCATGTTGAACATGGCCTTATATGCATAGGCGATCCACACTGGGGTGATAACATTAAATTTTTTTAGAGGAGGGACGACACCCAAGCTTTTTAAACAGACTTTGATTATGCATACTATGAGGTTGCATAATTAAGGTGAGCAATGTTGGGAAATCTTCTCATTGATTTTCCAAGTCATCGGTAAGAAAATGGGTAGGATTTCTGTGGTTTTTGAAATAGGAACTGAACAGTTAGGTGGACTACAAATCCCAACATACTTACAAGCTTTTCTTAGTTGCATGGCAGCAATTTGCCAATGGTTTAATCATATTGCCAAGCATGCATGAAGAAAAATCTACCCCATTGTATAGTTCACTTGCATTTCATGTTAATGGATCAAAAATGCCAGGATGTATGGCCTCCACACATTTTGACCTCACCAAACCTGGCCTTCTTAGCAAAAAGTTTGGACTTCCCTGCTCTAGTGAAATGAGCTGTAGGATGTAAAGGACAGACTAAATTTGAGACCTTGGAAACTTCTGAAATCTAACTGTAGTTTTGAATGCCCATTGCCCTTTGCTAGAGTGAAACACAAACAGTGAATCTGTTGTACCAAAAGCTTTGGTATATTCCAAATATGATGGGTCCACATAAGGGACCCTTAAAAGCTGAAATTCCCTCTGTCATTATAGGTGTTAACATGAAAAAGGGGAGTGATGAAATTTAGGACAGTCCTAAACACCAGAAAGTTATTAACAAACGAGAAAGGAACCTTGAGAGTACTCAGTGATAACCCCATATTAACCACATCATGCACACCTTTATTGGTACATGAGGACAAAAACATAGCACATACTTTGCTAGTCATCTGTTTAGGCTGACTAGAAGTGTAGGTACTACCTTTTTGGAAAGAATGCAATATTATTCATATCATAGAAAATACAGGAGAGGTGATTTCAGCATGAGACATATTTATGGTAGTTTACTTGTGGCCGATCGGCTGGCTGGAAGGTCAATATAGTGCAGTACATCAACCTCCAGCTGGGAGATCAGCAGAACGCCGTGAGCCACTACTGCAGGGCCCCCCTTTTCTATTAAGGAACCTTATCCAGCCCCCCCTCCCCATTCATATACAGGTTTCAGAATGAGGGTCATCGCCCCCCCTTGAATACCTTCGCGCCCCCCAGTTTGAGAACCACTGCCCCATGGCATGTATCAGAAGTATATTAAAGGGTGTAAATGGAGCACACTTTGAACACCTCAGATTGCCCTTTGTAAGGTACATCTAACCCTTTTTCTAGATGGTTCTATCTGTATTTCTATGCACCTTGACTTCTACGCAGAAGTCTAGAGCAGAATTCTAACAGTCTGCTTAAATGTATTAATTACATTTGCTCTCATGTCTCCACTTGGGATTTGAATGAACTTAAATGTGAGCTTTCTTTTCTATACAGAATTGATTTCATCCTTTTACAATTAATTACAAACCATGACAGAGTCCTACCAAACACACAGCATTATTGTTCAGACTGTAATCTCAATAACCTTTAAGCCACAAAAACATTTGACAGCTATGTATGTAAAGGTTTTCCCATATTTTATGAAACAATGCATTTGTTTATTGGAAACTTGCCAGTTATTTTCTATTTAGATGTGCAACAAATGAATGAGTTTTTTTTCCAAATGTATGCACAGTTTAAAAAATATCATTTTTATACAGTGGAGTGTGTTAACTCCGTAAACATACTGGGAACTACTCCGCGCTCCAAATATCAGAGTACGGATAAAAGGGGGGGTGTAGTTGTCAGAAGCTTCCCCACCTCCTGATCCTGCTCTTCAGATCTGTGTGTTAGCTGAAAGCTGTATACAGTTAGTTTTTTATATGGTACTTTTAAATAGTGGCATCACACCATCATAGAACAGAACAGGAACATGGCCTTGTTTATGTCTTCCTTTAACCAGTGGCTAGTGTCATACCACTGGGCAATTTTCTCATGATGTACAACAGGAATATATCTCTATCCATGCTTTCCTCTGTGCCCCTGTCCATGTCTTGCCATGGTGGAGCTCAAGCATACATTTCTGGAAAAATGGCCTGTGTCAGCACTCCTGGCTATACTAGCGTGATGAGAAACTATGTTGCACTTTTGCAACATATCTCTTCTTTCATTTAGATTTGTCCACATTTAACTGTAGGCTCCATGGAGCGGAGACATAAAAAAATTATAAAAAAGCAGAAAACCAACACAAACCTAGTTTTTCCTTCATGGTCCACATATGTTGTTTCTTCAAGCTGCACCCATTTTCCTTTCACAAGTGTCTAAAACCAAACATAAGTTAATTTAACATAAATTAGCAACAGCAGTGATTAACTAGTGGGTTTCAATGAACTAGACTCCAAAAAGATTTACATCAACGTCTTAAAATTGGTCAAGTTTTTATTGCTCTCTGTGTCCTCTACAGTGGAGGTCTGCCTCTGTCAACATAGTTGTGAGCAGGTGCCAGCAGTGATACTTACGGATTCTGTCCCAACCTGCCGAACAATCACCGTAACATCCCCTCCCCCCACAGAAAGGTCACTGATAAAAGGCCCCCACACACGCAACGAGCAGCATGCCATCGGCAAAATCGTCCACCGATTGGGGGTGCCCACATGGGGTGACAGATCGCTGTCACCCCAAAGCTCGGTCGGCCAGAGAACGGACATGTCCGTAAATATCTGGCGGATGTCTGGCACACAAAGGGTGCTCGCCGATGCTGTGAGTGGTGAAGAGCAGCTTGATGATGTCATCACGCTGCACTCCACCAATCATCTGTCGGTCCCCATTCAGTATGTGTCTGGGGACCTTAAACAGCTTTCAGGGGGTTGGGGTCCTCCAGATGACCTTCTTTCTCCCTGGGCGGCCGTGCAATTAATAAGCAGGCCTGCTGAGGGAAGGGTCCTGCCCAGATGCTGCCCCGGGCAACTGCCAATGCCTAAAACCGCCACTGGTCGATCAGAGAAATAAGTAGGGGGAGGACCTCCAGTGAAAAGTCTATAGAACTAATATTTTCTATAATTTTTTTGTTCCATGTCCATGACTGGAAAGACATTTTGCTACCAAGACAAAGACAGTAAGAATAACAAAATAACAATGTTAATCCCTTATGTGTTATAGGTGGGTGGCTGTTGTGATGTGTGCCCTTGCAAGTCCCCTGCATGTCTAAGTATTATGATGATTGGCACGGCAGCACTTTGTAATTATGTTCATCATTTTATATATGCTGTAAAAGTCTGAAAAAACACAGAATAAAGCTTGATGAAGCTGAACATGACATTAAATGTATTTGTTGCAGTTAAAGTCCAGGGGTCCCACACCTCCTCTGGAAATGGGAAAACTTGGGACAGATTTGGGTCTGCTCCCCTTTCCGCTCTTTTATTTGTGTATTTTAATCCCTTGTCCCTGTACTGTTTTAAAGGTACCCATACACGTTGCGATTTTTCGTGGACCGATTCGATATTCGATTTCGACTCCCGATTTCTGGTTTACTGCTATTTTTAAAAGTCGGTCGGATGCACGATTTTTCACCCGATGTTTCACCCGATTAGTCACAGGCCGACCGACCGATCGGCCAGTTGTATCAGGAATCTTTTAAACGTCTCTTTTAAATGTGGCCGACCGACTGAAAATTACCGGCATCATCATTCGGGACCCGACCGACTTTTCGGCTGATTTTCTAAAAACAGCATCGGTCGGACTACATTTGCATGTTACGAATCCCGAACGATCGACCTACCCAACCGGATCGGTCGGAAGGGCTAAAATCGCACGAAAAATCGCAACGTGTATGGGTACCTTAATACTGAAAACTTTTTGGCTATAAGTGTTCAAAGTTCATCTATCGCATTCAGTGAGTAAAAGCCCTGTAAAGTAGAGTAGAGCCCTGCTAAGAATGTAAAAATATTTGTGGTCTGCACAACCTATGTAAGTGCACAGTTTACGTCTGGAAGAGGATGGCCACAGGCCTAGCAATGGAGGAGCTGTGCTGCTGGCAGCATTTTATGCAACAATAAAGTGTTTTTCTTGCATATCATCTTTTATTATATTAAATAAAAAACAGTGTTTCCTAACTATAAAAGGTGTAGTTAGATTTTGCAAATGTTAACTGAAGATATAAAAGTTAAAAATGTCAGGTTCTGCAACAGTACCCTGCACTTGGAGTTTGTGAAAAAATCATCACCATAAAAAGTTTGATCGATTTATCTAACATAAGTAACAACTTAAATGGTACCTGTTCTTTAATGATGGTGTCTTTTGTAGGATTTGGTGTATCTTCAGAGTTCTGATTTTCCATTTCTCTGGACAAAAAGCAAAATATAAGCTTTATTTCTCTCAAAACCATAGTAGAGGAAAAAGTAGATCAAAAACTAAATTTACAGTGGACCTCGGATCAGTGGATGTTCCTCCAGTTCAACTAACATACATTCGTTACATATGTTTTAGGCTCACCGATTTTTCAGTAAATGATTTTGGAAATCTTTGCAAAAAAACACTCTAGCACATTTGTAGTGTAGGAATCTAAAAGTAATGACGACCCTAAAGTCGGCCACAACACAAAAGAAAAACTTCAAATATGGAAGTTAACCTCTTTTTTTCAATCCCCACCCAACATTCTTTGTCATGAAGTTGTACAAGTAGTTCATACAGTCGTATATTTGAAAAAAAAAGTCTAAACTCACATGCTGTAGTAGAGCAAGTGAGAAGTGATGTCAAGAAGCAGTTTATTGGTTGGTTGCATCAACATATAAGGGGTAGGCTGGGGTGCCTGTAATTTTATCAATGAACAGTGCTTAATGCTTAGTAACAAGAGAAGAAAAATGTCAAGTTGGAAGCTAAAGCTAGGAATGCAAAATATGTTAGCAGCAGCGCGATGGCGTCATCACACTCCTGCTGAGCTTCGGTAATATCTGCTGCCTGCAGGCAGCCCAGCCGAGCCGAGAATATGACATCGAACAGGGTTTTCCAACATGTTGGTACCCGGTTTGGCCGAGGGAGATCTCTTCATCTGACTCGAAAAACGGCATACACGGCACACAGCAGAGCACAGTGAATGCGCACGGGTGTTAAAATCTGTTAGCTGTGTTGAATGTTTGCTGCAGGTCAGCACAAGATAAGGAAATGTTTGCTGCTTTTTAGTACAGATGGTCAAGAAGCTGCATACATTTCAGCATTAACATGCATATTATATACTAACTGAACCTAAGCCAATCAAGTACTGCTGTTATTAACTGGCTCACTTTCAGTCAGCATAAGCATTTTCAGCATCTCATTGGCCATCTGTACTTATAGGTATAAGGGTCAGGGTTCAGTTTACATCTGTGCATTGTGGTTACACATGAAAGTGCACGTCATGCATTTCTTACCTGCAAATGTACACATTTTCCCCATACCAGTAGCATACCAGAATAGACATATCAGTACAGCGCACCATCAACTTTTGGTACAATACATGTTTATATGGAAGGTATTGTTGGTTTGTTTTTGTTTGTTTTTTACATTACAGAAACATTATATCTTGAGATATTTCTACAGTAATATATTTTAGAAATGGGACTGGACTGACTGCTTACAACAAGCTCAGTTGCTTTGACATCAGACTATACAGGTGAATTGCAAGTTGCTGCAGTTCAGTAATTCAACTTAAAAGGTAAAACTTATACACGACATAGACTGATCACATGCAAAGTGAGATATTTCAAGCCTTTATTTGTTATCATTTTGATGATTTTGGCTTACATCATATGAAAACCCCCAAATCTCAGAAAATAGAATATTAAAGCAGACCTACCACCTGGGAGGTCACTCAGCATTATCATGTGCAGCTAAGCCGATAATGCTGAGATCCTTGATTGTAGAAAAAGAATCTTCTAACAGCTGTAGGGGAGCTTGTTAGGAGTGCTCCCCTCCCTCTGCCTTACGTCTCGCCTAGGCAGTCGAAGTGGTGTGTGGGAGATCTCTCCCAGGCAGGAAATCCTCAGCAGCAGAATCCCCCTCTTCACACCCCCCCCTCCCCTCCTGTGTCTGCAGCTCCGATCTCTGAGTGGAGGAGAGGGGGGTCATTGTGGGCGGAAGTGTGCAGATGCCATGAGCTAAGATGCCAGCATGAGAAATCCAAGCAAGTGAAGATAGTTTAGTGAGAGTTTTTTTTGTGTAGCAGTTTCTCATCATCTTAACTGCTGACAGGTGAGTATTGTGTCTATGTAATGTATGTGTTTTTTATTTTGAGAGTAAAACCGCTTTAAATACAGACTATTGTAAAAAGGTTCAATATTCTAGGCTCAAAGTGTCAATGTCTAATCAGTTTAGAAATCCAAAAGACCTGCAAAGGGTTCCTGAGCCTTTAATTGGTCTCTCAGTTTGGTTCAGTAGATCAACAATCATGGGAAATACTGCTGAACTGACAGTTGTGCAGAAAACCATTATTGACACCCTTCATAATGAGGGAAAGTCTCAAAATGTAATTGCAAAAGACATTGGATATTGTCAGGCTGTATCAAAGCTCAATACTAGAAAGTTATGTGGAAGGGGAAAGTGTGGAAAAAAAGGAGGCACAAGCAGCAGGGATGACCACAGCCTGGAGAGAATTGTCAGGAAAAGGCCATTCAAAAATGTTTTGGATTTTCACAAGGAGTGAATTAAGGCTGGAGTTTTCCTCATATTCCTCTTGTCAAGGTCCTCCTGAACAGATGCCAGTCTAACCTAAGGAAAAAAAAGAAATGGTCTGTGGCTCAGTGGTCCAAAGTCTTCTTTTCTGATGAGAGTATATTTTGCATTTAGAAACCAAGGGCCCAGAGTCTAGAGGAAGATTGTAGAGGCACACAATCCAAGATTCTTGAAGTCCAGTGTGAAGTTTCCATAGTCTGTGTTGATTTGGGCAGCCATGTCATCTGCTGGTGTTGGTCCACTGTGCTTCGTTGAGTCCAGAGTCAGTGCAGCCATCTACCAGGAGATTTTGGAACACTTCATGCTTCCTTCCACAGACACAGATCTTTATGGAGATGCTGATGCCAAAAGTACAAAAACCTGGTTCAATGACCATGGGATTACTTTGCTTGATTGGCTAGCAAACTCGCCTGACCTGAACCCTACAGAGAACCTATGGGGCCATGAGAGTGACAATGCAGAAGAGCTGAAGGCCACTATTGAAGCATCCTGGTCTTACAAAACACCTCAGCAGTGCCACAGGCCGATAGCACCCATGTCACGCCACATCGACGCTGTAATTGATGCAAAAGGAGCCCAAACCAAGTACTGAGTACATATGTATGATATTTTTCAAATGAAAATATTTTATGCATTATATGATATATTAAAATGTTCTGACATTTTTATTGTTTTTTTCCTAAGCTGTAAGCCATAATCATCAAAGTTATAACAAATAAAGACTTGCAATATTTTGCTTTGCATGTAATCAGTCTATTTCATATATTAGTTTTACCTTTTAAGTTGAGGAACTTTTAGACATCTGACCCCTTTTTCCCAAACATACTCAGAAATAGGAAAAAGATTTTATTGGAGGCAACCTTCCCTCTATTGTGGTAAAATGTCCCTGATGACCACCATGTCACCATTAGTGTCACCCCTTAAGTCTTATAGATGCATATTCTGTCATACCGTATTTCCCCGAAAATAATATGTCTTATATAAACTTTTGCTCCCAAAGACACCATGCGTTCCTTTTTTCGAGGCATGTATTATTTTTCCATGAAGAAGCATACGGCACTGGGGTATCAGGGTGGGGGGATTATTTAAAATGGCACAGGGGGGATCAGAGGGTGGAATCAAAATGGCACAGGAGACTTAAAGGGGGGTTACCATTTTAGTAACCCCTTTGGATCCTCCTGTGTCATTTTGATTGCCCCCTCTGAACCCCCTGTCCAGAGTTACAATACTGCCTTATATTTCAGCGAGACAAAAATGCAAGGGTGCCTTTTTTTAGGGAAACAGGGTATATGGAAGTATATAGACTATATGGCAGTAAGGTCTTGTGACTGGATAAGAATGATGGTAAGTAGTTGGCCATGTTCCAATAAGAAAGTAAAAGTAAACCAGAGCCTATGTACACCTTGGTGCCACCCATCCCCCATGTACACCTTGGTGCTCTATGTATCACCAGTCCATGTACTGCTCATGTAGCAGCATTACACACTGTCAAGCTGTGTATTCCCGGCATGCCACACTACATCCAGCCGCTGCTGCCCGGGAACACCGCACGCACATCCCAGAATAATGTGAGCAGAGATAAGGCGGCCTGGCACACAGCTGAGGCCAGACACAACAGATAGCACGAGGAAGCTGGCACCCATCCTAGGCACTGCCCACCCAGCTTACCTCTACAACAACTCCACACACAGCTATGAGGTGAAAGGACAACATGCAACACTACCGCCCTACCAACATACAGGTCACACCCCTCTACGGACAAGGACCGCCCACTTACCAATCAGCGAGCGCAAATTCCGCGTTCCAAGCCTCGCACCAGCAGTATCCCACGTTGTTTGCAGTCTGTGAGCAGTTTCTAAAACGAGGCTTGACTGGTCTGTGTGCTGTGACAACACTCCGCGCTAACCCTGTCAGTGCTAGAACCGTTAGGTTTTAACAACCTGAGCGTGCCATTCCTTCGCAGAGTAGAATGGTGGCGATAACTAATACATTTGGCTGGAGCTGGTGACACACGGCCCCACACACGAGTAATAAAAAGTTTTAGTTTATGTCACACAGGCGTTGCGTTTGGTTCCTAGTTGTGTTTTCTAGGGAAAGTATTAGAGGAGACACACTTCCTGTACCGGTGTTTTCAGCATGAAGAAGGAGCAGGTGGTGAATTGCCAGTTTTCTGTGTGGTTTCCCAGGTTTAAGCGGTTCAGTATCAGGAGGTGAGGAGCGGTGTGGTTGTGTCACCGAGAGGAATAAAGTGACAGATGTCTTTCTTTACTTGTCACGCAATGGGTTATATCCCCTGACTTAGAAACCTGGCATATACTGTAACCCAGACATGTCATACAGAGGGCCAACATATTTGATTGGCGTGACATTCACTGTGGGTGTACATTCCTGCTGTGTGTTTAACGTATCAGCAACTGCTTTAAGCCCCCCCCCCCCCCTACACCTTTAGATCTATCAACAACTAGGGTATGTAGTGCCGGGTCCTCCCTGAGAGATGATTGGAAGGTTTAGAGAGGTTGTCATATTACATGGTAGAAGAAAAGTTGATCGTACAGAAATTGTATGGTAAGATTGTAAGGTGTATGGGGGGGGGGGGGGCTTAAAATGGAACCAGATCTACACAGCATTTAGCTTCACTAATTATGTTTCCTATGGGCTCAAAATTATGGCACTTCATAATATAACTCATTTTTATTAATTTTAACAAAATGAATATATAAAAGCATATATACTAGATAGAGAAATTACATAATGTAAACTTTATAAGAAGTTAATTAATTGTGTTACATGTACTGAGGAACCATATTCATGATACAAAACAACAACAAAAAGCAT
Organism: Ptychadena robeensis; assembly: GCA_036250615.1. Classification (NCBI taxonomy): domain Eukaryota; kingdom Metazoa; phylum Chordata; class Amphibia; order Anura; family Ptychadenidae; genus Ptychadena; species Ptychadena robeensis. The sequence goes on along the minus strand of CM070034.1, from coordinate 83,035,745 downwards.
TTTAATAATAACATTCAATAAGGTGCAATCCTGATACTTAGATAGACATGGTAAGAAAATAGAGAAAAGGTGCGAGACAAAACTGGGGCGATTTACCAGATTGACGGAACAGTGATTGGTGGTGTTGGTAAATTTTAGTTTAGAAGAGATTAGGCGGGGAGCTGTCAGATGAGAGATGTGGCCACAGCCAGATATCCCATCTAAACTGTATAATTGCTTATGCCAGCATAGCCCTGCTGATATAAACAATGAAGAAAGAGATAGAGTAACTGCTATCTATCTCTCCGTATCTGTGGAAGATGCAATCACTCCTCTCCCTCTCTGGCTGTGCTAGTTTCCTGCGAGTGATTGCAGTTTCCATAGACATGGAGAGAGAGATAGATGGCCGTTCATCTATCCCTCTCTTCATTGCTTATACCAGCAGGACTCTGGGCTCTACTGGCATAAGCAATACGGCTGTGGCTGCATCTCTCATCTGATGGCTCCCCGGCTCATCTCCTTGCCGGGAGAGCTGGCGCCAGGGACCCATGGCATGACTCACATTGGACCATAAGACGCAGCCACTTTTTACTCCCGATTTTGGGGGTGATAAAGTGCATCTTATAGTCCAAAAAATACGGTAATTAATTTGTTCTCTGTATAAAAAGAAAAGACATTTCAACTTTCACAAAGCTTTTATGTTTGTTTAGTAATGGTTCACAACTAGGTGTTATCACTCTTCATACTGTCACTGACCATTGAAATGTAATTGCATACTTAAGGCTGCCATACACACCCCGATGGGTGCAGGCAGACCAGTCCCGATCTGCACCGGGATGCAAACGTGATGACGTCATCACGTTTACACCCTGGTGCATTATGGGGCCCCTTCAGTCAGCCGGCACCCTTTGTGTGCCGGCCATTAGCTTCAATGAAGACGCCGGTCTTGATTGAAACTAATGCCCTCGGCTCCCATCGGCCAGAGATTATCGGACATGTCCGTTCTCTGGCCGGCCAAGCATTGGGGCGACAGGAATCTGTCGCCCCATGTGGGCACATGCCGATTAGTGGCCGATTTTTCCGCTGACCGACGGCGCGAGCGCGCACGCCTGTCGGTCAGGTGAAAAATCTTCCGCTTATCGGCATGTGTATGGCTAGCATAACTCTAAGCAAGGATTCTATGTTGGCATCCTTGGCCTTCTAATGTAAGCATCACCAATTAGTATATATCTTGTTGTGTTTTAATAATCCTGGAACCAGAGGCCAGTCTTTTAACAGAATATACATATCAAGCAATTCCTCTATGCCTCTCCTGTGTAATATCAAAAAAGTAACAGAGCGGTGTACTTATCATTGTATTGTTAAACACCAAGAATGTTTGTTCACAGCAATACATGATTGTAGATAGACAGAAATGAAATTTCTATAAACCTCACAAGAAAAAAAAATTTCCACATAAACTTTCTCTTATTTAATGTTTGTCTTTCCTGTTTAGTGTTATAATCCCACTGCCAGAAAATGTGAAAGACTACTTACTTGATGATGGAACTCTTGTTGTCTCTGGAAGGTACAGTGATTTAAAAATGTGTTTCTTTTTGTTACTGAGATTTGTTTTCATATTTTTCTAAAGTGGATATGTGGAATAGCTTTTTATAACTTACGTTTTAGCTTAAAGGCATAAATCTCTTATATTGTTGAATCTAGTTCTCATAGTTGAATCTAGTTCTCATAGTTTATAACTGCCTTAAGCCGGCCATAGACGTCTCGATCTCTGGCCGGCTTTTAGCAGACTGCTCACATCGCCATGCTGCGAGGAGTCGGCTAGAGAACTGACAGGAATCCTGTGTGCTCCACTAACACATGCAATTCCTGTCAGATTGTAGCCAATTAACTTGGAGGGGGAGGAGACTCCCCCTCCGAGTTAACTGCCTGCAGCAGGATCCAAGGATCGGCACAAAAAGAACCAGCAGGACTGATCCGCGTGCGACCTGACCTGCCGGCTCTTTTGGTTTGATCCTCAAGGTGGGCTCCCCTGTAGTTGCGGGCGACCGACCTTATGTGCTCGGCAGGAGCGAGCACAGTGGTCGGTCATCGCAACTATGGCCGGGAATCAGCTTTTCTCTGTATTGCTCATCCCCTTATTCTTTTATTTGTTCATTTTATTTGTTCATTACACAGTGAACATATTGAAAGTGACATATTATTTATTTTAGGGATGATTCTGCAGGATGTTCCCACCCAGACTCCAACAGTAATGATGAAGAGGAAGATGAGGTACAGGTAGTGTTTGATTTATATTTTATCTTTGATGTCACTTACATTGGAACAACATTGAAGATATTACACTTTGATACAATGTGAAGTAGCCAGTGAACAGCCTGTATTACAGTGTAAACTTGCTGTCCTCTGAAAATAACTCCCAAAGCCAATAATGTGTAAACCTCTGGCAACAAAAGGGAAAAATATCAGATGGCAAGATGGTATCAGGCACCCCTGTGGGCAACCAGGTAAGTACAAAGTGTGTCTTGTTTATTGACAAGCATGGTGGTGGGATATATTGTTACATAATAAAGAAGAGCATTATTCCCTCATTTCAAAAACCGGGCCACAAGGGCAGTATTCGGACACACCTCCAAGACAACCATTGCCTTGGCTAAAGAATCTTAGGGTAAAGGTGCTGGACAGGCCAAGCATTCCAGGTCTCCAAACCAGGGTGGATAAAAATCACAGATTTTTAAAATTTTTGATTTAAATCAGATTTTTTTTATTTAAATTGAATTTTTTAAAAATAAAATGCTTTTTGAGGAAAATCTATTACAACACCAAGGTTATTCCATGATAAATAAAGATTAGTTGTTTAATTATGTAGAATAAGGCTGTATATGTTTTTTTTGGGGGGTAAATAAATTCCATTAATCCATTCACAATGTCACGCTCTTCCAGGGGTGTTTGTAAGATTTTATAATCAATAAAACTACACTCACAGATGTAAAGTGGCCAACATCCCAAAACAATAGACAGAAGTTAATGATGGCATAAACACATCACCCCAAATTTCCCCTTGAATAGACAAGGGCGAGGGGGCAGGCCACTCAATATGTAAAAGCAATACATTTATTATACACTGTGCAAAGAATGAAGTAATGACCATCTTATCAATCAAAAACAATGCGCAATGTTGCGGATGTCACATCTGTACACGTGCTTAGACAATTAAAATAGTCCAAATTACGCAAATTTCACCCCAACGTGTGTTTCGTTGAAGACTTCTTCAAGGGGTACGATATGTACGATATTTCATAGGCCAAATCTACACAAACAGCAAGCACAAGGGGATCAATCATACTGAATAACCAAATCCACATAAAAGTGGACACAGACTCTCAGGGGTTACTCACGTCCATAGATCAATATAGAGTGGAAAGACATGATTTCTCAAGATGGTGTCCCCACTGCACCGACACCAATGGGGAAGAGACGGGCAGACACATAAATGCCGTGGTGATCTGTGTATAACAAGACCGATTTTTAATACATTTACTTTGGTAAACATGATCAGTTCATGATTTGGGTCGGTCTTGTTGTACGCAGATCACCAGTAGTGACGCCATCTTGAGAAATTATGTCTTTCCACCCTATATTGATATATGGATCTGAGTAACCCCTGAGGGTCTGTGAACACTTTTATGTCTGTTTGGTTATTTAATACGACTGATACCCTTGTGTTGGCTGTTTGTGTTATGTAGATGTGGCCTATGAAATTACATATCGTACACCCTGAAGAAGTCTTCAACGAAACGCGTGTTAGGGTGAAGATTGCGCCATTTAGACTATTTTAATTGTCTAAGCACTTGTACAGATGTGTACATCCGCAACATTGTGCATTGTTTCTGATTGATATGATGGTCATTAATTCTTTGCACAGTGTATAATAAATGTATTGCTCTTACATATTGAACGGCCCGTCCCCTCGCCCTGGTCTATTCAAGGGGTGATGTGCTAAAACCATCATCAACTTCTGTCTGTTTTTGTAAGATTATTGGGCAGTTTCTCTGCTACAAGATATTATCACAGATGCTTGGTTTACTTTTGCAGTTCTCAAATCTAAGTGCAACAGAAAAGTTGTCCAAATATGAATCATTAACCTAAACTGGGGTAAAAATAGACTAATATGAAAAGTTGTTATTCTAAAAATCTTCACCTACTCGCATTTTAAAGTTATACCAGCAAGAATGATTGATTTAAATCAAGCCTTACTGACTAGTGATTTAAATCGTGATTTAAATTATGATTTAAATCGATTTGATTTAAATCAAATCCATCCTGCTCCAAACCTAAACCCCACTGAGCATCTGTGGAGCATCCTCAAGTGGAAGATAGAGGAGCCCAAGGTCTCTAACATCCATCAATTGCATGATGTCATTATAAAGAAATGTGGCATCCTGTGAAGGTCTAGTAAACTCCATGCTCAGGAGAGTTAACCTCCCTAGCGGTATTCCCGAGACTGGGTTGGGGTAGATATTAATCACCAATTATATAGAAAAAGCACATTCGATGGGAGTATCACTCGCATCGACTTTTGTTCCCCCTGGGTGTTAAGCCAAGGGCATGGGGACTTTACAGGCTAAAGTATTGAATATAGATTGGGGTAAAAGCATGTATACATACTTTAATGAAGTTAACAAGCAATAGAATGTGAAATATACATTGCACGAAAGAAATTGGCTGTCATAATATTTTACATCATATAGCATGCATGATCACATAGATCGGTTTTAGTAACAAGGTAATGAAAGTTCAAAGAATGGGCTAAAAAGGTAAATTAAATGGGATAGTAATTCAACACTGGAATCCACCCCGACGTACGTTTCGTCTAAAATTAGACTTTTTCAAGGGACATAGGTCCAAATGCCGTTGATCAAGTCTAAGTGGGTAGTCACCGTCGACTGCTATGCTCGATGTCCCACATATAGGAGAAGCCTATATAAAACAAATAGCACAATGCACCCAATTACCTAACGCCTCATTTGCCCAAAGGCATAGGCAATTATAAGTGGGACTATCTCTGGCATATATGTAATAAACAAATCACAATAGTTTAACATGTAGAGAGAGGCAGTGTCGTACCTCAATTACTTTCTGGATTCATAGAATTTGATCCGACCCAAAACGGGGGCGCATCACGTAGAGCAGTGGGAGCGCGAGGGACACTTTCCATGGG
>CM070034.1:82994164-83012410 GCA_036250615.1 Ptychadena robeensis | reverse complement strand
TCGCCTATCCATCTTCTCATTCCTAACATCACCACCATGCCAGTCCCACCCCCCACCTATACCTTTGTTCCCCAGCCTATTAGATTGTAAGCCCAACCGGGCAGGGTCCTCAACTCCTTCCTATTTCATACCTGTACCTGTGTGTTATACTGTGTTGTATCTCCTTTTTAATGTATTGAACAGCGCTGCGTAATATGTGTTGGCGCTATATAAATAAATGATAATAATAATAATAAATAATCTTGCTCGAATACACAATTATTATTTAAGTATTTTAGAAAGCATTTCAAATATTAATCCGTTCAATTTCAACTGTCAAAGTTTTAGTTCAATCATTTTGTTTTGGCCAGTGTGGCTCTCTAGTCTCTTTAGCCCCAACACATAAAGTATTATTTTTGTCCTCACGCTGTGTCATATAACTTGTTGATTAATTGCTGTCCTTGGTTTCAGGCATCACAGTTAAATAAATGTTTGCTGAGTTACTGAATTCATCAATTATACTATTGATTTTACTCCGGAAAACATATTTCACACTATTGGATTATACTGTAAACTGCTGACTGCTTGGAAACACTTAAATTACGTTTTAGAATAAGTCTTTGAGTCTTGGATTTAAAGGATATATTGGGTATCTCTGTCATACATAACACATATCTGTTATAGATAGACAGTATTGGTGGAGTGTGGCAAACATAAAAATACAGCGTGGATTTGTCATGAATTATAAATGAGCAGACATTCCTGTGAGCACTAGCTTAAAGATTACTAGACTGTGCATAACCTGACAGGAAAATGGCCCCTCATCTACAAAATGAGTGTGCTTCAAAGCAGAAACACCCTGCGTAAGATCATTTGGTCAGACAATACTGACGGTTAACTCAAGCACATCTCAATGATCTGCTATTTGTGCTTCAGACAATTCCCTTATAGTACATCGAAGGTCAATGATTAATGTGCCAGCACCGTTCTCTTCTAGGGTAAATATAAACATTTATCTGCAAAAATGATGGAATATTTTATGTAAGTGTATGAGAAAACCCCTGTTTACCAATCACCTCAGCTCCTCACAGGCCATTGTGGTAAATATGGTGCTTTGCCAAAAGACTTCTATAGATGAATGTTCTATTTGCCGTGGCTGGTAGTAGTGTATATCAAAACCTCCTGTTTTTAACTGGATACCAGTTTACACTGTATGTTTATGTGCAGTGCCGCACAATGTTTAGAAAGAGTTGGGAAGTCTGATGATACAGGAGGAAACGCATGTTTAAACCAAGGTTTAGTGCAAGCTTTGCACGGCCAAAAATAGGCTCAGAACCACTTCACGCTAGTAGAGTAGTGTTGTGTATCAGCAACACCCCCATGATGCCAACATGCATGTTGCTGGTATACAAAACCCAACGTTGCCACAATGTGCTGCATTGTGCCCTCCCATACTAGTGTATGTGTACTTCAGGGCGATGTCCATTAGGACACTGCATTGCGCATTATTCCTATTGAGACCTGTTGTACCATATGGTTGTACCCTACAGTAATGCTTTCACACTGCATTGCTCAAATGCAATTTGTCCTCAATTTGTTGACATCACAACACACAACCACCTTTCCTTTACATACCAGCAGTTTGTTATGCTGCTGAAATTAGAAGAGAAAGCAGCATTTAAATTCAATCTCTCTAAAAGTTTGCACTGGACTAAAGCCTCTCAATGTACCTATATTTTTGAGTGTTGGACAAGTGACTAAAAATTGACTTTATTTTATACCAAAAGAACCAATAATTTTCTTCTTTCCCAGTTCCTGATCAGCGTGGATTGGGGCGAAGGAAGGATGACAATGTGCTGCAACAGATTTGATGTGAACCTGTAAATGTCAGGGCCCTTTCACACTATGCGCACTGTGTTTTTTAATAGAAAACCAATGTTACTTATTACACTGCATGTGTTTTGTATGCATTTTTCATTGCTTTGTTCAAAAAATGCAGATGCAATGTATATATGCCTAAACGCATCCAGTGTGAAAGGGCCTTAGGCTTGCTTTAAAGGCTGTCTGCTTTTAGGAATAAATGGTCCCCATCCTACCTACTGAGCTTACTTTACCCACCTTCCCCTCTCTATAGCTTTTTACCTACCAAGAACCCAGCAGCTGTGTGTCCCTCTTCTAAAGGGTTAGGATGTGTTGTTGAAGCAGCCTTCCTTACTATCTTGTCTTTCTTGGCATAGTCTATTATACTCTTAAAGGTTAATATTTATTGAAATCGTGTTTAAATACAACACGGTAGTAACGCAAAATAGAAGAAAACAAGTATAAAGAATAAAATAATTAAATTAATAACATAAAAAACTAACAATAATAAAGAGTTAAAAAGCACACACAATAATATAGCACATGAAAAACAATGTTAAGGAATGATGATAATAACAAGTACAAGATATACAAGAAAGTACAAGTACAAGATATAGGATACAAGAATTGGAAGCAAATCAATATAGGCAAGTGATGTATCACTATTACAAAATAAAAGAATACATGCATACATTTCCCCCTGTGGTTCTGATAGAAGACCTACCCAGTCCCAGAGTTAGCTGCCGTATTAAGCTAAAGGTAGCCATACACGGGTCGATTTCCCACAGGATTCCTGGCTGATCGATCACTGAGCGCGTGCACGCCGATCGATCGGCGAGGAATTATGTGCAGCCCACCTTGCCCGATCGATCCCGCCCCATCGACATGGCCCCCAAATCGGATCGGCCAAGAGAACCAACCTGTTGGTGTTTTCTGATCGATTCAGCACACATCAAGGGGAGTTGCCATTTGTGAAGCGATCGATCGGGCACAGAATCGTCCAGGAATCGGTGGCCTAAGGTGGTAGGCACAGACTTGATTGGGCGATCGATCAACCCCTGTGGCCCCAGCTGATCGGAGTAGATAAAAAAAACAAGCTTAGACAGCGGTTTAATATTTAATGCCGGCCATAGACAAATAAATCTGTGGCTTATTGGCGGGGTGTTCAACTGAGCATGATGACATCATCACGCCGTGGTCGAGCATCCGCTGATCTGACAGGGAATTTACCAAAGAAAAACAGACATGCCTGTTCTTTGGCCGATCCCGGTCGCTCCATGTGGGCAGCTTTGGTTCCCGGATCTATGCAAGTGCGAGTTCTGAAATTTTAAGAAGGTGTATGTATGATGGCTGGACAACTGGGCCAGTGCATATCTAATACAGTTGATCTTGTAAAATGTACATAGTATGTAGTGGCTAGTACCTACCAAAAGTGCTCCAAAATTAAGAATAATGAATGCTTGGTCATGAGCGGCTAAGGATTATTACTACAAGGTTACAAAATAAGTATATGCGGTAAAAATCATTTTTATTCATTCCACTTCAAATAACTATTAAAGACTTTGTAAGAACAAAAGTCTGAGGGAGTGACATCACCTTCCACACTGCAGAGCTCAAGGATCTGCATTGTAGAAAGATGGCATAGATCATAGCCGAGCGTTCATCAAGTGAGTTAATATCTTTGCCAACAATGAGCTAGACAAGGGCAAGCATTTAACATATGCAAGGCTTAATAATGTTTAGCTGGAGTTCAGCTTTAAGACATGTTGGGTTTTTCCAGAGTATACCTGTGCAATGCATTATCTGAAATGTTATCTTTACACCACATTTCCTTATTTTAGAGCCAGCTAACATTAATTTTTAACATGTATTCTTTGTAAACCTCCAGGACAAACCCTTTCATCTAGTGCCCAAGAGACCTGTAATTTCTTCCACTGTCCATCCTTATCAGCAATAGAACAGACCAGGATTTAATCTGGTATAATTACTGACTGCCTAATGACATAATGTACTACATCCATATAATTAGACCCAGAGCTGTGCAATCACATCTGCCCTAACAGACTCTTCATTAAACTCTGTAAGCTGTTTAAGGATGCTTCTTTTCTAAATCAGTTTAGATATTAAAGTAAAATTGACAAAGCTCAAAGCTGGTGTGCCGCCACTCCAATAAAGTTTTTTTGTCTCAATTATGCTATAAAACATTAATTACCAATCGATTCCAGTGAATTCGTATCACATCTGCAGATTATATCACTGGCAGTGCATGAAAAGGAACACCCTGGTCACTGTGCACAGGAGCTCCTGTTACTTAGAGCAGTGATGCACCACTGTTTCTCATTCAATACAATATTAGTTACAGAATATTGTACATTTATTTTAATGACTACACAGTGTTTCTGCACACTGTTTTTACCAACACAGCTTGTAAGAAAAATCCAGGGCAAGGATCCCTTGCAATGTGCCAGCTAGAATTCTATCCCATGTAACTTATTTCCAAGTTATTGACAATGGCCTTTGAATCTTATTCCTGGACTAGGTTGCATTTATCCTGACCCAAGAGGCCAGAGATAATGCCATGAGGGCCATTAATGCCATAAACAGATCAAACCAAATTTATGACTGCATATCCACCCTTCAACTTATTTGTAAAAAGCAACTGACCACTTGAGCTGTCACTTTTTCCCTCACACTATTGTCCACATAGTCTTGGGAAAATCAATAAAACGAATATACTCATCACCATCAGCAGCGATCAAGGTTAAGGATAATGACTCAATTTCCTCCTTATTTTACTCTGTAAAATGGCATTAAACAAGGCTTCCTCCTCTCTCCAAATGCTATCAGACATATTTATGTAGGCTTTGTTTGATATCAGTATAAAGGTCTAGGCATTATTCGAGGTTTGGTATTTTGGTACATTTAAAACAAATGTCCTCCCATGATTGCTCTACTTGCTCCAAACGTTCTGAAGTCAGCAGCCTCCTAGAAGTCCAATCATGTTTTCTGATTCAGTTAGCCTGTTTTGCTTGGATTTTCAGAAATCTCCTCCTACTCATTATAAACCAAGAAGCAACTTTAAAGTTAAGGGGAGTGATGAAGGCCTGCTTCCTGGATGGTTACAGCTATCTGAAGGTCTCTTGTATCTCCTTGCCCCACTGCCCTGCGGAACTGCAAGTCCTTTGTTCGCTTATATTGTACTAACTTAGACGAGGGCAAACTAATGCCGGGACAAAAAATGGCCCTTTAGTCTTTTCAATTTGGCCCTGTCACCTAGATAACACCTAGAGGATACATGTTTGGAGTGTTTCCATAGTTTGCCTGCAATAGAATGTTTATGCTTCTCTATCAAAAGCTTGTTTTTATTGTTCTAACATATTTCATCTTTTTCAATATCCTGTCCTAGCTACCAGGACTTAGGACCCCTATGCCAGACACGCCCTTGCGGGCTCTTGGTCTGGCACCTAAGTCACATTTCAAGAACTTGTGGCCCACAAGTCAAAATGTTTGCCCACCCCTGTACTAACCTATTCATTTCACCCACTTCTACATGGGATTGGGAATCAGACAGATCTCATAGATACAGAGGGTGGCTGATTACCTTTTGGGATGCTGGAATGCTTTTCAGCCCCAAAATGTTATGGCTTGCATAGATCGACCGTAATCACTCTTCCATGACTGCTTCTTCTGTTCTCCTAATGTTCACCCCCACCAGCCAATAGATTTCCTCATTCCTACTGAAACTGATTTGGCAAGTACCCTTACATCATAACAAAGCGCAAATATCCTGTGCTGGATACAGAGTCAGAGATAAGATGCTGTATTCGGTCATGTAATAGTGGATGATTTATAACAGATGGTGAATAAGGAGATACCCCATACATCAAACCTGTCTCTTTAACTATTTCATTACATGCCCTTTTTGTGACCTGAACATTATGATAATCTCATTGTATATCTTGCTATCTTTTTAGCTTATACGTGTTTAAAGCTTCATTGTTGCAAAGTTTGGCATGACATCCTTTAAAAATCTCCAATGTTCTCATTTGGCAACAAAAGCTATAAAACCCTTATACACCTTGTACCCCTTGCACAGCACAGTGGATGTGCATATCACATGACACATAATCTTCCACCATGCTTTAATGTATATGAATACATACCATATTTAGCGTAGGTTACTGCTCCTACACATTTTGGACATGGCTTTTCTGTGACCCGCTTATGTGTTCATTGACCTTCAATGAATGCGTCAAAAGTGTCGCCCTGCTGCGCGGTGATGACAATTTAGGAATCCACAATAAAAACAAAGCAGCGCACATGCGGAAATGGACACTATCCCATTCATTAGAGCAAGATGTGCCCTGTCTGCAACTTTTTCCCCATCCAGCGCAGGGAAAAAGACACAGTGGGCAGAAGGTCTAATTTGTAAGTAACATTTGAATATATCAAGAGTTGTATATGATCTTTGGGTTTGGTTTGTTACTTACATTTTGGTGCCTGTTCTGTTTAATGTAGTAGCAAACAACAAAACCAAATGTTCTTTAAAATGTCCTTTATTCATCATGGTTCAGTACTCCCTTTCCATATTATATGTGTGCATGTTTCTTGCAAACAACAAGAATATGTGATGTGTATTACATTGTTTTATATGTTTTGGTCTGCAGGTTTATTCATTGCACAGATGATTCCCCCGACCCCAGTGTAAAGTATGAGGTAAGCATTAGCTTTATTTTTTAACTCAGATGTTACATTTAGCTTACTGTTTTTTGCCAAGATGATATACGCCTTAAATATTTTCATATTTAACAGAGAGACGTGGCCTTTTGCAAGCTGGTTGGGTAGTCAACAACTGGACAAACTGATTTTTGTTAGCAATATCTACCCAGGTTGCAGAATCAAACTTAAATTGCGTTTACATGTGTTTTTGGATAGGCCTGTGTCTGAATACCATCCATTTTATGCATTGGGGTCGGTTCTAAAGGCAGAAATATGGCTGTGCCGTTGGTTCATCGGATTTGTCTATTGTAGTGAACCTTTTATATGGAGAAAGTGAAAGGCTCTTATTACTTTAATTAGGAATGGCACAAATTCAGTTGTTTAGATATGTGAATAACACCTGGGTTCAAATTTACACACAAAATACAGATTTTTATGAAACACATATACATTAAGGAGCACAATATCAGATTAAGAGGCCATGAAGATTTGCAGATCAATGACACAGAACTGTATAATAAGAATTGGAGAAGTAAAAATAAAAGGATAATGGGTCAAATGTAACCAGTAGAGATGGTCCAGAAGTTTTCTCACATATCCAACATTTTTGGTGATGATACCATTTTCAGGACCTTTGCAATTAACTCAAAAAATCATCTAAATATAGTTGTTTAAAAGTCTCTAATAACCAACCCACATTTATGAGTATCAGCTGTTTTATAACCTATAGACAAGCTGGGGGCATCAGAACATAGTATGGTCATCACATATGTAGCTGGGGTGTCTCTCAGAAAGATTTTTGACAAACATTTGTTGCTACACATAAAGGCAGCAACAGCTTATTAGTAATAGCTAAACTAAAAATGAGTAAAGGTCCAGAAAAAAAACATCTGCTTCTGTTGACTTACTTAACTTACAAAATTTGAGAAGAAAATTTAGTTTTTGGGAGAAAATGTAGAAAAAGTGAACACCAATTTGTTATAATACACTGCAGTCTCTTTAAGGCAGTGGTGGGCAACTGAGTTGATATGGAGGGCCACAAGTGCGGCCCTCAGCATCACTAAAAGGCCGCACATAAAAAATGAATTGTAAAGGTATTTTATAATGGCAAAATGACAGCAGGCAGAGCTAGAAGACATTAATTTTTAAATAACAAAATTTTAATTAATCTTGAAGCATGTAGTATGGGATGCACATTTTATGTCATATAGATCATCAAAGTTTATGTTCCTCATAGATATCATTAAAGACTTTGAGGATATTTATGGGGCACATAACCTATGATTCAAAAGTTATGTGCCCCTATTATGTTCCTCTCTTCCTGCTTCAAGAAGATTCTGGTAGAAGATGCGCCAGCGGGAGATTGGCCAACAAGTGAGTTGCTATGCCCTATGCATTGCAAGTTAGGTTTCAGGGGCCACAAATGGAGGACTTAGGGGGGCTGCTGAAGAATGCCCAAAGGGCCTACCAATTTTTAGTTTGGTAAATGTGTTTGTAGAATAGAACTTTATAGCTAGCTTTTAGCATGAAATGTTTCTTTTGTTAACTTGGCAAAGGTAAGAGCAACCGAATTGGTAAAAGGGTACAAATACAGATCTTCTGACAGCTTAATTAAGAATCACAGAGAACTAGTAGAAAAGACAAGGATCAAGACTGCAGAAGAGATTGAATAGAAAATGAGATAACCCCGGTACAACTGCCAACAAGGAAGGCTACTGCAAATGATTGAGTTGCAATTGTGTTGTCTATTGAAATCAGTCATGGTGCTCACCAACAAGTAGGAAAAAAACAGAAAACTGTCTGACACTGTGCACACAATTTAGTTCCAAAGGAATGGGTTTATCTTCTCTATATACATTGTGAGGGATTAGCGGTAGAGCGGCAAGGTGCGGTACTCTGCATAGGTCCCCAGCAGGTGAAGGAGGCACAGCAAACAGGTTCGCAGGTGAAAACACATGGTTGGTTTATTGTGCAAATCCTATATACAATATGTACAAGCAAGGAAATGACATCCAAGGGAAACAGTCCACAGAAACATAGGTTTGGTAGCTCAACACAGAAAGTCCACACAGGTACACGCTGCTCCCCAGTCATACACAGTACTGGTTCCAGGGTGGAGCCTCTGACAGAGCATTTGACAGGCTTCCTGTCACACAGCCCCCCTCCTTGTTTTAACCCTGGGGTTGGAACACAAGACGCTAGGCATATACAATCATTTGATGTATAGGCAGTTTAAGGAAAGGGCTGGGAACAAGAGACTTTGTACCATGCTCTTGTTGATTGAAAAAAGCAGGATGCTACCAGAAATTCACATGTGCTTTATTGACTTTAGCAAGTTCTTTGTTTGCGCAGATCGTGTCAAATTGTGGAATCTCCTTAGGGTACGGGATCTCCCTGAACATGTAATTTATATAAAAGTTGTCTACGTTTAAAGCTACAGTGATGGAGCATGGTATAATAGACAGGAAAGATTGTATCTATTTGTCACATGTATGATAATATAGAATAAAAGAAGCTGAATATTTAATTCTTTAATTTGCCTTTTTTTGTGGGGGGGGGGGGACACAGCCATTAGAATGCATGAGCATGTCATAAAGCCCAACTCCAATTATTCTTATTAACCCTTTCACAGGCTGCAGAAGAAGAGATGAACTTACTTGCCTTCTCATTTAGTGACAGGAAGTTGTGGACCAATGTAAAGCTTTGTATACGCCGATATGTTTTACATGTGTTCACATCCATTTTCATTGTCTATGTTTTGTTCCCCCCGGAAGTGTGTAAACGCTTATTGGTTAATGCGCATGAAAAGGATAGTTGTGAACAGAGTCATATAGTGTAGGACAAGTAAAAATTCTTCAGCAGCCTCCAGATATCAACAGAAATGTAACCTTGATGGATTTAAGCTTTAAGCTGCAAAGACCATTTCAATAATTGGAAAAAAGCCAGTCAGGTGACCAAAGCACTACTGCGCACACACATCATGTGTTCTGTTCTATGGAGGATGCAGGATGACCAACAGAAGGTACCACTCCCTTCATTTAAAAGCTTCTAGTGGCCCGATATGACATATCACTAATGACCGAGAGGAAAGATGTACCATTTTTTTCGGACTGGAATGCACACTTTTTTACTATTAAAATAGGAAAGTGCCCCTGTGTCTTATGGTTTGAATATGTAAAAAAAAAAATAATGAAGTCTGCAATATCTATGCATCCCAGGAGGCAGAAATTTGTTACATTCCCTCCGGCCAAGCCAAACAACCACTACCAAGATGAGATCTTATCTGCATTAGCACTAGCAGTACCCATTATTTTTACAAATAGGAACACAAGGCGCACAGCCTAGTACAACAAAGAAAAGTACTGTAAATTGTAAAATAAAATCAAACAAAAGATAAAATACTTACATTAAAGGAGGTTTGCAAGGATTGTTCTCTCAGGGCTGTGTGCTTACCAGGATGTCACTTCCTGGGTACAGATTACATTGCTTCCTGCTTACAGGTGCTGGAGGACTCAACAGGATCAATGGGATGTGTTTCGAGCGGCAGCTCTTTGTCAACCGATAATCCTATTTGTCACACTCCTCCATTTTGAGAGCTGCACAACTACACGCAAGTTAAACACCCACCCCTCATACTGACCCAATTTTACTCTGTGATCTTTGCCCAGGCCACATACACCTACTGAGGGCCCTTCTGGCCACTGATATTACTGTAAGTGTGTAATCACTGCTAACCGTTGTGCTCAAATATTTATTATCTTTCTTATCCCATTCTCTGAACACACTGACCAACTTATGGAGAGAGACATTTTACAATTGGAAAGCATGAGTTGTGTATTTACAATAACATTCTGCATTGCAATAAAAACATTTTGTAACAAAAACTCATCTCTCCTCCCATATGTAAATAACTGCTCATGGGTAAGTTGTTAGAGCCAGATTGTAAAATGTGTCTCTTCATCAGTTGTTAGTGTGTTCAGAGAATGGGTACTGCTAGTGTATTGAGACATGCTAAAGTCTAAGCCTTGCAGCTACTACCTTCCTAGCACTGACCTTTTGACTGGAGGAATATAGAGTGAATACTTCATGGTCCAGACCCGCCTTTGCTGGAACATTCTGTATATTCACTTGATATTTGAATGGCCATGTTTCAGTTTTTTCCCTAATTTTCTCTCCAAAACTTTGGATGTGTTTTATGGTCCGAAAAAGTATTGCCTTTAGGGTTATTCAAACTATATGAGCTGCATTGACTATAATAAACAAGTTCTAGCATTTCCACCTTTATGAGTTCTCAATAAACCCATGCTGCATGCATTTCTAAAATGCTAATGCTTCCAATAGAAGTGTATTGCAAACGCTAGTGTGTCACAAAGGTGTGCAGCAGTGTGTCAGCATACAGCATGTACTGTGCAACTCATTGCACAAAGCTTGTGTTGCCAGTACACAACGCAAAGCTTATAATGTTTATGAGCCTTGTAATGTGTCCACAGTGATGCATAAATATTGTTTGATAATATACATTTACAATTGAAATTGAAAAATGCTCTGTTTTTATCTCTGATACGATACATACCACATTTGTAGAAACCGCATTCACGAAAGAAAGGAATTGCAGTAATCACTTTAATGATGAATTTTTGAAAATAAAATTGCTTTCTGGGAAGCTGAAGTGATCTGATCCAGCTTTCACATTAGAATTATGCATATATTTACTTCCTGCAGACAGGCAATCACTGATAGTGGTTTAGGCCACTTCCATTTCAAGCTCTTATTAAAGTCTCACACACTGTGACCCTCTGAAGTTGTATGACAAGTACAGCATGAGCTTAAGTGACAATTATGGTGAATAGATGGGGATGTGAGGTTTTCATATTAATTTGCAAAGTTTACAACATTTTAAGGGAATGTTGTTAAAAGAAAAAACGTAGCATTGTAACTGTTGTCATATTTGCATAACTATTAATGTATTAACCGATTATAATTTAAATGCAGGTATTGTAAATTTTTGTATTTTGAGAAACACACCTTCCAGTAATTGGGGGAGACTTTTTTCTTTATAGAAGTGACTTGTGAACATTGATTACTTTGTTTTTCAAAATAATTTTTTATGGAGTTTCTAGCATTTATGGACAATCTGGACATGTTGACATAAGATACATACGATACTTAAAATAATCCATTGTAAATATTGTCCTTTTAGTTTGGCTTCGTGTGGTTGTCTGTATTTGACAACTGCTTCAATAAGTGCCACTGCAAACAGTGGCAGGCTGCTGTGGACTACCAGTGGCCCTTAAATGACACGTGTGAGTAGAGCCTAAATGCTATACTAAAATATTTAATCAAATATATAGAATAATATTTCAACATAATGTATTTAATTGTTCTGAGAGAACTTTAGTTGAGAACATCAGGCAATGACACATTCTTTTACCATATAAACCCACTTTTTTGAACTTGGTAGTAGAGAATGCTGAGACCAGTGGTTATTCAGCATAGTTGATTGGGAAAACAGTAAAATATGCTTGTGGTAAGAAGGGAATGGTGAGACTTGTTGTTCTCAATCACAGGTACTTGGGAGACAGTAAAACATGCTTAAGCACAGTAACAATTTCTGAGACTTGTGGTTTTCAAAGCGTCTTTGACAGATAATAAGGGAACATCCAGAATGAAACACAATCTATTAATATACTATTGTTTTTTTTTGTCTTCTACCACTCACCCAGCTACATTTTAACGACAAAATTATTAGCCACCCTTTTGAAATTAGACAACTCCATGAAATGTTATATTCTATAAAAAAAATCACCATTAACCAGTGCCCTTTCTAGCCTTTCGGGGGCCTTAATGCAAGTTCATGCATATTCGGCATAGCGCAAGAAATGACCCTGCCATTAACAACTAGTGTTTGTTATTTTATAAACTAAAAAACAATGTCCACTTAGTTTGTTCAAATCTTTTATCAATACACAGAGTTGAAACAAGAAAGGGCAAAAATGAGACCTCCAAAATGAGGATCCCCCTGACCATTATTAGCTTACAGTGTACCCTTTCTGAGCTACAACTGATAACAATCTTGTTGAGTAGTTCTTTACTTGGTTAGCACAGGTCTTTTGAGGAATTTTGGCCCATTGAACTGTATGAAGGGTCTTTGCTCCTCCATACCTTGCCTTCTATTGGGCTATCAGTGTTAGGAAAGTGGGGTGGCTGTGTGCACTCAAGAGGGCTCCGAGCTGCTGCCAGCCTGGAGATACTAGATACTATGGAGGGGAATACAGATGGAGATCCCCATTCTGTATTCCCCTCCATAGGGTGTACTGAAGTTTTCCCCTGATTTGGGGGGGGGGGGTGTGCCTTATGTAAAGAATGTTCATGATATTATAATATATTAAAATATAAAAATATAGTAGTAACTGACTGCGATTTTTCTTTTTCCATCTAGCTTGTACTTAGGAAATGGTGTGAGTTGATACCAGGTGGAGAGTTCAGATGCTTTGTTAAAGAAAGCAAACTAATAGGTGAGATTTCCAAAAGCTTAACCATTGTGATGTTGCATAACACATTTCATGATATAAACATGGTGGTGTTTTTTTTTTTATCTGAAAGTGGTAGCAATTATGAATTTCTTTTTATATATATATATTTTTTAGGGACCCAGAAAAGTTGTGTTACTTAATGTAGAAATGTGTTCTATATTTACATGCATTTATGAGAACAAAAGTTCTAATGTTTCACATTTTAGAACATGAAAAAAATTGATCCTCAAGCGGAGGGACCTCAAGGGGGATCGCCTGTTTCCCAATTTAAAACACCTTATGTGTTTGATGTGTGACAATAGCCACAATCCACTCTGCCTTGTTTGTGCTGATGTGCTTTGTTTGGCTTTCACCAAACGCCTCAACTGTCAAGCATGTTGTTGGAGGGGTAAAGCAGGGTCCATCCTTCTGTGTGTTTTGTTATCAGTCGCTTGGTACTGCTAACTATGGAAAAATAGGCATTCTGGTAGTAGGATTCTGAATTGTACCTTGAGCTGTCCTATACTGTCCTGTGCATGTGTTGGAGATATGTACTGCAGGGGGTTTTTATGCCTTAATATAAAGTATGTTATGAAAAAAGAAATCATTTTAGATTTAGATTGCTGCATACCAACACAGGCAATGGAAGCCTTTCAGAATTCTATCTGCATAAAGGTGATGGTAATCCAAAGTGTCCACTCAAATCCATAAACACCTATTTGGCTTTTGTGTGCTATATATACCAGCAAGGTAGGGAACCCCCTGGATGGGTCCACAGCAGGTGAAAGAGGCACAGCAAACAAGAGTTGAAGGTGAAAAACACACTGGTGGTTTATTGTGCAAGTCTATTTACAATATGTACAGCAAGTAAGGCAGTAAACAAATCCAAAGTAAACAGTAGACTTCAGGAAATAGAGACTATGTAGCTCAACACATAGAGTCCTTGTTTACCACACAGGTATAGGCTGCTCCCTAGTCACACATGGTACTGGTTCAAGGGTGGAGCATCTCACTGAGCAGGTGAGGAGATTATATAGAGCTGCTAATGAGCTCATAGATCACAGCTGTAATCGCCCTGACCCAGTCACAGCCATTCAAGCTATATATATATATATATATATATATATATATATATATATATATATATATATATATATATATATATATATATATATATATATACCGTATACATATAATGTTGATACAGAGCACAATTGTTGTTGCTGCTTAAAAAAACTTTCTTTTTGTTCAAAGCCAAATGAAATCAGAAACAGAGTCTGTTTTATGTGCATAATATGCATTGGGGAATTTTATACCCCTTATTCCTCATATCATTATGCCTGGCATATTTAAATGCTCTGAAATCAGAGAGTTTGCAAAAATCTACCCCAAAAGAAGCATAGGCTTTGAATAACATTCGCTCAACAAAAAAAATCTTCCATATTGCTTTGTGTCTTCCTTATACTGCCCTCAGTGATGCTGCGGATTCTGAAAGAAAGGCTATGTTGTCGCAGCTGCATTATTCAATATGCCGATGTGAACTCATTTTTCTGTGACACTCTGACATGTATTTCAAAAATTCTGTGACATCAATGCAAAAATATAATTACAGTGCTATAAATAACATTTTAACCAGACTGATGTTAACTGACAAGCAGTGTCTCTACATCATTCCAGCATTGTCATGTCAGCCCTTAAGTACATCCTCACAGTGGTAGTTGCCTGATGACTCAAATGTGAACTTTCCATGTGGAAACTTTTTAGATTTACAGTTTCAGTAATCCTACACCATTATACGGCTAATTTAGCTGGGTAATAGCTAAAGTTTGTTCGTTGTCACTGTTGTATATAAACAGCAATTCAGCAGGTGTTGTGATCCTTAATGTGAGGTCTGTATATGGGACTCTGTGTAGGTAATTGCTGGCTTATCTGAAGGCCATCTATTTTAATCTCAACTGCTTTTTGTAATGTCATCATATTGATTGCAATACAGGATATTCATGTAAATACACAACTCACGCTATATAATAGCCTTTTTTTAAACAGCTTTTACACCCCTATCTGAATACTAATACTTTGGCTGTATTAAAGACAAATGAAGGTCCATCTGGCAAGGTTTGGTCACCTGATTAGTATTTGTTTTTAGAGAATAGATTCTTGGGCAATTCAAATTATAGTTAAATCCATTCTAAATTAAATCTATAATACTGCATATTATGTAAAAGTCACTTCAAAATCACTCACACATGTACTGTACAATTTTTACGGTTCAGCCTGCTTTCTGGAGTGTTTCTAATTTGAGGTCTCATCAAGATGGCCGATTCCCATAGTGTAATGTGAATGACAGTTCTGAGCATGTAACTTGCACTTGTGTTGTGGGAAAAGGCGCATACATTTTACAACAGCACCTGGCTTTGTGAGGCCTTCAAATAGTAATGTTTGGGAAATAGTGAGGCTACAAGTCAGTATTGTGTGGGTATTTTTTTGAACTGACCCAGTGTATACTGTATGGATAAAAGTAGTGCTACACTTGTTTTAATTGTTGCAATTAGGTGTTTAATTTATACAGGTGCAGAAAATACAGTGCCTAGCCTTTCAGTCTGCATTTACATTAACTTGTGGAAAATTGATTGTTCTAAAATGTACAGTGGATACTAGTTTGATTTTGCCCCTTCCAAATATTCCACTTTCATTGTGGGTGGTATTAATGGACAAAGAAAACTGTGTGATAAAAGCATCATAAAATGATCTTTCATGGCCAACTACTTACTTGCAAGCCTTCCATAGTTAACCTCCCTAGCGCACCGCCTGTACCGCACCGTTTTTATCAGTGTGGTACAGGCAATGGCAGCAGTGTACAAGGTACACTGCCTGCCATTTCCTCCCTCCCCTCTCCCCTCTCCACACAGCCAGTGTCATTCATGACACTGGCAGTGAGGTCTGGAGAGCAGAAGCTCCTCCATTAACATGGAGGTCTATGGCACTGCTCACCCTCGCCCCCTTCCGCGTCACCGTGACGCGATCAGTGAAGCCGCAGAGCCCCGGAAATGCTGCCACTGGAAGCAGCATCGCCGTAGCTTTCCTGGGAGCCATGCTTTTATGGGAGCCCAGCTCATCCAGAATTTGTTCTTCACACAAACTCTGGACGAGATGGGCTCGTGATGAACACTAAGGATGTTAAGCTATCCATACACACATGGATTCCCAAACAATCTTTGTACAATAGCTGCGTGCTTATCAGCGAACGTTTTTCAGCGATTGTTTGGCGAATTGATGCACACCTCTTTGGGTGATCGATCCCTGGCCAATCCTTTGGATGGGGTTCAAGGGTAAGTAATAAAAAGTAATAGGTTATAATGGGGGACAGACCGGGCAAGCGAACCCACATTCATCCTTCCGCAGCCGGCATAGTCATGGCTACCTGAAAACCAAATTATACCCCATTACACCCTAATATCCAGCCCCAAATATCCAAAACCAGACCAATATTTCCACCCACCCTCCCCCCAATCCCCCCGCTGCAGTGAGCAAATACAAAGAAAACAAATCGACCAGGTGTCCTAAGCAGTGTAGCAGTGCTACAAGAACTAAGGACACCTATGCTGGGGCGCCCTTACAGGCTCTTGCTCCAGCCCTTCTGTCAAATATTAAAAAATCATTGTGCCCACCCCATCACTAGACAATACAAATGCATTTCTGTCCGCAAGGAGTCCTTTAGTTCCAGTCCTGCATGGTTGTTTCTGAAAGAACAAGGTAGGTTGAACACCTGATTAGATGGGTTTGAAGTGGCCACGTTAGAGTCCTGACTTCACCTTTGGGATGAATTAGCACTCTGATTGTGGACCTCACAAGTGGTGTTTGTGTGTGTGTGTGTGTGTGTGTGTGTGTGTGTGTTTGTGTGTGCATGCATGCGTGTGACGACACAAAACCTTGACCTTACTGAGAGGATATTTCTCATTATTATTATTACTATTGCTTACAACATAGCCTACAAGTTGAAAGGTTGCCTTGTTGTCTAGTGAACACCTTTAGAGGCACTGCAGTTTAAAAATAACTTCATGTAAATATTAAAACTTTTCAGGTATATCTCAGAGAGATTATACACAATATTATGATCACATCTGTAAACAAAGAGAAGACATCCAAAGATCCATTCAGGAATTCTTTGAAAAAAACATTCAGTACAATTTCTTCGATGAAGACTGTAAGTATTTAATGTCAAAACGGCAGTATTTTTAAGCATGTGTATTCCATCCACATTCATTTCTTTTACCTGTAATGTCTGTACACCTTTTGTGGGTAAGGGCAATGTTTTTTTTAGCATTCAGCTTTGCATGCGATACATAAATGGCATAAAACACATTTTGTTTCTTTTTTGGTAAGTATTGCTAATTTACTTACAAATTAAACCATTAGCATGTTGGAAACCTGTTCGGCCAAATCTCTTCAAACGCGATTGATCCCACTCGAAAGAAGCCTGGGTGGCTCAAATTTTGTAATAGATTCGAGCAAAATTAAGCTAGGCACACACGGGTAGACCTGTAAAAAGATTTGAGTACAATCAGTTGTACTTTTATCTGTTTACAAAGCTACCAGTGTGTTCTATTGATCCCGCTCAAACAAACTCGATTGAATGGGTATTCCAATATGTTGAAAAACCCCGTTCAATCTCCATTACTTTGCATGGAGACGTGAATCTTCATGTAAAGTATTGGAACAGCTGGCCCCTGCCTTCTTCCTCCACAGCCGTCGGGCTCAGTGTGAAGGGGGGTGGAGCCAGCACTCCTCACTCAGAAGCTGGCTGCTGTGAGTGAGAAGCAGGCTGGCTGGATTTCTTCCCAGCCTGTAGCGTGTTGTGATTAACACGGGCTACAAGCTGGGGAGAATGGGGCCCTGGGGTCCCCATTGAACGGGAATCGATGTGCCCATGTGGTGTACATTGATTTCCGTTCAAATGAGCCCCGATCAATCACAGGGTGGTGACGTCACCACACTGTAATTGATGGGGTGTCGATTGCACAGGAATCTACCCGTGTGTGCCTAGCTTTAGGTGCCGTGAACACGCACGGAGCTCAATTGTGCTTGGATCTATTACAAGATTGATCCGTGTATGCTTAGCTTTAACCTCCCTAGCGCACTGCTGAGGTCCAGATTTCTGTACCAAAAGCGCACCATA
>CM070034.1:82962850-82984856 GCA_036250615.1 Ptychadena robeensis | reverse complement strand
TTTTTTTTTCTGCAACCATGAATAATAAACTATATTTTACTCTTAACATTTTTTATTATTTAATTTTCATGATTAGAAAAGGTCTTTGACTAGTATTTTCTGCTATTTCTAGATAAAATGATGGCTTCTGCATTTCAATCAGTTTGGTATTGACACCATGAATATATCTTAACAGTTGGTTATCATGCACAGTTATGCAGTTCTTCAGTCAAGCATCTGAAGCTGCTAAGATTCTGTATTGTGTATGAGTTCTAGGAAAAAACTTCCTATATTTGTGACAAGTAGTGGTCAGTTCTAATAACATGGAACAGCAAATGATCAACTTTAACAACTCTCCATTTGTACTTTACTAATTGGCTTGTAATGCAATCATTGTTTTCTAAAGTTGCATAGAAAACATACCATCTAATGCCCAGGTGCCCAACCTGCAACCCTTTGGGCGGTTTTTGGCGGCCCCCTCAGTCCTCAACTTGCGGCCCCTGAAACCTAATTGTTAATGCATAGTAACTCACCTGTCTGCCGAAGGTTATGTGCCCCATTGATGTTATCAATGGCTTTGATTATATCTATGTGGCACATAACATTTGATGATATACATCATCATTAGACACAAAATGTGCATTACCACACTACAGTGTTCCCTAATGGTTGCAGTTAAATATTAAAAAGAATTGTTATTAAAAAATTCAATGTCTTCTAGCTCTGCCTACTGTAATTTTTTTCATTAAAAATGCCTTAACAAATCAGTATAGATTGAAAATGTTATGTGTGGTCCCTTAGTGATGCAGAGGGCCGCATTTGTGGCCCTCCATATCAACTCAGTTGCCCACCACTGATCTAATGTATGTTGTCTATACTGCCTATTTTGCATTTTAACTAGTGCCAAGTCTACCTTTTAGATAGAAGGATAGCTACAGATGACCTCATGGAAAAGCATGGGATCAGTTTGTTCAGATGGTCAGTACCTATCTGATATTTTCTTAAGTTTCCACTTACTGTGTGGGCTGAAATACCAGAGAAGTACTGGTTGATGGCTTTGCACAGGATGCTTTACCATCTAGACCAGGGGTGGGCAAACTAAGACCTGGGGGGCCAGATCCTGTCTTGTTTAGCTTTCTTATCCGGCTCTTTGGCTATGTTCCCACATAGGCAATTAACCCCCCTGCCGTTCCTGACGGTCCCAGCTCGTCCAGCTCTGACCTGTTAAGGCAGAGATCGGAGCCACAGGAGAGCAAACTCTCACTGATCAGTGTGGCTCCAATCTAATGACTAGGCAGCTGCAGGAGAACGGTCACTCCCCACCCTCCCCCATTCATATTAAATAGTGTTTTCTGCATTAAAAACACTATTCAATATAATTCCCAATGTAAAATACTTGCCTGAATAAATGATCCGGTGTCCCCATGTCCTCTACAGCTGTCTTCATTCTACTTTTCTCTACTGGTGTGATAGACAATCTGTTCGAGGGCTAATTTACCTGATGCAGTTTTTTTTTAAATATTCATTAACTGATTTTCCATTAAAGTCTATGGCCGGGGTACTCAATAGGCGAATCCGGACCCAAATAGGGTCACATGTGGACCGGCAGCCGCCGCTTGCCCCCAGCTCATTCCTCCCCTCCTGCCGATGCTTTGAAGCGAAGGAGAGGAGCTAGATTCTGTGTTGTAACTCTTCCCGCAGATACATCCTCCCCAGCCAATCAAAACGCAGGACAGGACACACCCTCTCCCCCGTCTCCACTATGCTGTAGAAACTACGCTAAATAAACCTGTATGACACTAACTTTGAACATTCATAGCATGAAAACCATTAATAGTATAATCATTAAACTTAAAGGGTCAGTAATGCTCCCCTATTACTACTTACACCCTGAGTTTCACCCCTCTAGCTACAACACCTATAAGTTACATTTCCGCTAAAATACAGCTATCAGATATTGCTTCCCCATGAGCCTAAAGCACTATGCTGCATACAGGCTTTCACTTCTCCTACTTTGAACACATAAATCTTTGAACCCCTGCATGGTAGAACCTTGAAATTTTGGAGTTACCAGTTAACCCCTAAGCCTACATCCATGCAAATTTTCAGGACCCTGAAAATATATGATAGAGCCCCTATCATATATTGCTTGGATGTAGTCTCCTTTTTCAGATATGCAATTTTTTACGGTTTTTATTGTTAAACGCATATCATTTCTGTCACTGGGATAACTTCAGGGAAACATTAATAGCTATGAGGGGTTGCAGATAGTGGTGTAACATTGCAAATTACTAATCCAAAAAATCTGGGGGTTGGAGCATCTGGGGGTTGAAAGTCAGGGAGTAGGCATATGTAAAGCCCTAGCTCCATGTCCACTAAAATCCCTGTGTTGAACACACAGAGACTTCGTTCCAATGCTCAATGGGATGGGGCAATGAGGGGGGTTTCCACTTCCATAGGGACCCCTCTGCTAAGCGTATTGCTGTTCTCACAGCACTGAGCCGTACCGCCGATGCAGGGCTGAACATAATGGAGTACGTTGAATTTCTGCATCAGCAGGTAAGTCTATGTCAGCAAGTCTATGTGCTCTACAGCCCATGAGAGCTCTGGTCCAGGGGCTGGTGGAGGCTTGACGGAAGCCCGCGGATCTGGAGTTAAACACGCCTAAGAGTAAAATCTGACTACTTAGGTATGAGATCTGGGGGTTCAAACATTACTGGGGGCTACATTTGACCCAAAGCCAGCTGGTGACCTGTATATGGAGACAGCTAATCAAAGGCTTAATTAGGAACAGGGAGGTCCATCTGCAGCATGTAAGCTACAATGCAGTTGAGGCTGACGCAGAGGACAGTGAGGGAGACCACCCGACATATGGGGTGCGTACCAAACACCATACAAAAAATACAATGGTGATCGACCAATGTGTTGTGGCACCCCTGGCTAGGCAAACCCCTAGATGTTGGCCAGCACACACGGAAATGGGATCTTTACAACGGCAAAACAGAAATTTAGATTTTACACGGTTTATGAAGACCTAGCATAAACAACAAGTTAACAGTAGATACAGATCAAGATAGTAGGACTTGTAACCAATTGTAAGTGTGATTTTTACAAACATCAACCACATTGTTATGTCAACAAAATACAATATATTCAAAATTCATAAGTAATTCTCGACGCGTTTCGCGGTATGTGACCCGTTCCTCAGGAGATGATGAAATCTATGAATTTGAGCAATCAAAATGTAGTAAGTTCTCAAAATGATATGTCAATCATTGGATCACAGTATATATGTTGGTCGTTATGCGTACCTGTAGTTAAGTGGTTTCTTGGCTAATGGGGTAAAGCCTCAGGCCAAGGCATGGGGAGCAGAGATAGAACATCTCCCGCTGTGCGGGGTAGGGCGGCCCGTGGTCTATTATTGGGAACGGGGGATTCTATCCGTCCTGGGTTCCACACATAGGATAGTAAAAGTAAAGGTATGGTAGTATTATATACCTAGAAGATAGTAAATAAGTATTTGTCATATATACCTGTCGAGAATTAGGCAGAGGTAGGGGGGGGAGGAGAGACGAAACAGCGAAGAAACGAACATCAAATGCAAATACTAAAGAAAAGTACATCGGGACGATGAGAAAGATACAGACATTTACAAAGAAGAAAATGAAATGTGTTAAAGTGTAATGCAGGAATCCTAATCAGACAGATAGGACATGTCAGAAAACGAATAGTGCGTACACACATGTGAATGTAGTTATCAGGTGTGTGTCAAAATTGTATAGATAAATAATAAAATATTTATAAATAATCATGTGGAAACATATATATACAAAATACTAAAAAAAAAAAAAAAAAAAAAAAACCAAAAAAACCAAAAAATATTTAATAGATAGATAAAAAATAAAAATAAAAATATTAAAGAAGTATTGTGACAGACCCCAAATAATCTCACTGTGATCACGTGCATATCTTTAGTGATATGAGTGTCAGATAAAATGATGTGAAAAGAAACACACAAACAAAATATATATATATAAATATATATAAATTTACACATAAATACAGGGAAAATAATTGCATATATATATATGTATATATATAGATGGATTGACACCCTACACACACATACAACATATATACAGTGAGTACCGTGGGCAATTACATGATGCGAGAAAGATAGATAAATATACAAAGGATATATAAATATATAGTGGTAAAGTGTTTGATTATATAGACCTAACATAGATAGGAACGGAGAAGGAAAGGAAGAGAGTGTGCAAGATAGGTGACGACTCACCTCCCTTACATATACATGCAATATTCTCGTGTGCAAACATTTGTATCTAGGCGTAATGTATTCACAGTCGGAATGACTTAGGTTATGTGTGATAATGGTAGTTGTAATTATTAGGTAAGAGACAAGAGACATGTAAGGCCAAATAGGACCATTGTTATATCCATATAAGTGGGTGTATAATTTATGTGGTATTGACCTGCAATGGTCTGGGACATCGGAAAATACAGGGGACAACACTTCCTCGGGATCCTGTTTAGGTCCCTTAAAATAAGCATGGTCCTGGTGTAGTAGGATGCCAACCCCACAAATATATGAATAAATATCAACAAGGTCCCCATGTGTCCCGGGTTTTGTATCTGCTTACTTTGGCGTACAAAATCCATGTTTTTGTTTCCCAAGGACAGGTGTGTCGGGTAAAATACCACTGACTTTTGAATCCCCCGCCGCCGGAAATGCGGCGCCGCCTGGCTCCCCCCCAGACACATGAAGGGGCAGGGAGGTCAAAAAATCCTTGAATTTCCTCACCTAACCCTTTCTCTCTACCTCCTAAGAAGATACAACCTCACCTCTTCTGATAACATAGCGGTAGCACACGTCCTTATCCCTATGCTGCCTACATATGTCACATGACCCTTTTTTCCAGTCTGAAACCTATCTCATCCAGCTCGAGTACCCTGTTTCCACACC
This sequence comes from Ptychadena robeensis, assembly GCA_036250615.1. NCBI lineage: Eukaryota > Metazoa > Chordata > Amphibia > Anura > Ptychadenidae > Ptychadena > Ptychadena robeensis. Next base: position 82,979,893 of record CM070034.1, on the reverse strand, counting down.
CTACCTCCCGTTCACATTCTACCCCCCCTTCCATTTATACACTGCTCAACTTGTCTATGCATCCCACTCCCAAAGCCCTCCCCTCCAATACCGCTTTTCTTTCGCCGACTATCAATTTGTTCGTCCATGAATTACCCCCCATATTTCCTACCACAACCCTTCTCTCAACAGGAAAGAATCACTTCCCATTCTGCTAGAGTCCTTGTCTACCCCCCCCCTTATTTACACACAAATCCACTACCAAACATTGAAACCTGCGATACCCCCCATTCTTCCCCCTTTCGCAAGCCCCGTTCTCCAACTCTTCCCGACAACATTCCTTGCATCTGTAATATCCCCGTCCACCACGGCGATAACCGTTCTTGACCTTCCCCCCAAGGCAAAACTTACGTCTGTCCCCAAGAGTTCTCCTCCCATTCTATTTTCGTATTTCCCCTGCCCCATCCATACGCGACAGTACTTACAATCCTCACTCCTCTCCCCCCGCACCCAACCTCTCCATCTGTTGCTCTATACGCCCACCCCATCACAAATACCCATACACCCTTCACATGCCTACCCTTTCTTATACTTCCTCATCAGTACACCTCTCTTGCTCCTTAATATCCTACTCCAGTCTATACACCTCTAGTCTCGGCGGTCGGAGTAGCCTCCCTATCAAAAGGCCTTACCCCCTGTGACTCATTTGCCCTAAACTCTCCGCCTCCTGGCTTCACTTCTTCATACCCTCTCCCCCCTCCGCCTGCGGCCCCACACCACGCTCCATCCTCATTTCACATCTTGAATTGCCGTAGACATCTCAAACATCTACACCTTAACCCCACCTCTCCAACACTCCACCATAACACAACCTGTCTCAGGCCGCTACTCTAAAGTCCCTCACAGGACTACAATCAACGTGTCCCGTTTTTTACTCATTTCCATAACTTCCCCCCTAGCTATCTTATATGATGTCTCCTGCTAAACTCTTTAATTTATTTCCACCATTCTACCTCTCCCATAGATACCCAGAGCGGCATTCCCTCAACCAGCTACCCCCCACGGATCGCCCTCCCGCCGCACTCAGAATTGGGCCTTGGACGCACCAAACCCCTCTCCCCCCTTCGCAACTCACGCGCCTTCATTTCTAATTTCGGCTCCTCTTTCCCCCCGTCGTTTCTCTGCCCTACGGCTGACGCTTGACCTGGGGATCACCCACACACGCCCGCACCTTATCTCTTGCCGGCCTGCCCCTTCTAACTTCCATTCATTCAGCACGCGTTTTCGCTCGTTTCCAATCAGAGGGACAATCCTTCCTGTTGTGGGCGACACCGGATGGGGGTAGTACAGCATCAACGTGTGCGAGGATGTATGTGACCTGCCCATCTCTCAATCACTCCAGCGCCTATGGGATAGACTGGGTGTGCGACGCATATCCGGCGTACGGGCACCGCCCCAGACCGTTCCACCGATCCCCGATCAAGTCCACCACCCCGCACCGCACGAGCCGTTCAAAACTCCGCCCAATTGTGCAAGTAGACGCTCGGCCATGTCGGAATTGGACAAACAATCACCAGCATGGACGAGACGACGACCCGGCGGTAGACCTCCCATATATCACCCCACAAACCTCTACATTAAGGGGGGGGTAGGGCGCATATTGTTGCGTGCAGGTTAATCCTAGCTAACATAGGTGGTAGGCGCATATCGGAGGAATCGGCACTTATTATATTAATAAAATATAAAAAATAATAGATAAATTAAATATAAATAAGGAATAAAATGGATGCAAATTTGAGATAAGAATAAGACTTGGGAAAGTGAGGAAAAGAATTATAAATTAATTTAATCTAAAAGGGGAAGAAAACAGACATTTGAACTACAACGGATCTATAGCACTAGGAAATGGGTAGCGATATACTCTCATACTTCAGTGATACACCAGACTTTAGTTTGGTGAGCGATGGTCCCTTTTTATGGCGTATAAAAGATGTACCGGCACCAATATAAGTGAGTGCATTAAAACTCGCCCTCGGATCACCCCACTGTGACGTGCCAGCATCCCAATAATAATAAATGTTGTATCTCACACGGGATTCCTAGTGTCTCCACCAGTAAGACTTCATCCTCCAAATTTGGTGGGTAGAGAAATAAGGGGGCTAATACATCAATATGTAAATACCCTTGGAGTGCTTCGGTTCCATGGGCCAAAAAACCACATCACAAAAACCCAAGCATTTATTCAGAAAGTATAAGTTAGTAACATGATTTCAAAATATAATAGATATATGAGTACAAATAACATATATATTTATAAAATTTAGATAATTGCAATGGCATTTTTTTTAATATCTAAAATTTTAATTGCCAAAGTATCTCAATTTTTCTTAATTTAGCTAAGTCAAGGTTTTTAAATGAGAATTAGTTTCAATTAATTGTGAGGGTCATTAAAGTAATGTGTCAACATAATAATATTTTATTTACTATGCTTGAGCTAATTTGTTACTAAATGGAAGTTAAATAGGTGTTTGGTTTTTAAAGGAAATTATACGATTCAAAAAATTATTTTATGTTAACATTGGAAAGTAAAAGATTAATGGCAACTGTAGGGATACGTTAGGTTAAGTCGTTCATCTATAAAAAACATTTGAAGCTGATGTATCATTAAGACCTGGAAATACGTTGGTTTTCTTTTATTAGCATGTGAATCCAGCGCATTTCGTTGAAGTAAATAGTGATTGATGTCGCCTTTGCGCTCTGTGTATGTATCCTGTTCCAAGACAAGAAATTTGACATCCGTATAGTATATATATGTGATGTGGCAAGTATGGCGACCAAAGGGACGGTTCAATCTGCCAACTTCCATCGATCGTATATGTTCTTGAGTCTTTTGCCCAGAGGGGCCTTTTCGTTTTTTCCCAACGTAAAAAGCCCCATTGGACAATTGAAACAAAATTAAACTATATTTGTTAAATATATTTAAAGATAAAAATGGTTCCTATTTTGCCTTTACTATGTCTCTTTGTTCTCTTAACCTAATAATTACAACTACTCATGTATAATCAACATAACCTAACATTCACGTTGTGAATACAATTACGCCTTAGATACAAATGTTTGCACACGAGAATATTGCATGTATTATTGTAAGGGAGGTGAGTCTGTCACCTATCTTGCACACTCTATTTCCCTTTTCCTTCTTTCCTATCTATGTGGAGTGTCTATATAATCAAACACTTTACACTTATTATTTATATTATCCTTTTTGTATATTTATCTAATCTTTTCTGCATTCATGTAATGCCCTACTGGTACTCACTGTATTATAGTGTATGTGTTGTGTAGGGTGGTCAATCCATTATATATATACATATATATATATGCAAATTATTTTCAAGTATTTATGTGTAAATTATATATATTCTTATATATATATTTGTTTGGTGTTTCTTTCACATCATATTATCGACATCTCATATCATAAAGATAGGCACGTGATCACAGTGGATTTATTTGGGGTCTGTCACATACTTCTTATATTTTTATTTTATTTATTTATCTATCTATTAATATTTTTTGGTTTTTTTGGTTTTTTTTTTTTTTTTTTTTTAGTATTTTGAGTATTATATGTTTCCACATGATTATTATTAAATAATTTATTATTTATCTATACAATTTTGACACACACCTGATTAATACATTCACATGTGTACGCATATTCGTTTTCGACATGTCCTATCTGTCTGATTAGGATTCCTGCATTACACTTTAAACACATTTCATTTTCTTCTTTTTAAATGTCTGTATCCTTTTCTCATCGTCCCGATGTACTTTTCTTAGTATTTGCATTTGATGTTCTTTCTCGACTGGTTTCGTCTCTCCTCCCCCCCTACCTCTGCTAATTCTACGACAGGTATATATACAAATATTACTTATTTACTATCTTAGGTTATAAATAAAAATACAATAACCTTTACTATTTACTAATCATATGTGTGGAAAGGACAGGATACGAATTCCCCCGTTCCCAGAAATAGACACGGTGCCACCTACCCCGCAACAAGCGGGAGATGTCTATCTCTGTCCCATGCCTTGGCATTAGGGCTTTACCCATTAGCAAGAAAAAAACACCACCTTAACTTACAGTACGCATAACGACCAAAACATAATATAACTGTGTACCAATGATTGAACATATCATTTTTGGAGATTATACAATTTTTGATTGCTCAAATTCATATTAGATATTCTAATCTCCTGAGGAAAGTACATAGGTCACATACCGCGAAAAAAAACTGTCTGAGAATTACTTGATGAATTTGAAATATTATTGTAATATTTGTTGACAATTACAATGTGTTGATGTTTGTAAAATCACACTTACAATTTTAAAAGTCCTAATCTTGATTGTACTACTGTTAACTTTGGTTTATTCTAGGTCAATATAAACTTTATGTTGTAAATCTAATAATTCTGTTTGCACGTTGTAAAGTCAATTTACCGTGTGTGCTGAGCCAAATTCTTAGGGTTGCCTAGACACAGGGGGATGCACAAAAACAAACATTGGTCGATCACCATGTATTTTTTGTATATTTAATTTTCGGAGATGATGGCAAATAGTACGCATGATCTTAAATTTACGGAATATAACTCCTAGGTACAACTACCATCTCTGGTACTCATGAGCTCACTAAAAAGTTATGTGCACCCCTAGATAGGCATTCTCTGGAGGCCTCAGGTCGGAAGGAAAGGTAGTGGTAGGGGGCCCCGAAATTTCTGATGGCAGCCCTGAACAGGAAGGTTAATAAAAGCTTGAATTTATATCATTATTATTCTCTGCTTTGTAAGCAGAGAAAATGGCCATTCCAGGGCTCCTCAGGTCCTTCTACCCCTTTCACCCTCCACTGACCCCTCAATATATACTTGTGAGGTGCCCCTGGTCTAGTAATTAAATACATATGTTTGAGACTGTGTCTTCTATAGACCATAGAGAGAATATTTATATAAATGTACTCAACTATGTCAGGCTTACCGGCAGTGCACGGTAAAATTCCAAACTCCAGATCTCAGACTGAATGGAAATTTGGTAAGTGGACCTTTCAAATTCATATTTGACTAGCCCTGGTCTATGGTGTGTGTACCTCAGCAGTGCGGTAGGGAGGTCCATTCCCTCGCAATTGTAATCGCGGGTGGACTATCGCGCATGATTGCTTATGCCATTGGGCGCAATTGACCAGACGAATTTCACCCACAATAATTTTTTGTAAATCGCCCCTATTGTAAAAAAAAAATTGCATCCATAGAGAATGAATGAATGCGATTTCGTGTCTATTCATGTCCATGGGTGCGATCAGGAAAAAAAAAGCAGTTACGAGGAGAGAAGCCCGTTCAACTGAATGGACGCGATCAACGCCGATTTTTGCACACCATTAAAATTGTGAGGCGATTAATCGCCTATGTGGGAACATAGCTATAGTCACCTTGTTGAAAAGATGCCCCCCTATGCTCAGCAATGAGTGCATATAATTCCTAGAGGGGTCCAAACGTTGCCTTGAAGACGATGCAGTGACAAAATCATGATATTATCTTGACTTTGAATGAGCATTTTTTTTTTTTGTAAGTGCAGGTAACATGTTGCCTATTACACATCACCGCCATCATTAGTGGTCCGGCCCCTTTCAATCAATTCAATCATTTTTAAGAAGCCAATATGGCCAACGTATAAGTTTGCCCACCCCTGATGTAGACCTTTCACTGGTCTTCAGTAGCATCTGCTAGGTTTACTGCAATCTGTAAATTGGCTAACCACATAGGTATTGCTTGTATTTCATCTGGTGGAAATAACTTTGACATTAAACCCATTACAGCATAGCGTTATCCATGGACAGCGCCGATTGACACAAAGAGCAGCACTAGCATGATCATGTCTAGGTTGCTCTCTGTACCATTACACTGTAAATATAGAGTACCTTGGTACCCCCTTCTTAAAAGGCAGATCTTTGTATGTCCTTAGTCTTTCAGCATTATTGAACCCTGTCTTGAGAAGTGGTTACTGCAGGTAATGGCTCCACATTGAAGACTTCAAGTTAGGTGTCGGACAATGAACTGCTTCTATAAAACAATACATCCTGCAGAGAACAGCATTTTCTAACAGTACATTCTGCCTAAAACAGATGTAATTGCAATTCAACAACTACTATAGAAATAGATCAAAATATAGTTCTTAAATGTAATCTTTTTTCCTTCACACCAACACAAAACATTAGAGCATACGTTGCATAGCTTAAGGAGACACGTAGAATTCAAGTTGAAAACATAAACTTGAAAAAATAAATGCTTTACTTAAGAAAAATGTTTATTGCCAATAAAGGCTTTTACCATTTTACAAAGGATATGATTGTAAAATTCTTAAATACATATTTTAGTGCACATGCCTTGCCTAATGACATAACATGACTGAATTACTCATTCAAAACTCATTCAAGTGTAAAATTGCATAACTGTGTTTGGGTATGATTCAGTAAATTTTTTTTATTTTAAAGCAATGTTGCCATTATGACTATATTTCTAATCAAAATGATGTTGTGTCTCAAGCAACACAAGAAGTTAGTTTTCTGAGACATGGATATTGTGTAGCACATGTACATTCCAAGGCCAAAGATTCTGTCTTTGGGGAAACAGTTGCAGTTTCACAACATTTTTTCCATAATGAAAGACACAGTCAGATTGGTAAACTTTGCTCTATAAGATACTGTACATGATGTTGTTTATATGAGGTTAGATCAGGGGTGGCAAACTTTTTGACTTGTGTCCCACAATGGGTTTTTAAATGTGAGATGGGGCCGGACCTCTTGGTCTTAGGGGCCACGGGTCCTAAGTCCTCGCAGCTAGGACAGGATATTTAAAAAAAGAAAATATTAAAAAAAATAATAAACAGAAGCTTTTGATAGAGAAGCTTAAACATTCTATTGCAGGCAAACTATGTCTTCTAGGAAACCATTATTTTCTAGATGTCATCTTCACTTATTGCAGGGAATGAGGATAACCAGAGTGTCTTGACACCAAGGTGACAAAGGGCCAAATTAAAAGACTAAAGGGCCGTTTTTGGCCCCCGGGCCTTGGTTTGCCCATGTCTGGGTTAGAGACACTCTAAACTACTATAAATTATAATGGTAACCATACACTATACCAGTCATTCCCAAATTTGGGGGCGTGAAGCTATTCCAGGGGGGCGCTGGCCCTCATTCTTAACCTGTGTTTGAATAGGGAGGGAGGCTCCATAATGTCCCCAAATAGAAAGGGGGCCCTGCAAGGGAAGATTGGGAACCACTGCATTATACCAAGTGTGCCCAAAGAGTCGATCTTGATCTACCGGTAGATTGCAAAGGCACTTCAAGTCCATTGCAAAACCCAGCCTGTTTATATTTATTTTATTTGGTTTTGTTTTTTGCTCATCTATATTAACACAATGATTTTTTTTATTGTCTTTAAAAAATACTCTGTGTATTTTATATTATTAAATATATTTTTACTATTTTTATTTTGAAAGTAGCTCGCAAACCAAAAAGTGTGGGCACCCCTGCACAGTTTTAATTTGGTATATCAGTTTCACCATTCTATTAAATGTGAATATTTAAAAAATTATTATATTGCTCCATTTTTATTATATATTATTTCAATATCAAGGTGTTATGGATTGCGTACCATCATCATGTTGGCATTAACCAGTGTGTGGCCAACATAAACATAGATGCAAATGACATAACATAAAACACTTTATATGTACACCATTATATATCATAATTGTGTATCCTGTTTTGTACACCAAAACAAATGTTTTACCAGTGAGCTCATCCATTACTCATTTAAAACTTGACAGCCAGCAAGTCTTAAATACCTTTAAAACAATTATAATGAAAGCTACAAACTTTAGCACGTTTGTAATTTGTGAGACAGATCTGGTAATCATGCCCCTGGCATATCCCAAATGGTTTAATAACCTGGTTCCAGAACAGCAGCGTATCGTGTTGATGCTTGCTGATATACCTCATTCACAGCTACTGTGCTAAACAAACACAATGAGATGGGCATGTCATACAGCCATAGAATACATAGCACGTTGTATAAGCACATAGCAATGTTAACCACATATGTGGATAAAAGAAAGCCTTTAAATTGTTTTTTGAAAGGATTCAGCTAGTCTTACAGGAGACAATTTAACTGTGATTGAATTAAATGCATTCAATTGGGCTACAAGACAGGAGTAGGGTATTTAGTTAGACATGTGTTGATGTTACGGGTATCTTACACTTTCCTTACAGGGCCCCCCTTTTCTATTTAGGAACATTATCGAGCACATGTTATAATCGAGGGCCAGCACCCCCCTGGAATACCAAGTTTGGGAACCACTGCATTAGGATATCCTTACATCTCTGCACATGCTTCATTGCACAGGGTTTGACCATGGTGGTAATTTAGCAGATAAAGTGTTTGATTGGCTCAGTTTGAAGTCATTGCAAGCTTCACACTGAATGCATGCTAATAACAAATTTAATTTAACTGATTAATCATTTCATCTCTCGATAGAGGGTCAATATCTGTAATTATTGCTAGTGAAATATTGTCCAGGTCTCCACAGTATCCTCCACGGGCATATTTTTAGTTAAAGCTTATCAGATGGTACAGAATGTGGTTTTGAATTGCCTTGCTGGCTTATAACATGAGGGCTGGTGCAGTCTGGGTGCTAGTTTAGTGTAGAGTTGTAAGCTTTAGAATCAACATCCCTTTCCTATCCAAGGTTATGCTGGAGGATCTTTTTCTAGTCACACCCCTGTAATGTGCAACATTCCAGAGAATTTCCACTTCCACCATCACAGTGTATTGGCACCCTTCTTCAATAGCATACACACTCCCTCTTAGAAACATAGACACTCACCGGCCACTTTATTAGGCACACCTTGCTAGTACTGGGTTGGACCCCCTTTTGCCTTCAGAACTGCCTTCATCCTTCATGGCATAGATCCAACAAGTTACTAGAAACATTCATCAGAGACATTGCTCTATAGTTACAAGATAGTATCACGCACATGTGTCAGCTGCACATTCATGATGTGAATCTCCCCTTCCAATACATCCCAAAGGTGCTCTATTGGATTGAGATCTGGTGACTGTGGAGGCAGTTTGAGTACAGTGAACTCATTGTTATGTTCAAGAAACCAGTCTGAGATGATTCAAGATTTATAACATGGTGCATTATCCTACTGGAAGTAACCATCAGAAGATGGGTACACTGTGGTCATAAAGGGATGGACATGGTCAACAACAATACTCATGTAGGCTGTGGCATTACAACAATAATCTATTACTACTAAGGGGCTCATTCATATACAAATTGAGCTATCTTCAAAGAGCACATCTGGAAAATCACCCCCAGTCCCATCATTTCAAGATGTGCTCTTTGAAGTTAACCCTTTCAGAGGATGCCAAATGCCATTGTATTGGATACACTGATAACTGTAAAAGTAAAACAAAACACATTTCCAATTGTAATAAAAATATTATTAACAAACATAAATACTGTTTTGAAATCTTTCATACCAAATAAGTATTCAAGATATTTTATAATTTTTTTTAACCTTCCTAGCGCACTGCCCGTATCGCGATGTTTACAACGGCGCGATACGGGCAATCGAGGCAGTGTACACAGTAAACTGCCTGTTATTTCCGGTTATCTCCGGAGCTCTTCACACAGCTGGTGTCATTACTGACACCAGCTGCGTGAGAGGGAAAGCCGGCGCTCCTCCATTAGCATGGAGGTCTATGGTCACCGTGACGCGATCGGGGCAGTGCCGCAACCCCGGAAATGCTGCAGCGATGAAGACAATCGCTGCAGCTTTCCAGGGAGGCATAGGGTCTCCCCGCTGCCGGCTTCCCCTGCGGTTGAGAGGATCCTGATCGGCGAACGAACAGGGTTTGTCTCAACCGCTAGGGAGGTTAATGTACTTTTTTTTACAATAATTGTGTGTTTCAAACATTATTATAGTCAGGATGTCTATTAGACCCTTGTACGGACATATTTTTGGAAGTTACAGGCCTACAACACAAAAAAATTCCATTAGAGTCTATAGTGCGCTTTTGGTACAGAAATCTGGACCTCAGCAGTGCGCTAGGGAGGTTAATATAACAAATCCCTGTGTTGACACTGAATAGGCACGTTAAGGTGTCCAATGAAGAAGAATTTGGCTTGTCAAATTATGTTATGTTTTTGATTTTAACCATATGACTAAATGTACACATGAATTGCAGGTTATAGATATGTGCAATTTAACTTGTAAATAACATGTCTGTCTTTTTGAAAGCATAAATTCTCATGGGTCCATAACTCTGAATGAAGACCTGGCCTTAGGGAGGTAAAAGCAAATATATATTTCAGCTCTAGAAGAGTATGTGCGGCACTAGTGGACTGGAGCTAGAGCATAGCCAAATATGTTCTAGTTCCTAGGGATGGACTGACGGAAGGATATGACAGTCACACTTGCCACTGGAAGATTGCATGTTAGAAAGAGAAGGCATTGTGGCTGCTAACTACCAATAGTAATTGGACCAAATGTCTAATTTGCTTTTGGGTAAAAGTGAACTTGGAAAGCCAACCAACAACTAACCAATGTTGCCTAGCATGGGCAGCTGGATCAGAAGACTTGGTAACACAATTATGACAAGATTGTTTATATATCAATATTTAGCTTTAACTTTATTGACAATACTCATGATTCAAAAAACAGATATGATAAACATTTTATTGGTAAACAAAATATGTTAGATTCTTTTACAGCACAGAAAACAGAAGATGATGTCAGTGGAAATCATTTAAGTGTTTTGTGTCTGAGTCTTGTTGTGTCATGCTCTGAAATAATGCACTTTTATTGGGCAAGGCATGTCTTGTTCCATAATAAAATACTTGTCACTTTGCTCCTTACCAGTCATTTAATCTGTGAGCCGGTTACACTAATAACCTGAAATAGGGAGAGGTCCGCCCTAGGTGTGTGCACATAAAAAAACCTGGGGTGTTTTATTGACATTTCATGACAATTTAATGAACTAATCTGTGTGAGGTAACAAAGCATTCTACTTACATCATCAAAAAGGAATTTAATGCAGGCCTATTGTCTGATGTGTGTATCTGCTGACAAATAAGTTAGAAATGACACAGTGAAGGAACACAGATTTAGGGCATGTCTCCACAGCACTGAGTGATCCATCGGGACCCCTGAGTTCAGCACAAAGCTAGGCGGACGGATCACATACACTTTACCTACTCGGTGGATGCTCTGTTCATACATTCGCCGATGCTTGGGATAAAGTACTGCACTACGTTATCCCCTGCTTTGGCAGCTTGGCTCAGCGCCGTGAGAACAGAGCATTTGCCGAGCAGGTAAAGTTTTTGTGATCCGCCGGGCCTCCCGCCAAGCACTGCGTTTAGCGGAGGGGTCCCGACGGATCAGCGTTGTGGAGACATAGCCTTGAACCCCAGGTGCCCAACCTGTTCCTTGGCGGCCCCGTTGGTTTTCTACTTGCGGCCACAGAAACCTAACTGTTAATGCATAGGGCATAGGAACTCGTCTGTCCTTGCCCAGGATCTTCTGCGGGAGGAAAGAGGAGGAGAGGCTGAGCACATAAAAGCCAATCAGCAAGTCCCTCATCTCACCAAGAATATCCCGTTCTAAGAAGATGTGTACCTATGCTCCCACTATTCCACCAACGAACGGGGGATTATTGTATGTGGCGCATAACCTCAGAATAGGGGCGCATAACCTTTGATGATATATATATATGACACAAAATGTGCATTACCGTTCTACAATGTTCCCTATTGCTTGAAGTATCATTAAAAATAATGTCTTCTAGCTTTGCCTGTTGTCATGTTATTATTATAAAATGCTTCTACAAGTCAGTATAGGTTGAAAATGTTATGTGCGGCCCTTTAGTGATGCCAAGGGCCGCACTTGTGGCCCTCCATATCAACTCAGTTGCCCACCACTCCCTTAAACATAAAAGATTGATTGTTTATTACATTCTAGATGTTGTGGGCACAATGGAGCAAGATATGCCGGGTAAATCACTACCCATATTAGGGACTAACAGTAGCTATGCAAGAAAGCTGTCCATGATATTAGCATACATTACTTTTTTTTAAAGAATAGCTATATTGAGTGTATGGGATAGAAAGATGTATCCTTATCAAGAAGTTGGACCTGCGTATCATTCCCTAACACCAAGCTGTCTATGACCTTCAGAAAGTAGGGATGTCTCATTGTAAAACTTGCAACATTATTATACTTTATCTCCTTAATTAACTTTCTTCTCATTATTTCCATTCTTCTCCTTGCTGTCCTGTTGATTTAATTATTCAATGCAAGTCTCATTTCACCTATTTACATAATTTTATCACAGTCACATTATTCTCTTTTATAGTTTTTCCCAGAATACGCAGGAAATGAATGTAAGTGTGGAATAGGAAATGTCTTCCTGAGATTGCTGTGATAATTCTATTTCACTATAATCATTTCAGCATATTCTCTTGTTCCTGCAATTTTGTGACCAGTAAATACATTATATAGGACTGTTTATATATTAGGGTGCAAGCGAACATAGAATTCACAATAATAACACAAATTATAATTCTACAAAATGTTGCATATCTTCAGCCTAAGATATTCATATCAGGGTAGCAAAATTAGCCATATAGGTTGAAATACAAAATGGCTGATATAGGAAATGCCTCCTCACTGCCATGGCTTTCATGTGCTTAATCAAAAAGAAAACCTATGGAATGGTGAGTATATGGCAAGGCTGTGAAGTTAGTGGTCAAGTAAATGGCCTACAGGAGGTATAAATTATATTGATGATTTTCAGTCGCAGTGACTTGAGGACTATAAATCATAGCAAATAGCTGTGATTAATACTTTGTTTCATTTGCTTTACAGTCATGGGTAACAGTAAAACATAATGGAATTATGGCTCACCATTACCTATTGATTCTTGTTTAGGTGATGTAGGACTGCTAGCTGTTAAAATATGCCAAATGTGGGAAAGTTATATAATAAAATATACATTCCCAGGTTAGCATTTCACCCAGCCTAAAATAATGATGATTGTGTATTACAACAAATATTCAGTGAAAGTAATACAACTAAAGCATGTCTGGAAATAAAAAAAAGGTATGAGGATGGTTGTGAGAGTGGATTTATTAGTTTTATACCCTAAATGCTAAAGATGGAATGAGTTCAGAGATTCAGTGAATAGACTGTGACTCATTTGGGTTACTCAGAACTAAATAAAGCTCTCTCACACTTCGGGGCTGAGGCTATCGATAGAAACAGCAGAGTAGAAACTAACTCCTTCATTGCTTTTGTCAGTACTTTAAGAACACAGAGGAAGGCAAGCTGTGATTATCAGGCCTAGCAAAAAATGAAGCCTTTTATCACACTACCTAATGTGTGATCTGGTGCCTGCATTTCCCAGTAAAAATAATGTACATTTCACTCCACATGTCTATTAAATGCCAGAGATTTCATTAAATTTATACCTGTGTTTCCTTATTCCAAACACAGCTAATGCAGTATCTTACATTGTACTTCAGCACATTATTTCTATATATAGCTTGTATCAATTATTGTTTAGCCATTAAAACACAAATATTTGTTGTACTGTATTCCCTTTTCTATGATGTGAATGGATTTATTTGCTCAGGATCCTGGTGGCTGGTTGCTCACTTTGTCCAGGCTGAGGCTATATTTAACAGCCTTGTGTACATACAGTACATTAGTGGGTTGCTATACAACTGCACATGTCCATTGGCAGGATGAGCTGGGATGCCTTTCAGGCTCCACTGATAGGGCCAGAAAACACACTCAAAAAAGCATGTGGTTTCTGGGCTGTTAACCTGTGGTTTACGCTAAGTTTTTTTTTCTTATTTTTTTAGTCCAATTAAATGTGCCGAAACTGCATCTGCAGTTGCAGTTTTTAAAACATGGTAAACTGCAGTTTTTAAAACATGGTAAACTGCAGTTTTTAAAACATGGTAAACTGTATTTTTTCCATGGCTGCACCTGTAGAGTCTGCTCCATTTGGGACAATGGAAGCGGTTCAGGGACATATTTAGAAATCGCACCTGAGCCGCTCCCAGCCCCAGTGGAGCCTCAGAATACATTGCACTAATGCATACATGTGTTGCAGTAATGCACATTTTTTATGCAGATTACTCTGACTTTAATGTTTTTCTAGACAATAATGTTTACACTAGATTGTACTAATTAAGTTGTTTTCATTTAAATTTTTACCAAGTTTTTGCATTTTAGTTATCGATGTAAGCTCTTGGAAAAATCTGAGCACATGAACTGGAAGTATCACATAATAAAATGTATAAGGGCCCCCATACACCTTTAGATTTCTCAGATTTTCTTTAGATTTCCTTTTGTTTTACCAAAACCACATTATATGAGGGACTTTCTAAACAATTAGGTCTGAAAAGCAAGCCAGTTCCCCTCTCTTTGGGACTTTGTGTTGAAAGGCTGGAGATGATAGTTTAACCAAAAATATTAAATGGTACGTGATGTGATTTCTATTTATTGGGATTGTATTGTCATCCACAATTACAATACATACAAAATATATACAACACAACGATACATCAAAATATTCGTGCAATTAAAATCTGTTCTTGGTTGGTGTGTGTGGTCTAGACATCTTTTAAAGGTGTTCGACATGTTTCGCCGTGACTACGGCTTCATCAGGCGGCACACACTTGATACACAGTAGGACCGCTAAATGCTAAACAAGAAACCAAGCTATATAGTTTCCCCCCTTATGCCTCCAGATGCCAATCAGGACCTACTATATGCACATCCACCACCCTGAATGCAAGCTGCCATGAATTTTGGAAGGATGTAATGTGGTGGTTTCCTTTGTGTAAGCGATGGATGGTTGGATAGTAGTAGTGATGGTTGCTGGATGGTGAAGGAAGAGGAGAGAAAGGTATATAAGGTATATATATATATAAGGTATATAAGGTGATGAGCTGCTTCATGGTATAGAGTGCATAGGCTCGCATATAGGGCCGTCTCAGTCCCCCCCCCCCGGATGATCATGGGGTCACGCGTGTCAGATATCGGCGGAGCTGGGGAGAAAGGGTTTCCATGTAAAGCAATGGACATCGGCCGTGATTAGTGTTCATGTCGGATATCCCAGTTTTTTTCCCCCGAATGGATCTGGCCCATATCTTCATGTGTGTATACAGCATGCATATCTAAAAGGAGGCCAAGGATGCATGGGTAGGAATTCATCACCAGGGACAAAATGGAAGAAGGGAATTGATTGATGCAGCCTGAGGTATCACCCAGCCTGCCCATGTCATTTTTCAAGGAGGCAGGATTTCATTGTTTGAGTGTGATTGCTTGAACAGTTGAACATGCTTAACTTAAGTACATCAGCTATTACTGATAGTGCACTGTGTAATTTGAGGTATTACTTATTAAGGATCTAAAGTTTATTGATAAACAGTCCTGAAAACTTAAATTATTTTCCTGCAATGTTATAAGCAGTGACCTGTTTGCTTCTGTTTGATCTCCCCCTAGGACTAATAAGAGAAAAAAGGATATTCTATGAAGAGCACCAAACTCGCATTGCACAAAGTAGCTCTGGGCTCTGTGCCCAAGCCCTCATCCCAGAGATGAGGCAATTGTTCTGTAAATGTAAAGAATGCCCTCTAGATATGCTAAAGAGCTCAAGATTTAATATCAGGCACTTAAACAATAATTGCCATGAACAGATCTTAATTGTACCACTGCTTATGTGCTATACCCGTAGAGGAATTGTAAAACATGAAATGTTCTACATGTGAAGTGTTTTATCGTGAACAACTAAATGTTTATGCCTTGTTCCCTACCTGGAGGTTTTTTAATGTTAGACAATATATAAAATAATAATTTTCATAGCTAGCTCAACTTGCCTTCCCCTTTGCTTTCCTCTTTTGCTTTAAATGCTGGTAAACCACAACAGGAATTTTTACACTGAAATAAGGCTTTAACTATAGTTCTAAGAAAATGCAATATCACACATGATTAACCTAAAAGAATCAAACTGTTGTTTGTCTTTTGTTGAAGTTTGGACATCATTCTTCGAGGCTCTTTATGCACTGTTCTGGGGCTTATCTGAAGGCCATATTAATTTTGGAGGAATCTAACCCTCACCATTAAAGAAGGTTTGAGCCTTATGCACAAATTGTACTTCACTATCCCAATACCAATATCCAGTAAAAGCAATGTTTCCAATTGCTTTTACTTTGTTATAATAACACTACAGGTGCCCAGATGACCCATTTGAGTGCAGCGTGGTGATGTCACAATGACGTCATCATGCTGCACTGGGGTGCCTGTCGATTTGACTGGAATCAAGGCCCACGACTTTAGGTGGCCGATTTCCTATCAATCCTTTGGATGGAGACCCTGGCCCCATTCAAAGGTATAGCATTTGATTAGGCTTTACGAACATGTCCTTTACCTGTTTGACAGACCTGTCTTCAAGCTCGAAGACCAAGGTGCATTAGATAGGCGCTAGATAGATGGCCGTGAATGCACATGGCGCTCAAAGTGGCCATCAATCTAGCACGGTATCTATGCATATATGGGGACCTTAACAGGTTTCAAAGGGAAAAATGTAACAATAGTTTTTGTGTATAGGGGGCTCAGTTTACAGTCTAAGGGGTCCTCCTGTGTTTGTAGATTACAGCTACTTGATCCAGCCGTCAGGTCTCCTGCACAGCTGCAGCTTTCTCCTCTGCATGTCTGAATCTTTATTCTTCCATATCCTCAAACTTGATTTGGGAGTATTGATTTTATTATTAATTTTGGCGTGACATCCAGGGTATACCATAAATGGAGGGAAAAGGGACTGGTTTATTTCAAGGATCTCATTGACCCAGAGACAGGCAAAACTTATTCTTTGTCTGAACTTCGGGAAATGTTTAGCCTGTCAGAAGATGAGTCTCACCCTCTACACTATCTAAAG
>CM070034.1:82949067-82962750 GCA_036250615.1 Ptychadena robeensis | reverse complement strand
AATCCATATACACTTAGGTTGGCTTCATACTTCTTTATTGGTAGCAAGACGGAACATCATATCTCACTGGATATCACATGAAATACCATCAATATTACAAGTGCATAGACAGCTGAGGGACCTGATGTTCATGGAAATGTTGGATGTAGATTTGCATTCTCCCCAATCATATTTACCATTCCTAAAGAAGTGGCATATTTTCCTTTCCTATACCCATGAGGGGATACGAGAGGAGGAGGACTGATATGATGGGTAAGGGAAGTTGTGAAGTACTGATAAGTGATGAACAAGTCAGAAATAGATTATTTCGAGATATCTCGTTGATGATTAACCACCCGTGATAAGAGCTAAGTTATAGGTTAGAGAGCAATGGATGAATGTGGGAATGAACGGGAAAGTGATGTATTGTTTTGTGTTATTATATCTTGCCTCTTGGATATGGAATAATAGTATGATATTACAAATATCAATTCATTATGATATATTTATTAGAATTATTCCATATGAATTAATTATGGTCAATATGGACGATTATTGAAATAATTTGATTTTGAGATTGATTTGTGATGTAAAAAAAAAATTCTTATAATAAAGATGAATAAAAAAAAAAAAAATTCACATTTTGCTATCTAGTCTGGTGAATAACTCATTTAGCCTTGTATATACACTCACATAAAGCTGAAGTCATTCACAACACCGGCTGGTAGTCATTAATAGTGAAATACATACTAGAAAACAAGCAAGAAACCCGAAACAAGGATGATAGCTGTACTAGGAAATGGCAATATACTCAAAAAGTGACTAAAATATTAAGAACAAAAAAAAGCCCTTTAAAGGCAACAGCTTGACTTATATTTGTCTAATATACTAAAAAAGTTCATACCTACATTTACCGGTTTAAATGATTGGTTCTCTTTTTAAAACATGTCTGTGAAATTCTTACATGGCGCAGCCAGTAGTAGTAAGTGACTATAGCCCCCCATACACGCGTTGATCCATGGCCAAATCGTGGCCAAATCCATGGAAATCAAAAGCGCCCTCCTTAAATCGGCAATAATGCGGCCCACAAATCAATTTGTCCGTAATTTTTCGATTGTTCTCCTTACATTGGAGGGGACCGGCCGTGCATGATGACGACATCACGCGTGGTTGATCTGCTGACCAATCGACAAGGAATCTAAACGTGTATGGCGGGCTTATGAAATACTTTTAAGATCAGTAATCAAGTACAATTGAATGTACATGACTACTACTGTAGTGTTGCCCGGCGTAATATATTTATAACCTCTGCACCTCTGAGGTGTGGCTTAGGAGTATCTGGGCAGAATAGAAAGGATACATAAACAGGTGCCTGGGGATGAGCTCACTTACTGCCCTTTCCAGCAGCCTATTTGAAGTAAACAACTTTTCCTAAAGAGATATTCACAGTACTTTAGAGCAGTGTCATGGCAGCTGAACAATAAATATATATACATAATTGATATACATTTCATGAAACTACTAAACTAGCTATGTTCTGTTATGTGATGATGATTTTGTGTAGTAGCCGTCTTACTTCTTGGCACAACTATTAAGTTGTTTAACCTCCCTAGTGCTCGCTCTAAGCGAACCATAGACTTAAATTTATTTTTCTTATGTTGTAGGCCTGTAACTTCCCAAAATCTGTCCGTACAAGGGTCTAATAGACATCCTGAATATAATAATGTTTGAAACAAACAATTATGTAAAAAATGATACATATATAATAAAAGGTATTATTTGAATGATAAAATCTCTAAAATACTTATTTTGTATGATAGATTTCAAAACAATATGTATTCATATTTATATATTTTTTATATTCATAATAAAACTTGTATTCAATTGGAAATGTGTTATGTGTTTTTTTATGTTATCACTGTATCCAATACAATGTGTGATGAACACACCAGGGGAGAAAGGGTTAACTTCAAAGGCCACATCTGGGAATGACACTGGGAACAGTCTTTTCTATTTGAATCTTCCACCATGTGATGTGACGTCATTACGTCACGGTGGGGGGGGGCGTTCTCCTCCTCCAGCTTCTCCTTCAGATTTGAGCTGCAGTAGCAGCGCAGAATGGTAAATCTGCGCTGCCGGGGCTCTGATCTTCGCCGGGTGACTCCATCTCATCCATTGCAGGGCTGACAAGTGAGCACTGGATGAGATTGAGCCGTCAGGACTGGCAGGGGGTTGGGCCACCAAATATTATGGATGGGAGAAGGTTTTATTCGAGCTGACCCTCAGATTACTGCTTTTCTTCTAAATATCTCCAGTATCATATGTCCACAATATATTGTATCAAGCTCATGGCTGGCTTCAGTAAGAGACCTTCTTTTATTCTCCCCCCTCATCCTAACCTTGCTAGCCATAAATAAAATATAATAGTCACAATGTTTAATCCTTAAAGAAAGTGAAGGTCATGGATTTTGTGTTCTCTATGCAGTAAAAAGAATTAGAAAATAATTTGATCAAAGTGAGCCCCCATTACTGTATGTAATAGTTCTGTTGCCTATCCCAGTCTTCTGCACCTATTCTTGCCGTTTGTGCACCAAAGCTTCTTGGGGCTCCACCTGTTAATAAGCTCATTAGTAGTCAAAGGTACCTATCATGAACTGAACTAAGCTGAAATGTATATATCTGGGTGCAGTATTTTTTTAAATGTTATGGAAATTGTTTTAAATGCTATGTATCCCCTTACATCCAACATTTTATGAACGAACCATTGTTGCAATTAATACATCATTTATATTCTAATTGTTTCATTAACATAAGTGTCAGAAATTCACCTTACCGTTGTTTGTGTGGAACATTAATAAAAGTCATTTTATACACAGTATCATCATAACATAATTGTCACTTTACCATTATTTGTGCATTGTGTTAATAAACAAATGTCGCCATGTGCAAGGAAAATAATTGTGGGGACGCTAAAAGGTAAATTGCAATTAAACTTCTTGGCATTTAGCTGTCTTCTAGTGCTTATATTGACTTTTTCCTTCTTATGAAAAAGCTCTATCTTCTTATTTTGCTGAAGTAATTGAACATCACTCACAAAGTAGTTGACATAAAAGGCCAATGGTCATAAAACAAATATCAGCAAATGTTCCCGGAGATTAGATAGCCAAGACATTCTGCTGGGCTGGTTTGCTTGCTAGAGCTGCAGTGAAATGCGCTGTGCCAAAACAAAGGAGAGAGACTAAAATATTGGCAGCTAAAATAGCCAGAAAACTGAATGCAATTACTGAGATTGTGATCATTAACATTTATCACGCTTTACACATTTTAAGGCACCAAGCTGGACAATTCTGCTTAATGTAAACCTATAACAAACCTGGACAATTCACACTGAGTCAATGATTTAAAAAGCTTAAACGCAGGTTATAATTAGTGAAAAACACATAACATCACCTGAAGCTACAGGTGAGTGTTTTCTGTAAACATTTCGTTTGATCCCTATTAATTTTTGGGTAGCCAATAGGTGGACTTAAAAGAAGTAAATAAAATACACATATACCATGTTTCCCTGATAATAAGACATCCCCATGAATTAAGAACCCCCCCCTCTTTTTAAAAAAAGTGTGAAATAAGACCCCCCCCCCCCAAATAAGACAAAGCCCGCAAATGAGACATCCCCTCAAAGCAGACACTCACAGCTAAAGGACACCCACGATTGCCCACGATGTGTGGCAGAATCTACCTGTGTGCCTCCGAATCTTCCTGTGAGCCTCCGTCTGGGCTGGCTGCAGTGCATAGCGGAGCAGGAAGTGACTGCAGAAGCTCGCGCACACACCTGCGCCTCCGCGCCAGGAATGAGAAGCTGCTGCAGAAACGAAGTCTGTTACCCAGCCGGCCGGTAGAACCCACAAAGTCTGTGCCATCCACTGTCCCCTTCCCCTTCAGATTTAGGCATCCCCCGATAATAAGACCTGTCTCATATTTTGGGCTTTTAAAAAATATAAGACAGTGTCATCGGGGAAACACGGTAGTTATTCTACATCAGTCTAAGCATTGGTTAATGTTTATACATGGTAAAAATACAAGTAGGTAGTTTTGTGTAGGAGGTAGGAAGGGAAATTGCTCATACTCTTTAACCACCCTATTGGCATTCCTGTTTGTGGCTCTGTGTAGATTTTAAATACCCAGATTGCTAACCCTGAGTTGCACATTTAATAATGCTTACACTAGAAAGATGGCCGTGATAATAGTTTTTGTGTATAGGGGTCCCCCTGTGTTTGTAGATTGCAGCTACTTGATCCAGCCGTCGGGTCTCCTGCACAGCTGCAGCTTTCTCCTCTGCATGTCTGTACCTTTATTCTTCCATATGCTCAAACTTGATTTGTGAGTATTGATTTGATTATTAATTTCACATTCTAGTTTGATCACACATACTTGGGCTCCCTATTGGGTAGTAAATAAAAAAAGTAAATAAAATACACATATAGTTATTCTACATCAGTCTAAGCATTGGTTGATATTTATACATGGTAAAAAACATAAGTAGGTAGTTTTGTTTAGTAGATAGGAAGGAAAATTGCTCATACTTACTCGCGTGGTATTCCTGTTTGTGGCTCGGGGTAGATTGTAATTACCTTATTACTGGATCCACCTCCCTCATGTCAGTGATGATGCCAGGCAGGTGGCCATGTGCCTTGCCATAAGCTTGTATTGCATTACAGGCATGGGTGTTTTATGAACTCTTATACCTTCCACATCCTCAATGATTCTGGCAATGTGCTGCGGGGGACGAGAGCTTGTGGGAAATACATGGTAGTTATCCCAAAAATAATTGGCACGTCCGGTTGTGGTGAGAGTTGTCCGCGCACCCTTTGTTTTCTGTTCCCCATCCAAAGTAATGAAAACGATCTAAGAATTATGGACATGTCCGTAATAGATTATATCGATTTCGCGGCCATTGATGGCCAAATTTAAAGTTTAAGCTTTTCATTTGCACCCGATTTCACGGCAGGCGGACGATTGGCCGAAAAATCTGACACAAATTTAACCTTAAATGGGGGGCTCTACTTTTACAAGTATTTCGTTTTTTATGACCTGGTCCTAGACCAATGTAGCCCAGAAAGGTAATTTCCCAATCTTCACTGCACTCTTTGTCTATAGTCAAACCCTTCTTATCCCTGGGAGGCTAGTTGCACTTGGTTGCCCCAGGATTTACGTACTCAAGCATTTGTTTCAATGACAAGTATCTTTTGTTGACTTTTGAAATGCAAGTTTCTGTGGAAGTATGAAAATAACACTCAGTCATTAAAGTATAGTTTTGCATGAATGTGTATTTTTAAAGGGAATGCCATTTATAATTTCTGACACATGCAAATTTGGATTGGGTTAGTTTCAGCAATACATCATGATTATTTCATTATTAAAAGACCAAAACTTTGCCAATTTGATGAATGAGATGAGCAATTATTGGAAATGTGTGAATAGAATTGTGAAAATGGTAGAGTGGCAATATACAGTGGGGAAGAAAAGTATTTAGTCAGCCACCAATTGTGCAAGTTCTCCCACTTAGAAAGATGACAATGCGTGTCATTTTCATCAAATGTACACCCCAACTATGAGAGACAGAATGGGGGGAAAGAATACAGAAAATCACATTGTCTGATTTTTTAAGAATTTATTTGCAAATTGTGGTGGATAATAAGTATTTAGTCACTATTTAAAGTTCATCTTAATACTTTGTTTTATACCCTTTGTTGGCAGAGGTCAAACATTTTCTGTAACTCTTCACAAAGTTTTCACACACAGTTGCTGGTGTTTTGGCCCATTCCTTTATGCAGATCTCCTCTATAGCAGTGATGTTTTGGGGCTGTTGCTGGGCAACACAGACTTTCAACTCCCTCCAAAGTTTTACTATGGGGTTGAGATCTGGAGCCACTACAGGACCTTGAAATGCTTCCTACGCAGCCACTCCTTTGTTGCCCAGGCGGAGTGTTTGGGGTCATGCTGAAAGACCCAGCCACGTTTCATCTTCAGTTACCTTGCTGATGGTAGGAGGTTTTCACTCAAAATCTCATGATACATGACCCTATTCA
Organism: Ptychadena robeensis; assembly: GCA_036250615.1. Taxonomy (NCBI): domain Eukaryota; kingdom Metazoa; phylum Chordata; class Amphibia; order Anura; family Ptychadenidae; genus Ptychadena; species Ptychadena robeensis. The sequence goes on along the minus strand of CM070034.1, from coordinate 82,956,682 downwards.
TTCTTTCCTTTAAAGCCCCAAAGCATGATGTTTCCACCCCCATGCTTCACAGTAAGTATGGTGTTCGTTGGATGCAACGCAGCATTCTTTCTCCTCCAAACAGGGCAAGTTGAGTTTTCTACTCATCTGACCATATGACATTCTCCTAATCCTCTTGTGGATCATCCAAATGCTCTCTAGCTAATTTTAGATGGGCCCGGACATGTACTGGCTTAAGCAGGGGGACACATCTGGCACTGCAGGATTTAAGTCCCTGGAGGCGTAGTGTGTTACTGATGGTAGCCTTTGTTGGTCCCAGCTCTCTGCAGGTTATTCACTAGGTCCCCCTGTGTGGTTCTGGGATTTTTGCTCACCGTTCTTGTGATCATTTTGACGCCACGGGATGAGATCTTGTGTGGAGCCCCAGATGGGGGAAGATTATCAGTGGTTTTGTATGTCTTCCATTTTCTTATTATTGCTAAGACTTACAGAAAACATTTGACCTCTGTCATTGCCAATATATAATATTTGTTAAGTATTGAGATGAACCTCTATATTGAGGAAATACTTTTTTTCCACCATAAATTGCAAATACATTCTTTAAAAATCAGACAATGTGATTTCTGGATTCTTTCCCCCCATTCTGTCTCTCATAGTTAAGGTGACCTATGATGAAGATTACACGCCTCTCTCATCTTGTGGGAGAACTTGCACAATTGGTGGCTGGCTAAATACTTTTTTATCATAGTGGGGTACAGAGCTCTCCAAGCGAATTGATCATCTCATTGCTGTTACTATTAGGACAGTGTAATGACTCCAGATAGAATGTGTTAGCATGAGGTTATTTAGTAATCAAAGGATTAATGGTTTATGATAATCCAGCGAGTACTACAATCAAATAGCAATGACCTTGGTGACATAATTTATTCCATTAGCAGTAATGGCAATAATGCTTTGAAAGTGGTGAAAACAGTAACAGAAAGTGTTTAACACTAGTCTGCCTATGAATTAGCATTATAGGCAACCTAATCTACATTTATTATAATTCTTTTACCTAGGGAAAAACAAAATAATAAAGATCAGTCAGCATACATGCAAACACAATGTACATTAGTGTTATAGTATGTAACATTAAATGGTGCTGTAACATCATCACTTACCGTAATTAGTATTATTACTAAAAAACAACATAACACCAATACCCTAAAGGTATTTACGTTTTACCCTAAAGTTAGTTACTCTTCCTCCTAACTTCCCACCCTGCTTGTGGGCTTGTTAGCAGCAACTATGATGCTTTCAGTAAACTCTGCGACCCCTGTGAAATGGTCGTTCGGCCCAGACATGTACTGGCTTATGCAGGGGGACACATCTGGCACTGCAAGATCACTGGCATCATAGTGTGTTACTGATAGTAGCCTTTGTTACTTTGGTCCAGGCTGTTTGTAGGTCATTTACTTTGTCCCCCCATGTGGTTCTTGGATTTTTGCTCACCGTTCTTGTGATCATTTTGACCTCACAGGGTGAGATCTTGCATGGAGTCCTAAATCCAGCCTGGTGCAGATCTACAATATTATTTCTGGTGTCCTTCGGCAACTCTTTGGTCTTAACCATACTGGAGTTTGGAGTGTGACTGAGGTTATGGACAGGCGTCTTTTATACTGATAAAAAGTTCAAACAGGTGCCATTAATATAGGTAACAAGTGGAGGACATATAACGCTCTTAAAGAAGAAGTTACAGGTCTGTGAGAGCCAGAAATCTTGCTTGTAGGTGACCAAATACTTATTATACAGAGGAATTTACCATTTAATTAATTAGAAATCCTACAAGGCGATTTCCTGGATTCTTTCCACATTTTGTCTTTCATAGTTGAGGTGTACCTATGATGAAAATTACACACCTTTCTCATCTTTTAAAGTGGGAGAACATAAATACTTTTTGTCCCACTGTATTATTTAAATGCAATGATAGGAATTGTCAACAATTGGGTATATCTCTCAGTGGCATAGTATTAAAATCGTGTTGTTGTGTCCATGTAGCTTAGCTCTAAGAGTAAACAAATCTCATTTTGGCTTATAGGAAACCTAATATATTTTGTGACAAATGTTGCTGAATGTAATAGAGCTAATGTTATTTAAGTGCATTGTAAGCACGCTGAAATATTAAACAAACTGGAAATGTTTCCCTTTGCTCGGATAAAATGAGATTTAATGAACACATTAATCATCCTCGGGGCAGTTTTTACAGATTGATTTTGGATCAAAACAATAAGCTGGGTGTATGATGCCTATGGCAGGAACCGTATCATTGAAACCATCTAGAGGCACAAATATGTTATATTAGGCGGGTGTGGCATAACAAAAGAACATTATACACAAAACTTTTCCCTGCCAGTGTGTTATTTGTATCATATTTGTGCCCTGAATGCTAATTTGCCTTCACTGGTTTAAAGCTAAATAAGGCATTTTCACACAATTTTCCCTGTACCGTGGCATAGCCTATTAATCATTATATATTTTATGCAAATAAAAAAAGCTTTTAGTAGACATCTAAACATTTAATACATGTGACATTGAAATTTCCATGCAATCCATGAACAGGAGTTGTTGTTTGTGGCCGCAAGATGGTTGCAAAATGTTATCTAACTATAATTTCAAGTCTCTGAACCAAAATTATTGTAGATGCAGTTAATGGTAGTATGAACACGATATTGATTTGGCACATGTAGTTTTTGCAGAAATTTCAAAGTCTATGCACTAGAGCAGTGGTTTTCAACCTTTTTTGATCCGAAAGGGAGGGACAACGTGTCCTGCATTTGGAACGCGGAAGTGCCGGTGATGTCACTGACGCATTTTAGAAATAGCCATGTAGCGTTAATTAATAGATTGGTTTCTTTTAAGTGAATTTTTTACAAATGAAGGAAATTCAATAGATATGAAGGTGTCAAGTGCCTCCAGAGATATTTCTTCAACTTTTCCTCTAATGAATGTTAAACAGCAAGATGTTTCCTTCCGATAAGGCTCTCATAGAAGATCCTTGTATTAAAGCTGTGGTGTGAGACCTGGAAAATCTTTTGATAAACAGCAGGATTAACCATGCAGTTGTTTGTACATCAATCTTTCTAATGAGAGAGATTCGTCATTGTGTAGTTGTAGTATGAACCTAGCCTAGCTTCAAGACCAAATCTTCATTGGTAACCTAATGCTAAAAACAATTGCCGGCTGCCAAAATTGTAAAATCTCATTTTTTTTCAATAGCTTTTCATTATTTTGAACCAGATATTAAAGAGGCGGTTAACAATAAAAAAAAATCTCACCTTCCCCTAGTGACTTAAGCAGCAGGCCATTTACATAAGGTAAAATTATGGAAAACAATCCTTTAGGAAAAAACACCAGAGGAATGAAAATACCAGGGGAAAAGCTTATAATTAACTTCCATGCAATGGCTTCTTCCATGGTGTCCTCCCATGTACTCCATTCTAGTTTAATGTTTTCTTTATTGTAGATGTGTCAACAAAAATGTTTGCATTTGCCAGAGAATTCTGTAAGTCATCTTTACAGGATGGCCACGCCTAGTGAGAGTAGCAACAGTGCTAAACTTTTTCCGTTTGTAGACAGTTTGTCTTACCATGGACACATGAACATCAAGGCATACTTTTGTAACCCTTTCCAGCTTCAAGTCCACAATTCCTAATCGTATGTCTTCTGAGAGCTCTTCTCTGCGAGGCATGGTTCACATCAGACAGTGCTTCTTGAAACCAGTAAACCCAAAACTGGTGTGTGTGTTTTTTAAAGGGCAGGACAGCTTTCAGCAACACATCAAATACATCAAATAGCATCACGCTGATTGGACTCAAGGTTGGCTCACTCCTGGCTCCAATTAGCTCTTGGAGAAGTCATTAGGATAGGGTTTCACCTGCTTTTGCATGTTCCACAATGCACTGTGAATGTTTACATGTCATGTTCAACAAAACATGCAAACATAAAGTTTGTGTAGTATTATTTTAAGCAGATCGTGTTTTCTATTGGTGTGACTAAGATAATGATCAGAGCACATTTTATGACCAATTCTTGCTAAACTCCATGTTATCCCAAAGGGTTCACATACTTTTTCTTGCAACTGTGTATATATTTATTTTCTTTTAATCCTTTGTTGCACAACCCTTTGTCCCACTCATAGATGGGGGCAGAAGGGCTGATGAAAAAGAGACCTTGTCATTACACTGCTTCTTGCACAGACAATGTAACAAGCCAGGGTTGAATCAAGGTGGGCTTACATGCAGATTTTCTTGTTCGATCAATGAAACACAAACGTTTTTTGGGTTGATTGAACAAAAATCTAGAATGGTCAATTTGTTCGATGGATAAATTTTGTTTGACGTCAAACAAAAAATCGTTTGAAAGGTCATCAAATATTTTAGTGAATTTTTATATGTCGTTGTAATTTCAAATGTATTTTCATTCGATATCAGAGATGGGCGAACAAAAAATCGAATGTTTCATTCGATAAATGAACCAACGATGTTCGACAACGACATCGAACAAAATATCGAATTGGCAGTTGATTGAAGAAAAAATCTACATGTGTAAACACACCTTAAGGAAAACCACTGCAAGCTACACTATATAATGGTATTCTGGCAAATGATAGAATGTGTTTCTTATCAGCACACTGATCTTATCAGAGCTGAATGGATAGAAATACAAGTCTATTAGTAGATCTTAGCTATGTTCCCCTCATTTTCAGTTGCCAGCGGAATCGCCCACCAATCACCTACACTAGTTTCAATGGGCTTGTCCCCATTCATAGGATCGCGCGCGGTTGCAATTGGGGCCACGATTTGATTTGCTCCCCGCGCTCTGATAGCCGATGGGCACGATTATTTTCGTCTGATCGCTCCCATAGACAATGAATGAAGGCCATTTGTGATCATGCGTGGAGGAGATAAAAAATCGCCTACATTTATTCTCTACATTTTATATAATGGTGGCGGTTCGCCGGTGAAAATCACCTGGTGATCGGCAGGCGATTGAATATCACTAGCCCAGGTGATTAACCCTCTGGGCGGTTTGAGGTTTTCGCGCCATTTTTTATGGCACGAAAACCTCATGTCACCGGCAATCGCACAGTGTACTCCGCCGTGCTAGCCGGCTCTCCGTCCAGCTCTCTGCACACCGCCGACATCAAATAGACGCCGGCGGCGTGTTGAGAGGAGAGCGGCGCCCCCTCCATTAACATGGAGGTCTATGGCGCCCCCCCCCAGCCCCCTTCGGCGTCACAGATGACACACTTCTGGCCCCGTGTATCGGCGGCTCTTCTACAGGGAGATCAAACTGTGCCCGAACTGAGTTCGGGCAAACCGCTAGGGAGGTTAATTGCCTAAGTGGGAACATAGCCTTACAATATCTCATCTCTGTGCTCTGTTTTATAAAGTGAAGTGGTCACTAGTAAGCAAATCAGTTCTTACTTTACTTGCTGCATACTTGTTCTTTGTCAGTGGATGAGAAAATAACACAATCAATCTCTCACCCTAACACTGATGACTACCCACAACAGTAATTTTGCATTTTCAATTATCTTCAGTGACCATTGCAGGGGTGTCTCCAGGGAACTGCTGCCAAAAATTCCATGAGAACATATCTCATAGCCACTGGACTGATAAAATTGTTAAAGAGTAGCAAATGTTAATGTGCTTTCTGTGATATGCTCAGTTTCTCCTTATAATGTCCTGTTTATTATTCTGAAATGATCCATGTATCTAAAAGTACATCTGATAAGCAACTTTTCTGAGAGTTGACTTTATCTTTTCATTTTATCTAAACATACTTCTTATATTTAAAAGTCTAAGCTCTCTAAGTAAAGAAAAGTAAAACTTTAAAAAAACTGTTAAAAACTTTAAAAAAACTTAAAAAAAAAGCATTCTCAGTGATAAGTGTCAAAGAGAAAAGAAGATTAAAAATGTACACAAAAAATATAATTGTATCTACCGTAAGTCATGTTTCATTGTGTGCTATCACACCTTACCTATTATAAATGAACTCATCATGTTAAAGGCCATCTATCATTTTAAACTTTCAATTATTTTTTAAGGCCCCCATACACGTGTCGGATTCGCACCGGATTCCAGCACGATCGATTCCGGGCGCGTGCACGCCAAACGATCGTGCCGGAATCGCATGCAGCCCACCTGGTCCGATCGTTCGCGTCCGATTGTTCAGGGGCTCAGAATCGGATCCGACGGAGAATCAACATGTTGGTCTTTCTCATGCGATTCTGTCCGGATCAGGGGGAGTTGCCAGTTGTGAGGTGGACAATCGGACACGGATCCGTCCCGGAATCCGTTGGACAAGGTGGTATGCAGCGATAGATACTCTTAATTGGCCGATTGATCACACCTGCGATTCCCGGCAGAATCGCCGGAATCGATCGGATGATGAATCGATTGGACATGGAATCCGACACGTGTATGGCTAGCTTTAGAATTCAAAATAGTTTTTTAAATCTGCCTCTACTTAATCTCTGGATCTAATCATGATATTAACATGCAATTTTCACAAGAAAGTACCTTTGCATATACATTTGTAAGTTGGCAATGAATATGTTTGTGTCAGATTTTAAGGCTTCCATACACAGGTTGATTTTTGCCCGATCGATCACCACGTGCATTCACGGTGATCGATAAGCGATCAATCAAGTGCTGCCCACCCTGAACGATTGACAAAATAAAATCTAAATCAAATAAAAATCAGATCGAACATTGATCCTACATGTCAGTTTTTTTGGTCGATCGTTTGGAAATCAAAGTACGTTGGTGAACCCATAGCTCCTTATGCAGCAGCCTTTCCGATCAATGGATTTTGTGGAATCGGCCATTTTGGCGATCAGCTCCTTTCAAAATTGACCACAAATCAGATTCCCAATGTGGTGTTCCATAGATTTCAAAACGATCAATCACAATTCCACAAGCATGACCCGACCGGGAATCGATCAATGACAAATCGAGGTGTCTATGGGTACCTTTATGCAATTTGTAAATTACTTATGCAAGAGTAATATTGATGGTCCTAAAACAATCATATTTGAAATATATAATAAGGAATTGTGTCTTTTAGGTACCCCAAAATTTGGGTTCTTTGTAGAGTGGACAATTATTCATACATGTGTCGAAGCAATTCAAAACAATTGCAATGCACAAATGTCCTTACAAATCAAACATACAGCAGTTTGCCCCGACGCATTTCGCATGGAGCTTTATCAAGGAGACACTGCACTTTGCATCATTATCTCTGAATACAAGAATTATTTTTTTGCAATAAATAACAATACTTCTACAATTCTTAACATCACAGCATCCATGTGTGTTCAACGTTCCTTACATTTGAATAGCTGGGTACATGTGTACCTCACTTGTGGATCTGGACCACCAATGGGTCCAGCCAGATGTAAATTAAAGTACTCTACGTTTTCCCTCTAGGCATACATTCCTTTTGAACCTTGCAAGATTGAAAGGCATATATTTTTTAACATTACTTATCGCAATAGGATTTGTACTCTCTCTCTCTCTCTCTCTCTATCTCTCTCTCTATACAGGGAGTGCAGAATTATTAGGCAAGTGGTATTTTTGAGGAATAATTTTAT
>CM070034.1:82932576-82944304 GCA_036250615.1 Ptychadena robeensis | reverse complement strand
TGACGACATATTGTTGTTTCTGGCGGACCCTGCAGCGGCTGTGACGCCCATCATGGAGCTTTTCAAGACCTTCGGGTCATTTACGGGCCTCCGCATTAACTTTGAAAAAAGTGAGCTTATGTCTTTGAAGGGCGTCCGAGGGGATGGGCCGTCCGGGTCCCTCCAGAGTTCCCCATTTAGGCGGCAGACGACGGCTCTCAAATACCTGGGGATTTATATCCCCCGGGATCTGAGCGGGCTGTATCACTATAACTACACGCCAATTATTGATAAGATTGTTAAAGAGCTACAGCGGTGGGCGGAGATACCGGTGAGCACCCTGGGCCGCTGTCACATGATAAAAATGATCAGCTTCGCCAGGCTGCTGTATCCCATGCACACTCTGCCTTTGCTCATAAAACATCGGAATGTAGTTAGATTAAACTCGGCATGTCAGACTTTTATCTGGAGGGGGAGGAAGCCTCGGATCGCAAAAATTCAAAATTTGCAGGAGGCGGTGGGGGACCTGGGGATGAACTTGCCAAACATTCGCCTATACAATCTGGCCAGCCTGTTGCGTTTTGCTAAAGATTGGCTTAATGGCACTTCCTTCTACTCCACATTCACTCTGGAGTGTCAATTGCCAGGAAAGTGGTCTTTGGCAGGTTTGCTCCACACGTCTTATTCCAGGCTGCCAACAGAGATAAAATCTAGCCCGTTTTTGAAGGATACTATAATCGCCTTGAGAGAGGTTAGGAAAATTACGGGGCTGCAGGGCTCTATTTCACCGGATATGCCTATTTGCTCGACCCCGGGGTTTCCCCAGGGGGCTTCATTTAAAGGGTTTGGGGAATGGGGGACGAAGGGCGTCAGCTCAGTACGGCACCTCCTGAACCAGCAGGGGGCGCTCATGTCCTTTCAGGAAGCCAGGCTGGCCTTTAGCCTGCCAGGCTCTCATTTTCTGCTATATGCGCAGTTGCGCCACTTTCTAAGGTCGGTCCTGGGGCCTGCGGTTACTTTGCCATCCCATTTAACTTTGTCCCGTATGCTGCAGCCGAGTGATTCACAAAAATCCCTGTCGGATCTTTATCTGAGGATTAGGGTGGCGCTGACCACCGATGACCAAAGACGTAAGGGTTCGCTTGTAGTTGATTGGGCAGGGGTACTGGAGACTACGCCAGACAGTCTGGAATCCCTGTTACTCTCAGGATTGACGGAAGTGAGGAGTGCAGTGGTCAATGAATCCTGGAGGGAAATATATTTTAAGGTGGCTCATAGGGCCTACCGAGGGTTGCAGTTCCCTCCAAAAGAGGCAGCGGACACATGGATTCAAGACTGCCCAAAATGCTCGGAACCCAAACCGAATTTTATGCATTTGATGTGGGAGTGTCCTCTTATCTCTAGGTTCTGGGATCAGGCCTGGGCCTTTATGTGTAGGATCACGGAGCAGGTTAGGACAAGGCATATCTCTTCCGGTCTCCTACATTCCAGCCAGGTAGATGGGGCTAATGAGCTCTCAGAGCCGGCATTGCGAAAGTGGGAACACATTTTTCTGTTATGTGTTAAGAAAGCCATATTGTCTCGCTGGTTGGTTCCGGCGGTCCCGGTCATGGACGAGGTATCTCAATTGTTGCATGGGATCATGCTTCAAGAGCAGCTATATGCCCACAAACAAACTGATAAATGAATAGCCACATTCTTTAAAACATGGAAGCGGTTTTTGTTGGCCGAATTGTCACAGGACCAGTTAGAGGCGGTAATGCGTATGTTCCAGAATACTACATGGTATGCGACGGGGCAACTGGGACGCTTAGATGTGGGCCCGGCCACGTAGGAGGGTTGGATCGACCTTACTAGGGTGAGGGAGACGAGTCAATTGCGGGGCTTCCGCCATCAGGAGGTACTATCAACGGGGGCAGTGTGGCAGGCGCTTTTTGGGATGACCTATCGGAGGGTGGTTCTGCAGATGATGGTTGGGTTGGTTGATGTTTTTGAATTGTTTAGTTTGTTATCGCACCTTATGTTGGGGGCACGGTTCGCTCCTTTGGACATCACAAGGGAGGCCACACCAGGACACCGGCAATGGCCTGATCGGACAACTTGAACAATGCTATGGATATTCCTAGTCCTTGCAGGGCTGGGTCTCGACTGAAAATCTGTGAATGGGTGGGTCACTCTGTACATCTATGGCACTCTGACAGTGCGATATTTTGTTTGTTTGATTGTAATTGTGATTGTTTTTTGAATATTGAAAATAATAAAGATAAATGCAAAAAAAAAAACAAGAACAAGTGGAGAGGAGCATTTTTTTAACAAGGTGACAAAGGGCCGGAAAAGCTAACTGAGCTTGCCCCTGGGCATTAGTTTTCCCACCCCTGGTCTAACCTATTAGGAGGAATCTGTTTGGCTGCTACTGATGTTGGTTATCTGCCACTGATATAAAATTAACTGTTATGTTGTGGTTGTATTATGCACAAATGCAAAATAAAAAAAAATTATTCTTCATACAGTTTGCACATCCTACGTGCACACCTGGCAAACCCAAATCTTCTGCGGTAACTTACATGACTGTATTTGTCAAGCTTTCACAGCAAACCACATTCAGCTCAAAATATTATATTTTAATCATTTACGAACTTAAATACAAAATATTAATGATTTTGATCTCTCTGCCTTTTAATTGAACTTCTTCCTGGACTTGAACATGGTCTCATGTTACAAACCGGAATCGTTCTTTGACTTGTCATATGTTTTTTTTTGCCATGCAAACCACAGTTTCCTGATTTGGCTTTGCAAAAAAAAGTTACCATAAAGCAGCTTCCCTGATGAGTTGCACACAGACATACAAAAAGCTGACAAACATTCAAGTTCTTCTGCGATATGGCACATAAATGGCATCCAACTGCACCTTACCAGCAGCCATGAGTTACGGCATATAACAAAGAATAGCAATGTGTTGTCAATCAGTCGCCCTGGCATTGTTCTCTATGGAAAATACCAGACCCAGTTGAAAAAAAAGATCTTCAAGAGTATGTGTCCACCAATTCAATGCGGAAAATACGTTGAATGAAAAAAACATAATCATCTGTAAAGGCTCCCATACACGGGTCGATTTTTCACTCGATTTTTGACAGATCGATCACCATGCACGTTCACAGCGATTGATCGGCGATCGATCAAGTTCTGCCCACCCTGAATGATCGACCAAGTGGATTGTGTAGAATCCACTAAGTGGATTGTGTAGAAACTGTATGGTAAGATTGTAAGGTGCATAGGGGCCTTAAGAAATATATAAGCATATAAAAATACGATGTCCAGAAACCACTCATTATTCAGGTTAGTTGGATCACTCCATCAATGCCTTGTGTATAGGATAGGTAGCTATAGGTATGTTTGATATATTGTAAGTCGGACATAACATATGACACCTGTGGGAGTTTCAGCTTTGATGTATGTGATAATTCATCATTAACTGAATTTCAACATTATAATCATGGTTGATTGAGTAAAGCTAGAACGCACTTTGTAGCTAGATGGTTAATGATTATATTATGTGTCATGGGTTATATAACAGAAATTGATTTCTAAAAACTGAAGTAATAGTGGAGTCATTTTGCAGGGATAACAATAACATTGCATGTTTGAAATTACACCTTATTAATTAATTAAGGAGACTTTTGTTATAGTTGCCAGTATTCTGTTTCATTGTTAATACATCTTCTATTAATAGTGTACAGTATGAAAATCTGTCTGTTTAATAAGCTGCCTCCATCCTGGTGCCTCCATGCGTAACAATAACTAGGCTTATCAAAGGCCAGTAATTAATATTGTAATGCAGGGGTGTCAAACTACAGCCTGTGCACCAAATCTGGCCTACAGTCTGATTAAAATTGTCCCTTGAGATTTAAACCTCCCTTGCGGTTGAGATGCTTACGGAGCAGGGATCAGAACAATATATCCCCAGAAAGCTGCAACAATTCTCATGTTATTTCCCCAATGACACTGGCAACGTGGACAGGGGTGAGGGGAGGGTGGGAAATTCAAGCAGAATACTCTGTGCTCTGCTGCGATCGCCCATAGCGTGCTATTAAAAATAGCGCAGGTGGGGCTGACTGCTAGGGAGGTTAACCTCCTGGGCAGTATGCCTGTATGTACTCTGCTGTGATTCCCCACCTTCCCTCTTCCCCTCTACACATCGAGGGCATCATGGATGACGCCAGCAATGTGGGCTGGGAAAGTGTCCCTTCGTTAACATGGAGGTCTATGGTGCCGCCCCCCGGCCTCTTTGGCGTCACTCCCCCCGGCGTTCAAACCAGGAGGTTAAGAAATGCTTTTTCCAGATTCACCAAAACTTGTTGGCATATGAAAAGGTTTATCATTATTTCTGATGAGAAGGAAAAACTTCATTTTTTTAATTGGTAGGACGGTTGGCCCGTGACTTTGCCCAAGTTTTACATTTTGGCCCACAGTGAATATTTGACGCCCATGTAGATATATATAGTGTTCGAAATTTGACTGGTCTTATGTTTGTCTTTATTTTAACTGGAAATTACTGCCTGCAGCATGGGTTAAAATATTCTTCGATACAGCAATGTCATACCACAGCTACAAAGAAGAGGCTTGGCTCTCTTAAGGTCTGATACGCACCCGTAAGGGGGGCAATTTTAAACAGCACTCTTGGTGTCTTACCAGGTGTGGGGGATATTATTTTGCCTATAAGTTGAATAAAAATAAAAAGTTTGGCCTTATTACTATATATGTAGTTATGGTTTCATTACAGTACTACTTTGATTATTGAACTCTGTTTTTCATGATATCATTCAAAGTTTAACTCACTATAAGTATACTGTTCTTGTCTCCTCACTCCAGATACCTCCTTACATTCCACATTCTCACCTTGTGGACCTGCCACATTTCGCTCTTCCTTGCTGAAATTCACTGCAACATACCATCAGACACTCCCTTATCCCTCATGACTTTCAACTCTTATTGTTGCAACTGCAGCCAAAACCTTTTTTTCTAGCTTTGAGTTGAGAGGAAAACACTTGCAACCTATGTAAAGTCTTTGCTATGCTATTGGATCTATTACCCAATAAGGGAGTGTCGGTAAAGGGACAGAAAATGTTTTCACTGCATTACCAGCACAGCATTTGTGTTTAGTTTAGGGACCATTCTGTGCAGAACTTGAAATAAACATATTTTCACTTAATAGATTACCCATTCAGATAAGTACCCCCATATGATTTTTTCGTGCAGTCACCTCCCGATTACGGTACTCATATCACTATTTTTTATCTCATAATTACCCCCTTGTTACACTTAAACCATAACTATTCATTATTTACAGGGCTGCACATAAGTACGCTGGTACGCAAAATTGACTAAAAACGAGCTGTGCCTACCTTAATTATCCTTACTAAGCGCATCTGCGTACTTCACAGAGAGGGGAGACATGCATGCAGCTATCCCCCTCCTCCCCAATGTGTGAGAAGGAAGCGTGCTTGTGTTGAGCTTTGACGGCAAGTCCCCATCCATACGAACATCAGGAATCTGATGGTCCATTTTGATGTTGTGTACTTACCAGTGAGATCGGTCATGTGAACGTCACTCTCATATTTCTTCACAATTTCCTTCTTCTTTTCCATTGTAATTGCTTTATTTACCTTTTCTTAATTCCTTCTGTTTATTTTTCCCATCTATTTGGGGCCATTTCGATAGATTGTCTAAAAGTATCCATATCTATTTAGAATGCAATTTACAAATGCTTCTCTGAAATCCCGGGTCTTTGTTTACAATTGGACAAGCAGAAATACGTACTGGATGTAACTTTCATTTTAAGTCAATCCCGTTGTAACTTAAGGGTTCACTGTAGTTAAGAAAGGTAAGAATAAAATAATTGTGAAACTACAAAATTGCTCATTTATATATGTCATATGTTTTCTATGTCACCAATACAAACACTTACACAGGTACAAAATGTGCATGGAAATCCACATAATTGTGATGATTGCTTCTAAATGTGACTTTGATGAATCAGCCATTGGGCTACATGTCATCGGATGATTGTTACATGCCAAATGGAAGTACATCTGCAATGCAAATTTTAGCCGTGTTGCGATTTTTCTGTGTGCATACAGGTTTGAGAATCTAGACCAGAACAATCTGCATGCTGAATGTGAAAATACCTCTACAGTGACTTTGATGTATAGTCCTCTATCTTCCAGATTGCTAAATTAGATCAATACCATCTGGAAGCAAATGCATAGCTGCAGAGAGCCTAAGTGATATCTCTAAGTGAGATCTTACTGCTAGGGAAATTCAATAAAAATACAAAGCAAAACTCAGCCTTTTTTATGTATGGATAATATAATAAGAGAGTGCAAAGAGCAATGGAGTAACCAAGAGCCACCAGATTCTATATGAAATATGAACTATGCACTTCAAATTGGTTCTTCTTCAAGGTCTCTGTGGTGTTGCAGATCCTGAATTGATAACACAGTGTCACTCTGGCTACCATTGTTGTCACTGCTTTCTCATGAGGCTGTCAATTATCCCTGGCACACAAGCCTTACATATATAAATATGCAGTGACCAGTAAATGGCACTTACTGTATTGTACATTTTAACGCATTGTTATAAATGCTTGTATATTCATGGGGTTTCCCTAGCATAGGGTAATGACAGGGTCTATTCAACTAATGTGTATATGTTTATTGTGTATATATATCTGCCCTATGTATCCACTGTATATATTATCCAGGAAATTAACCCAGGAATTGGACCAGGATGACCAGCCACAACAGCCTGCTGCTACTGGAATCGACTCAAAGAAACAGCATGGACATGGATCTCAAACTTTGCTCCACCTGATTTTCAGGCTTTATTTCTCTTCCACCATCATCTCCCCTTGCTGTGCTTTCTCTCTAACTCATCGCTGTGTATCCCATCTTTTTTGCCTCCCCTGCTGCTAAACTCTCCCCTCCTCTCCAGTCTGCACTCTCCTCTTTCCCCCAGTCTCACCTCCACATGCTGTCATTTTCTGTACTTCTCCACTTGCTTTCTCTGCTCCTTCTTTCTGGGGACATCTCCCCCAACCCTCACTGCCTGTCTACCCACTTCTCTTCTCTCTCCAGGAAACAACTCTCCTCAAACCTAATACCTATCTACCCTTCCCATAGAAGCTCACCCCCTCTCTCATGTGGACTCTAGAACGCTAGATCTGTTGGTAACAAACTGCCTTCCATTCACAATCTCTTCCTTTCTGCCCTAAACCACCTGGCTCTCACTGAAACCTGCTCTCCGCCTCTGAATCTGCCCTCTGCTTCGCTCTATCCTATGGAGGCCTTCACTTCACTTCACTCCCCAGACCATGACAACAGGCCCAGGTGGGTGGTGTAGGTCTCCTTCTCTCTCCTCGCTGCACCTACCTGTACTACAACCTCTCATCCCTCACTCACTTTTCATTATTCGAGGTCCTCCAACCTCCTGTTTCAACCCATGGGTCCCCCTCATTGTTGCTGTTTCGTATCCCTCGCCCCTGGCCTATCATCCCAATGTTTTTTCCCCTCGACAACTTTACCTCTTGGCCTCCCACACCTTCTTGCCCATTGACCTACCCCTTCATATCCTTGGTTGAGTTCAATCAGCCATGGATAACCCCACAACCCCCCATCTGCCATCCTAGGCTTTAACATACTCCCTTTGGCCTAACCCACACGTCCAACACCCCCACACACCTCGCTGTACACAACTTTGACCTGGTATTCTCCCAACTCTGGGTCTGCACCCCTCACCCACCTTGACAACTCTGTAACTCTGCTTTCCCTCTCTCATGACCACCATCTCCACCTTCGACCTGAACACTTCTTGCCCTTTGCCACCCCCACACCTCCCCGACCTGAACGTTGGCAACAGAGTCCTCCACCACCTAGACCACTCGGCATTCTTCTGGACTCCCTTATCTTCTCACTGCTTCCACTATCTCTAATCCACAATCCCCTGACCAAGCTGCCTCTCACTATAATCTCACCCTTCAAATCTGTCCTAAATAAACTTGCTCCTGCACCCCGCCTCCCCGCTCTCCCCAGCTCCCCCGTCCCCCCCACCAACCCCTGGCCCTGGCACGGTAAGCCACGCCGCTACCACCTCCACAAATGTTCTCAAGAGGTAGAGCGGTAATGGAGAAGTCTGTGTCATAGCACTGACTTACTCCGCTGCAAGACCCAAATCCGCGCAATTCATTGCTTGATCTAACTGCTTACTGCTGCCAAAACAACCCTACTTCTCCTCCCATCATTAATCCCCTCCGAAGCATCCAACCCTCACTGCCTCTCTCGCTTTTCACTCTCTGCTCAAGATACACATACTTTCAGTATAAAATGGAAAGCCATCCGAAGCGATATTTCTCCTCAACCACAATACCCCCCCCCCCAATACAACCAAACCCCCACCCCCCCCCACCCCAATACCACCCGCCAAACCAACCTACCCTACCCCACCCCCCCCCCTTTTCCTCCCCTCCAATCCCATCTTCCTTTAACTCTTTTCGCCTCACCTCCACTCGTAGCTCCAGCATACTCCTCCATCCCATCATCATGCAAACTCTCTCACCCACATTCCTCCAGTCCCACCCTCATGTAACGTCTTCATTTAACCTTCCCGCACACATCCATTCGGCAATTCCATCCTCCTGTTAACTCTTTTCCCATCACCCTCACACTTTCCCCTGTCAGTGTCTAGAGGAAGTTCAATGTCTCTTGCTTCTGCTCTTTCATCCTACCACCACCTGCCCACTTGACCCTATACCCGCTGATCTTCTTAAGACCCATTCTAACCACCACCCTCTCCCCGCACTGACTGTGAACTATTCACATCTCCCTTTCCCTTCCCGAGGGTATCTTATCATTCCCATCATCCTAAATACTAATTATACCACATACTAAAGAAACCATTGCTTCATCCCTCTCTTCCCTCTATCTACCGCCCTATCTCTCTTCTTTTCCTTTTGCTTCAAAACTACTTGAGCCGCCTCGTTTACAAAATAAATACGTCACGACTATCTGACGTAAAAAAACAAAAAAAAAAAAAAAAAATTTCCCTCCTTGAACCCCCTCCAATTCGGCTTTCCGCCCTTCTCATTCCACTGAAACAAGCCAATAAACACTAAAAGTTCCACGACTTTGCCTTACTGCCAAGGCCCAAGGCAACTTTCCCGATCCTTCTTTCTTCTGATGGAGCTCTCCTCCTCTTCTCTCCTCTGCCTTTAAAACGTGTTGACACCCTCTTCTTCTACACCTTGAGCCTCTAACGGTATTCGTGACTCTGCTCTTTTCCCTGGTTCTCCCTCCTACCCTGACCGCCGGCTCTTTCCAACCTCCTTCAATGGCTCTCTCTTCTCACTTCGACCACCCCCAAACAACCAAGAACCCCCCCCTCCCGTTGGCTTCCCCACCGAGGCTTCCGTCCTATTCTCCCTTTAACAAACCCTCCTCCCTTGGCAAACTCTCTCATTCTCATTCTTTGGTCTGCAATACCATTTATATGCTGACGATACACCAAATCTAAACCTATCCACCCTGGCCCTTTACCCCCCCCTCTGGTCCTGGACGTCTCAGTGCCTAATCAACCCATCCTTATGGATGGCTGACAGATTCCTTAAACTCAACCTGAGCATAAACAGAAACTCATCATCTTTCCTCCATCACCTTCCAACCCCCTTCCCCCCAATATCTCACTTAAGTGAATTACACCAAAACACCCATCATCTCCCCCCTTCTCAAAGCTCGCTGCCCGTTGGTGTCAAACCTCGCCTCATTCTCCTCTCCCTTTACTGCTCCCAAATACATAACCATCAGCGCTAGATTCCCTGCACTTCCCTCTCCCCGAACAATCTCCAACTCTGCCCCCTTTCCTCTCTCCCAGAGACCACAAAACTCCTCATCTCATCTCTCGTCTGGACTACGGTAACAGCTCCTCTCTGGTCTCCGCCCTCTACAAAAACTGTACCATCTTCAGTCCATCTATGGATGCTCTACCCTACTCATCTACCTGCTCCTACCCCGGGCTCCTCATCTGCTGCTTGTGCCTCTCTGCAAATCTTACACGGCTTCCCAGTTGTCCCCAGAATCAATTCAAAGTTCTGGTGCCTTGCTTGTTAAAAAAATCAAAATCACTCACACCACAAACTCCTGTCCTCCTTACAATCTCCAACCTGGTACAACAAATACACCCCCAACCGCCCCCTCCCTCCTCCAGTGACCTACTAATTACATCCCCACTCATAACCGGAAATCTCATCATCACACGCAAGTGCTTCGACTACTCTAGCACTATCTAAACACTCTACTAGTTCCTCCGTCATCTCTCTGTGACTCCCTGTCCCTTCTCCCCATTGCCATGCTCTACTAATTTGTCGAACTTTTTAAAAAATCCCAAAACCCCCTCTTCAGTTCTGGTCCTATCCATCTTACTCTTTTTCTACCATCACCACCATGCCAGTCCCACCCCCCACCTATTGTATACCTTGTTCCCCAGCCTATTAGACTGTAAGCCCAACTGAGCAGGGTCCTCTATTCCTCCTGTGTCATTACCTGTACCTGTGTGTTATTGTGTGTTGTATCTCCACTCTAATGTATTGTACAGCGCTGCGTAATATGTTGGCACTATATAAATAAATGATAATAACAATAATAATATTATATGTTTGTTGGTGCTTGTCTCTTTAAGGGTGGTGCAGCTATTGTTTACTTGAAGTTGGGTACGTGCCTAGACGGCTGTCTCCTTTTTCCCGCTCTCCACACCTCACAATGTATCAATCCCAATCTGCCCTACTACTGGCCTGTTATCTCCTGAGAACATTCTGGGCTTTTCTGATGTTATTGACCTAATACAAGGTAGATCCTCCAGACGTGTCCCCAGACACAGGATTCCTGGATGAATTATCCACTGGACCAGTGTGACTTCCTGGCAAGAACTGCCTATCTTCCCCCCTGGTGAAACCTAGAGCCTTCAGCCGTCTAATGTACCCAACCATGAGTAGGAACGCGCTTGGAACTGTAGATTCCCAAGATTAATGCCCCATCCCAACGGGCGATGGTAAAGAAGCTGTACATACTCTTCCACTAGTAAACTTGTAAATATCCCCTACTTTGTGTGTGGACCTTCCGTTACTTGGTGTGTGAGCTTTGTGGCATTGTGCTGAGCAAAAGATATCCTTCTAAAAAATCTGGTCGTGTAAGTTGCGGTACTACAATGCACCTCCACAACACTACAAATAAATATACAGTCGAGTCCATAATTATTCATACCCCTGGCAAATTTTGACTTCAAGTTACTTTAATTCAACCAGCAAGTTATTTTTTGACGGGAAATATCATAGGTGTCTCCCTTTATTTACATTTGAACAAAAAGAGTCATGTCCAAAATTAATCATACCCTTCTCTGTCTGTAGGAAAATCTAAAGTTCTATACCAATTCCAAATAGTCCAAGCTGTTCTTAAGCATCCTAATTACCCTGATCAATTGGGAACAGCTGTTTTAATCAACTTAACAGGTGAAAAACAGCAGCTCTCTACCATTGGTTTGTGGACAGTCATGGCTAAAAAAAAGGAGCTCAGTGAGGACCTGAGGCTGCAAGTCAGGAAAGGGCTACAAGGCCATATCTAAATGTTTCCAAGTATTCTTTGCACTCTTAATCCAAAACTGCTTAACCATGTGCCCATCTCTCATCACTGTACCCCCCCCCCCCCCC
>CM070034.1:82886322-82903802 GCA_036250615.1 Ptychadena robeensis | reverse complement strand
AGTACGGATCTCTGAGCATTTACGACCCCCTAGATGTTTACACAAGTGGGCACAAACAGGTATGGTGGACATTTCATGATTTCTAGAGAATGGTTTGAAATTAACTGTGAAGGTTCTGGTGGAGATGTAATGTGGCTTAGGACAAGATATATACGACGATTACATCGATTATTCGTCACAAAGGGAACTTGGGAGATCCAGCCATGCACCATAATGGATGACTGTGAACCCACCCTATAGGCTGGCATAGGAAAAAGCCTTTACCTATTGACACCCCTTTAGGCTATGTTCCCACTTAGGCGATTAATCGCCTGATGCTCGCGATTTTTAATCGCCTGTGGAATCGCTGTCAATTGCCTACACTATTTTGAATGGGCTTTTTTCTTTCCTGATCACTACCATAGACATAAATCAGAGCGCAGACGATTAATCGCCTAAGTGGGAACATAGCCTGACTCTTTATATCTGCAATAAAATGGGTGCAATACCTTTCTTTGGTTTGCATTACATCTGCCCTATTTAAATGTATAATATACTATCTTCAGAGAACTGAAAATATTCTTCACCCTTATTACCTTGCTTTGTAAAGATTACATAGACCACATTCTTCCATTGCCATGTAGGCATATGCAATGATATTCCTGCATTTACAAAATACACTAAGTGTCTAATGTGTTATGCTCTGCAGTATCAGAGCTGTTTGTGAATATGAAGCTATAGGGCTCTGTATGATATAATCTTCTACATCAAGACTAGCTAAACAGATTTTTTAGCTGTTGCTGAACAATAGGTCGCAGCATGTGTGCTTTTTTTTACTAGATATGTGTGACTTATGATTAAGATGTTTGTAAATGCCTTTTGAGCTGGCACGTGACTGTAAAATTTAAAATTGGAAAACAATATATAGTTGTATTGTGACAGAACGTATGTCTGGATTTAAACGATTATATATGATTACTCATGTTCAATTATAATAAAAGATTTCATTCTCCACAGTGCCTGGGGAGAAAAGGAGAGATTTTTGTAGTGTGAATACACTAGGGTTTACATTGATCACACCTTGCTTAACATTATTTACATATATAAATATATGTGACACACCACTTTAGTAGGTATAGTTTTAAATTGTTTTTAGTTTACTATATAATTTACTTCTTGGCAAAGAACTTAATTAAAATGATGGGCACAATTATCTGGTTGTTGCATGTATAATCTTAAGGATATCTAAACCCAACAACAAAAATTTTATATTGCAGCTTGGTAGCCATTAGTTGTGGTGGCTAAATTAGTTTCCATTTGTCAGTCAAAGGACATGTTCTGTAAGTACTGAAATTAACTGTTAATCCCACCAGAAAGTCATCATCTGTAAAAATAAATGTACACTGAAATCACAAACAATGTGATTGGCCATGTGAAAACTTCTAAAGGTGGGTTTACACATGTAGATTTTTTTTGTTCGATCAACGAAGAACAAACTATTTTTTGGTTCATTGAACAATAATATAGAATGGTAAATTTGTTCGATGGATAAATTTTGTTCGACCTGGAACAAAAAATAGTTGGTCAATTTTTATCTGTCCTTGTAATTTCTAATGTATTTTCATTCGATATCTGTGATGAACGAACAAAAAATCTAATGCTACATTCGATAGATGACAACGGCATCGAACAAAAAATCGAACTGGCAGTTGATTGAAATCTACACGTGTAAACCCACCTTAATCCTCCCACCCTCAATGAAGTCAAGGCTGGGTGACAATAATAGCTTCCTTCTAACAATGAGTGTGGACATGTACCTCATGTTGAGGAAGTGTGTTAGTTTATGGATTATTCATAAAATGAGGGAAATTCATAAAATGAAAACCAATGTAACTACATTTTAGGACTAGGAAGTTGCAGTCTGTGTATACTGTATTTTTTTTAAATGCTTAACCTCCCTAGCGCACCGCCTGTACTGCACCTGCCTAGGTACACTGCCTGCCATTTCCTCCCTCCCCCTCCCCTCTCCACACAGCCAGTGTCATTCATGACACTGGCATTGAGGTCTGGAGAGCAGAAGCCCCTCCATTAACATGGAGGTGTATGGCACTGCTCGCCCCCTTCCGCGTCACCGTGACGCGATCAGTGAAGCCGTAGCTTTCCGGGGATATGCAGCTTTCATGGGAGCCCAGCTCATCCAGAGTTTGTTCTTCACACAAACTCTGGACGAGATGGGCTCGTGATGAACACTAAGGAGGTTAAACAGCTTAGATCATAGATTTATGAACACATAGCTCACTGGGAATCTAGGATGCTCATGAGGGATGACATAGGAAAAGGTCTCTTAAAGGAGAACTTATGCAGAAGCACATGATCAGTTTATCAGGTTTTTTCTGCTTAAGGCTATGTCTCCACTGCGTTGTGTGCTCCGTCAGGACCCCCTACGTTAAGGGAGCAAAATCACATTACCTGATCCTCTGTGCACACATCCACCAATGCATACTGTACTACATTAACCCCTGCATCGGCGAATCAGCTCAACGCCATGTGAAGAGGATCCGCCGGGCAGGTAATGTGTATGTGCTCTGTGGGGACCCCCTGCATTAAGCACACACCAGGCAGTGGAGACATACCCTTACTTAATCTTGACCATTGGATTAAATGATCAAGATTAAATGAAATAAAGCTGGGCATATAAAGGCACCCACACGTTCAGATTTTCCGGTACGATCGACTTTAAATGACCAATTATCAAGTTGGTTGTCCGAAAATTAATGCCAGCACCCACATGGTTCAATCGATTTAAAGCGGTGGTAATTGAAAAAAAAAGAATTATCTCAAAAGATAATCAGACATGTGGGAAAATTTTTATCTGTCAAATAAATATAGACTACAAACTGTAGTTGTGACCAACGGATTTTGATGGTGTTTAGCCAGTTTGCATAGTAGTTTAATGTAAAAAAAAGTCGTCCGAGAAAACATACTTCAATTTGTTGAACGATGAAAAAATCTAAAATCAATCAAACATTGGTCTCTCCATGTGGGGTCTATTTTATTTTTCTTCAATCAACCTCCGATTCTCCGATTGAAATAAACTGATTGCTTAAAGTCGATCGTACAGGAAAATCTGAACATGTATGGGGGCATTTAGGGTCAACTTTTCTGTTCAATTGATTGTTTGAGTAGGAAATTAATTCCTTTTTTTTTTATTGAAATGATTGACCAAAAGGATACAAAGAGCCATGATCGGTCATGTTGGAAAATTTAAGTTGATCGTACAAGTATCTATGGATTGGTATTCAAATGTACTATGGAGCATGTGCACAGGCCTCAGGAAAGTAATTGATCAGACCGTGTGGTCTGTGGTATGATTGGTCAATATTAAACAGACAGACAATATATTTAAATTGCACAAGTAATCAAATCAATGATTGATCAAGCAAGATCCGATATGTGTATGGCCACCTTTGTGTATGTTTAAGAATTTATCTACAACCATTTGACTTATTTGAATTCATTGTAGAACATACCTCAGACAATTGGTCTTGTTACTTTTAGTAGTGGAAAACATAATAGTCCCCTGAAGAGCCAGATGGCGAAACGCGTCGGGACAGTGTTCCTTCCCAGTTTCACTCCAATCTCTCTTCTTACACGGATATTGAACATTTGGATGAAAAATATTTAAATACAATGCTTTATTTTGCAAATATTTTATAATGTTATGTAATAATCGGTTGGATTGACAACATGTTAACTATGTATCATGTATGTGCTCCTTTTTCAATGACTAATTTTATGTTATGTATCTTGATAAATGTATGTAATCATGTAATTTTTTGTACTACCAATATAAAGTAAACTTATTGTATCATACACATGTATGCCTACTATCAGTGCCTTTAAAGTCCCCTTCGGAGTCCCTAGTCTCCAAACTCGGAAGCAGAGGAGCTGGTGTGTTAAAGCACCCGCTCCCCACTTCTCGGGTATTCTCTGGTCCAATGTATGTTTAAGAATGTTTCCAGGTCTGAGCACTTCCAGGTGAATAACTGTCAAAACCTGGCGGCAGGAGCGCATCAGGCAAAGTTTAGCAACTGTCACCTTTTTATTGTACAGTTTTTCTAATTTCCCACATTTGTACTAGAAGTGCAGTTATCCTAGAAGAATATTGCCTCTAAAATGTAACATTGTTGTGATGCCTATGTTATTCATTAAAGTCATGTCTATTATTCTCATGCAATATATTTTCATCTTGCTTAGTGCAGTGCTTGTAATGTTTTTCAGACTGATCATTTGTACATTCATGATTAGACGTCTGGTGCCGGTGTTGTTTTCTTGCACATTAAACGCAGGTCAGCAAATTCCTATTTATTTAAATGGTGTAGTGTGGATGACAGTTCTGAAGATCTGTTTGACCTGCTTTGTGTTGCATTTCTGTGGAAGCATTGTGTCCTATAGAGATTTTGCAGTGAAGATAAAGTAGCTCTAACATAGCTGATAATTGCATTAGAACGCATGTTCTGTTTCTTATAAATGAAGGTATTGCTGTCAAAAGCTGTCTCTTGCGTTCATAATTTCCTAGTCAGTGGCAACAAAGAGTCAAGTAATATTAAAAAAAGTTTTTTCATGAAGTTGTAATAAATGCTTCAACGTTTAACCTCCAAAGAATATCCTAATAGCCTAATAATAGACTAATAGCCTAATAATTTAGTAAAGATTGATCTACCTAAAGTCAGTTGGTAGGATGTTTTAGAGAAAAATACTATTATGAGTAACTGAAACTGTCAAGCAAGCCATATGGATGAGATTTTGCCATATTACATTAAAGGCTTAGCCAAAACAGGAACTATCACCTGATCAGTCTGTCATAGCACCTGTTACATCTGGTATCATTCCTTTTCTAAAAGACAATTTTTAGGCTGTAATTTGTTATGTAATTGTATGCATTCGTGGGTGCAGTGCTTTGGTTCTGAGTTATAGTGGTTAGAGAAATATGTTTTTGTCTAAATCTGAATATTATTGGGAAAACACAAACATTTTGCTGATCTATATGGTGTTTAAAGACACTTTTTATATTGTTCATATTCAAGATTGGATGAACTTCAAACTCATTTACACCATGTTTTGCGGTAATGTGAGCAGTATTACAACATGTGGCAACACTTTTAATGCGTTGGTGCAAGCAGTGGCCTTCATTCTGAATAAGAGCACAATGAACTTTCCTGATGCATTGCAAAAAAAAAATACTTGACTCCGTCCCTTGGTCTTTAGAATGGACTGCTTAATAAAAAACTTGTTGAGGCTCTCCTCTGCAAAACTTTTAGAGGTAAACTAACGTTTTAGAAATTGCCTGGTCATGCCTGCTGAATAATCCAATTTGTTACATAATAAGGTTGAACCTTTCTGGAATGAATGCACTGGTTTAGAAAAAAAACATTAAAATGATTTAAATTACTGTATTTTTGGACTTTAAGACGCACCCGAAGGTTGCAATTTGGCTTCCTGACAACGTTTTCCCTGTCCCTAAAATTAGCTGGAGAGGACAGATGAAAGAGCTGCCTGCTCTCTCATCTATCTCTGCCTGTATGTGAAAGCTGCACACACACTGCCAGCTTTCACACAAACACAGACAGAGCCAAGCAGTGTCTTATTGGCTGAGTGAGAGATCTGCCTGTGGGTGGATCTTTCCTCCAGCTCAGTGTTAACTGTTTAGGAGCTGGGCTGTTTTAGCCCAACTCATAGGCAGTGCAGATTGGAGAGCTGCCTGCGGATGACTCTTCCATCTGCACTGTATTTGGAGTTGGGTACAAGCTGCCCACCTTACACACACCTCTGCTGGTCAGGGCTAGACAGGATTTCACCCAAACTAATGGGAATTTTATGGAGCAATATAGATGTTGTTTTCACTATGAACCCCCCCCCCCCCCCCCCCCCAACTATCTTTCCTCTGCTGATCCCAAAATGTAATATTACTGTTATTTTCACACATTACCTACAAGCCTACACAAGCCTACAAGCTTGCCAATTATTCGTTTTGCTGGAAAATATGACAAAACCGAACTATAAGTACCCAATAACATTCATACATACATAACATGTACCCAATGATAATGGAACTTTCTACAACTGAAATCTGGTGCGATGTAACCAACTATTATTTACCATGAGGTAAATAGGTAAAGTAAAGTAACAAAGTAAATTGGTCATACACATCCTTATAAACTTTGTTTTACTAAATTGATACAAGATTAGGGCGTAATGTATGTAAGCATCTTTAATAAGGAACATACCAGAAATATGTTTTTTAATACCCACTGTTATTCTATATATATTATATATATATTAAAATGAATTTATTCCATTTTTGACACAATGCGTACTTAGACATGATTACTATTTTCTCATTTCCTATTTTCAGCAGCCAACACTCTTCTCGTATAAAGTTAAAGTGGCTTGATTGAAAACTGTTATTTGTCCAAAATTGCCCTAATACATTTTAACATTATAAATTATTCACTTGCAAATAACAGTGTTTTATTATTTCATGGCTTGACTGAAAGCATTACAATTACAGCACTGAAACATAATACAAACCAAAAGCCAGAGGCAAAGCTCTCCCCTCTAAACTTGCACAATATTTGTGACTCTGAAAATCACATTTCCAGCAGTATAATACATCACTTCCTTGTGTTAACTGTATGACAGCAGCTGTAATTTTATTTAACATAGTTTTATAGTAAAAGTAAATGTACATTTTAAAAGAAATCTAAAAATCAAAGTCTTTATAATCTGCAACTTTCATTTAAATAGCATTGGTGATGCAACATTCTGTTATAGGATGATAGAGCTTTGTTTTCCAAAGGCTGTCCTACCCTGAGAGTAGTATAAATAAACTGAGCAGTACCAAAACTAAGGGTCAATTTACACTGTAGTTCAAAGAGCGACTCGTTAACGCAACCTACCGGTGGACAAGACATAAGGCATCCACCGGTAGGTAGACCTGTTGAACAACTTCTCGTTACTTGGCTGCAGCAGCCCTAGATACGACAGTGCAAACTTTTTCTTCAATCAACTGCCAATTAGATTTTTTGTTCGATGTCGTTGTTGAACATTGTTCGTTCATTTATCAAATGTAACATTAGATTTTTTGTTAGTTCATCCAGATATCAAATGAAAATACATTCGGAATTACAACAACAGATAAAAATTTACTAATATGTTCGATGACTTTTTGAACCATTTTTTGTTCGAAGTCGAAACAAAATTTATCCATCGAACTAATTGGCCATTCTAGATTTGTTCAATCAACCAAAAAATCGTTCATTCTTCATTGATTGAACAAAAAAATCTCATTTTTGGTCACCTAAAGCCTTGGTCCTACTCATGTTCCCTCGGGCCATATCCTTCTCTCTTGTAAATATAAGATGATGTCCTTCTTTGGTTGTCAACATCACTACCTTCAAATGGTCACACCTATTATTGGACTTTCATTTCAAATGTCCATGTCCAAGTGGCTCTGCTATGAAACACCTGTCCTCTTTTGTTAGCATTTGTAAGAGGCGTAACCTTCCCAAAAGTATTGGGGACCTTCCAAAGTGAGTACTCTGCATTGCTGAATGTATTGAGGTGAATGTATTTTGATTCAACAGGAAAGAAAGAAAACCTTTGGATGGGTGGAAGTGGGGTAGAAGGTTTAAGAATAGTGAAAATTTATAGTTTTCCAATTGGTTTCACGTGCAGAAATGTTTTGGATAAGTTAGGGACACTGATCAATGTACATTACTAAAAAAACAAAAAACAATATACTATAATCTTTTTAACATGGGATCAAAAAATAATATCATCAATAATATCTTCCTGCCAACATGACTACATTGCCACCAAAGTAGGAAGGTAAGTGAACTAAAGAAACTAAAGAAAAACAAATAAAACATTAAATGGAAATGGTTCCTGATATAGGGATGCAGGATTTACCATTATCCCTTTGAGGTTAAGCTGTGGTTTAAATTACCTGCCTGCCTGCATCGTCTTCGGCGGCTGTGTGTCGGCTGTTACCTTCAATGAAGACGCCGGTCTTCATTCAAAGTAACAGCATCGGCTGGCATCGGCCAGAGAACATCGGACATGTCTGTTCTCTGGCCAGCCGAGCTGTGGGGCGACAGGGATCTGTCGCCCCATGTGGGCAAACACCGATTGGCGGCCGATTTTGCCGCCGACCGACGGCTAGAGCGCACACGCCCGTCGGTCAGCGCCAAAATAGGGCGCTAATCGGTGTGTGTATGGCAGGCATTACTTTCCTCTGGATGGCTATACTCGACAATACTTAGCTGATGTAGGCCTGTGGGCATATATTTGTGTAGGTCATCTATTATGCATAGCATCATACATTTGTATTGCACAGATTTTTCTTACGGGCTCAGTAGGGTGTCTCAGATAAGAGGCAATATTTATCAAGGTATCCAGCTGTGCTGCTTTGTTTGACATTTCAGTGGAACTGCTTTTAATATGATCAGAGTCATGGCAGATTCCAAATGCTTATGCTGAGTGACATCTGAGAACAAAAGTAAAAATGTGCCACTTGTAAGAATCTTTAAATTCATTATTATTTCATGTTTCTGTTAACTAATAACTAGAGGAGACCCTTTTTAGCATGCAGATATGTTTTATTTAAACTATTTTTTTCATCATAAAGTTAAAGTGTATGTAAGGTGAAAACATATTCACTATATCTCTGTATTCGCAAATTTCAAATTCTGCAGGTTTTTGGTTTTGGTTGAAATCTAATAATGAACTACCTCCATGTGTAGACTGGCATGCCTTTTCTGAACTGGCCGAGATGAAAGCAAATACACTACTTCACCCAACTCTCTTTATACCTCTCTTGATTAATCATTAAAAATAATGTTGCTGCCTTGACTACCAAGAACCAAGTATTGAAAGGGCTCTCGGGTGATGTAGTTCAATACAACAACTGTCATGGGGATTCATGAAATATATTTTTGAAAACAGATTTAGTTGAAAGTTGCTGGAGCATTGTGTGTGAGAGAGGAAAGTTTGTGAGTTACACTGGGTCTGTACTTACCTGGGAGTAATGCCTGGACATGCACTTTCTTTTGTTGCAGCTAATGCATCTGTGCATCTATTGAGGTACAGCAATTATAACTGCCAAAGTGTTTTTTAACCTTGTTTCTTCTGATTATTGACTTGTGGTTTTGTGGCAACCCCATATATTCACTTGTACTTGGGTTTTGAAGGTGCCCCATGTAGACTGACGACTCCTCCATATGCCTGTGTATCTCTACGGGTCCCCATACACATTTTGGCTGCATCTACTCTGAAGAATTCTGAGTGGTTTTCCCTTGCGTTGACCGCTGGGAAAATGGTGCAGTGCAGCTGCCCCCTGTAAACTCCTATGGGAAATGACCTGCCAGTCTATACTGGTGCGTCATGCCTGCCATTGGGGGCGGGGCAGCAGCGGGTGTGGTTCGCCAATAGTATATGTATAGGTATTGTCGACATGGCAAATAAGGGGCAGCATAGTGTTTACCCAGCCTTAGATTTCTTTTTGTTTTACCAAAACCATGTCATATGAGGGACTTTGTGAACCATCAAGTCTACCTGTGCTCAATGGCAGAGGATCTTATTCTACATAGTTGTTGGTAGATCTAAAGGATAGACAGAAAGATCTAAAGGTGTATGGCAAGCTTAAGGCAGGAGTCAGGACATCAGTGGGGGATCAGTGATCATATGTTCACTTATCTCCTGGGTAGCATGGGTTCAGGTCTCTCAAAATCCCCTCCACTCTAGCTGGGAAAAATTATGTTTACAGAGGTGTCATACATCCCTAATATCTCCATGGGCATGCAATTTTGAGGATAGTTTTTTGTGTATCTATGCACCTGACAGCCTTGTGTTTTTTTATTTTATAGAAAATTACATATTTAATTAGACATAATATTGCTCTTGAATATATTCTTCTAAAATTAAGATATATTTATTAAACAACTGCCCAACTATGTCTCATAACTATAAAAAATTTATGCTATTTCATTCTACAATGCCTCTGTTGTATGGTATGTCTTGGAGATTTGAGTGTGTTTTAATGTAAAAGATGTTGATAATATATGATGTGTAAAATGATAGCAGAAGGGTTAAGCCTTGAAAGGTATGAACACAGTTTACTTGCTTAAGGCTTCTGCTTTTTATCCAGACATTGATGGAGTGCATCTGTTCCCCACTCTTCCAATTTCCCTTCCTTTCTCGTTGTTATTGCATAAAAATGAGAGCCGGAGTGTTTTGAATATTTATTATACAAGGTTGACACCAGGCTCATTTGTCAGTGTTTATCAATAATCTTAACAAATAGTTGTTCCTTCAGGACCTTTATCACCCTAATTAGAGCAATATGTCATGTATTGGCAGTCATTGCTTGGTACATGTCACATACATTTATCTGAGAAATGTTACAATCTTTCCCTAGTATGCTGATTAGAGGAGTCTGCATAAAGTGCAAAGGAATTGGATGCTCATTGACCATGGGCGGTTCGGTAATATTCATCTGTCAAACAATCATGATTTTTCAAAGACACAACTGGACTGGGCTGATGAGAAAACTATATTATATGACAGCCCATTGTGTTTCCAGTGTTTTTGTGTTCTTGATTCAGATCTGTGGTGTATGTAACTAAGCAAGAAAATGGAAGGTTAATATTTGCTTAAATACTTACCGTAAATATAATTACAATCCTACGTTTACTTGATCCCATCAAAAAAGCAATTATAGGAATCGGGGCCTTACACCTGCTACTGTCTGGTCTCATATTAATTTAGCATGTCATTCTCTGTATAGACCGAGTATCATATAGTGGGCTGTCTTTGACCTCGTTACAAGACATTGATTTTATCTGTAAACTCTATCTTAACTGCGCCAGTGTTTGAGAACTGAAAGCTTTTGTAATCAGGATCCAACCAGCAAATGCTGAAAAGGATCAATATACTGATTCATTGTGTCCTACAGAGAATGAGGCATTTATCTTACAAATAAAATAATCTAATAACAGAATACTGTGTATCATAATTATACATATCAATCAACAATTACTGTACACTAAGCAACAATATGTGGTACATAGGCAGCTGCTCTAATATAAATCAGGTTATCTAGTGATAACTTAACTGACCATGTGCACAAGCTCTGTATCATGCCATCCTCTCCGCCTTATTTTTTCTTGTGATGGCACATCGCTTGGTCATTAGGAGATCACCTTGCAAGCTAGGGAGCTTTACTTATCATTGGGTTTAGGGTACATGCTTAGGACTGAGCATCAGTTGACACAATGGAATCAAAGGATGTTACAGTCAAGCAATAACTTTTACTGCAACCACATAGAGATCACATCTACAGTTAAATAGTACTACACACCTGATCCTATATGTCACAAATGTGCAAGAGATCATGGAGATCTTCTACACCCTCTATGGCGGTGCCCAAAATTGCAAAAAATAATATACTCTCTATTAAGTGTTAAGGCCCCCATACACGTGTCGGATTCCCACCGGATTCCGGCACGATCGATTCTGGGCGCGTGCACGCGAAACGATCGTGCCGGAATCGCATGCAGCCCACCTTGTCCAATCGATCAGGTCCGATCGTTCAGGGGCCCAGAATCCGATCCGACAGAGAACCAACATGTTGGTCTTTCTGATCCGATTCTGCCCAGATCAGGGGGAGTTGCCATTTGGACAATCGGACACGGAATCGTCCCGGAATCCGTTGGATTAAGGTGGTATGCAGCGATGGATACTCTTAATTGGCCGATTGATCACACCTGCGATTCCCGGCAGAATCGCCGGAATCGATCAGATGGGTGATCGACTGGCCATGGAATCCGACACGTGTATGGCTAGCTTAATTTCCTCAGTGACAGAGGATGCACATGCCGCTACGGCTATTACTAAAGTCCTGTTCCAGGCACATAGACTTATTCTGGTGCATTGGACTCGTCCACAAGCCCCAAGCTTCAGTAGTGGTTTGATAGTGTGGTATCCCTAATAAGACTGGATAAGATTATCTACATTCGCAGAGATGCCTTTGCAAAATGCCTCAAGGTTTGGGACTGCTGCGACACATGAATAATGTGTCGAATGAAAAATGGACGCCATTGTATATTGGTATGTAACTGACTTTATTGTTTGAATTGTTTGCTTTATCATGACATTGTGCATTTTTATACTGTATGACTTTTTAAATTTTATTTGTTGGCTGTATATGGATGCAAATTTGTTTAACCTCCCTAGCAGACACATGGCTGGAAAGGCTCTGTGTGCCTGCAGCTATGGAGAAATGCTACAGGCTCACGTAGAGCCGGCGGTTGTGCCCAAACCCGACAAGGGCGCAGTTTGATTCACAAACAAACACCCGTACTGGCTTTGGGTGTAATGCCCAGGAGGTTAAGAAAAGTTGATAACAAAAAGTACTACACTACTACCAGGGCAAAAAAAAAACTACCTGGCAGAGGACCCTGTCCTCTACAATGATCAGGATAATAACAGCATTATAACCATGAAGCTATCATAATCATCCTGGGAATTACCACTATACAATTTTCACTGGGAGGTTGGTATCATCCAGTATCCAGAAGCTACACCACACCTTCAAACTGAGGACAAATAACACCTTCTCCACCCTTTCTGTGATGATAGATACAGATATATACAATGTTGATATCTCTAAACTTAAAGGATATGTGAGGTCACAGAGGTGTACTGTGCATGCTTAGGAAATTTATATCAACCATTGCACTCTAATATCCCATGGTTGGCGGAGGATTTCCTCCTTATAGATGATTGATGTTGACCTTAGGTTACTCAGTACAAATTGAACATTTGCATCCCTAAATAGGTATTCATCAACCATTGCGATACTTACAAAATATTGTCATATTATCACTTATGTATAGAATAAATATGACCAATTACAATGTGTGCGTGTTGTTGTGTATTATACAAACCAGCCAGTTCATATATCATTCTCTGCGCACAGTGGATCTCGCAAACGCACTGATCACACTTTCTGCGGGTTGTGCAGACGGTTTACATTTACAAGAAATCTTCCAGGATTAGAGCATGGTGTTGCTATGACAACTTGAGGATGGGAAATACTAGTGTCAGTGCTAAAACCAGAAATTACTATCTACAGCATGATGGTAATTTGCTTACATAATTAAATAGAATATACCAGTGCTTCATTGATACAAGTGCTTTGTGAAGATATAGACACCCTGTGAAGAAACATTGCTGGTAAATTGTATTAGCTATGTTGTTCACTTTTTAAGACTATACATCTTTTGTAACTCTGAAAGTTTATTCATGATTTTGTCCAACAATTAAATATGTCATAGAGAATGTCTTCCATTTTAAAATAATAATTTTAATCTGATTTACAGACTCTGTTATACTCCCAAACTGTGATGAGAACCAAATGTTGGGAAATGCATGAGAAGGGTTATAGTTCTTATACTATACAATTTGACAATGGAGTAACACCTTATTGAGGGTAGAGCTTCTCTTTGTGTATGTTGGTCTGACATTGGTTCAGCCACCAAGAGAACTTTTGTGATTAAAGTTGGTTGTTTTAGAATAACGAATTAGGGTTCCCATACAGGGGTAAATTTTTTGTTTGATTCCCAAACAATCGATCACATGCGCGTTTGCAGTGATCGATTTTCCGTGACTCGAACTTGAATCAATCAATCGATCCCTTCAAAGAAAGCTTTATCGTACAGGGAACCAACATGTTGGTAAATCCTTGATCAATTGCCATCACTTGGGATACGGACCAGGGTCCCCATCCAATGCATTGAACAGGATTTGATTGTGTAAAGTGGTGCACATCGATTAGCTGTCCAATGGACGAATGCTCGAATGCAATGTGACGTTGCTGTGCTTGAGCATTTATCGATCAAGCGTGTATCAACCCATGTGTATCAACCCTTAGTTATACTCCAGTAATTTGTTATTTTTTTGCTGATCGTAAGTTTATTTACTTAACATGAAGTAGTAATTGTAAAGATGCAGCTGTTTAAGACCAATGTTCTTTGTGTGAAAGCAGTGGTCTTTGTGCAATGGTCTCTCTGGAGCATGAGCAGTATGATTGCAATAGTGGTTAACTAAAGGTAAATCAATAAGGTGGGAGGGGGGTTTATCAGCTCTGTACAGAAATAGTTTCTTTGTCTAAAGCAGGGTACAGACGGTTCGATATTCAAGCCGTTCAATGTACCCTGCAGCAGCGTGCTGACATCAGATATCGGCGGATATGGGAGACAGCTCTGTTTCAAGCTTTGCCTAGAGACCAGTGGTCTCTATGCAAAGCATGAGACATCGGCTGTATTTATGTTTTCGAGCAGGATTGATTTGTCCCGCTCGAAAACAGTGATGGTAGCATATGATATGGGCCAGATAGATGGCCGTGAGTGCACATGGCACTCGAAGCGGCCACCGATCTGGCCTATATCTACAGGTCTGTACCCTGCTTTAAGCTGGCCGTACACGGCTCGATCTTGGCATTCGATCAGCAGAAAAAATCGATCTTGTGCAATTGATTGAACGTAAATCAATGTTGAAATAGTATTCCGATCAATTGAATATGATCAATATGTTTCAAAAAATATATCGAACCTTGTGATATTATTATTATTATTATTATTTAGTAATATTATTATAATGTTTGGTTCTAAGGCAAGAACTTAATATCCTACAGGCCTGCCACTGTGGGCCAAGGTGCTATGGGTCTCTTTGGACTACTTATACTCAGGGATACATTGTATTGATTTATTTTGCCAACATGAGTCTCATGAGGGCACTAATGTGTATACTGTCAGCAGACTGCTTGCCATGTCTTTGATGTATGTTATATTTGTTTTGGAAAAATACTTAATAAACTTAAAAGAAAAAATG
Source organism: Ptychadena robeensis (assembly GCA_036250615.1). Taxonomy (NCBI): domain Eukaryota; kingdom Metazoa; phylum Chordata; class Amphibia; order Anura; family Ptychadenidae; genus Ptychadena; species Ptychadena robeensis. The sequence continues at coordinate 82,888,871 of CM070034.1, read as the reverse complement.
ATATAATAACATTTTTGGAAAACCAATGCGATTTTGTATATGTTTTAAAAGAAAGTTTACTTAATTTTTGAAACCAGGTTCTTGACTCAAATGAACCTCTATTTTTTTAAATAGACAGTGAAGGAACAATAAGATCTGTGTTGCCGTAGCAACTAACAGACTCTAGCAAGTAAGGATTAACAATTGAGAGCTACTGTATGATGTAATATTTTAATAATTCTTCCCCAATGTTTTCTTCTCTGAGTTGGCAGGACCAATGCCATAAGCATTGACACGTTCGGATGCCTTCTCTAACTCTAACCCATTTCAGTTGCCTTTTCTTACTAAAAGCTTTTTATTGTGAACTGAACATCTTCTTGACCTGCATGTACAGAAACAATTAATAATCCAGTCATGTCATATGAAATACATCTGGCAGCACACCAAGCTCTGTTTAACAGCTTGTTTTGAAATGGAATTATAAATTCAGGGATTCATCACCTGTCACAGCTTAATCTCTCCTATTTAATTGCTAGGAAGGGAAGACTGAGGTATTAGATGTTCTTTGGTTCTGTATTAGTTATTCGCGGGTTGCAGGACATTTCAGCATCGGGGTTTAAATACTCTTTGAAAAAATACTGCCCAATTAAAAATTTTACAAAAAAGCACAGTTTGTATTTTAGGAGACTTTGTTTATATATATTTGTTGCAACATGACCTTTCCCTTTTTATAAATGTGCATGTTCTACAACTGGCCATACACCTGATGATAGCAGCTCGATCGATGGCCGCTTTGAGCACTGACTTGCAACCATTGATTGCACGGCCATCTAAGGCTTGAAGGCTTGTCCACTCCCAACTAATGAGCAGCAATTGCCCGTGATCTGAAATGCAGCCATAGACCTGAATGAGCGCTGTAAAGAAATTGCGTGTCATTTCAACTGCACCCATCCAATCTTACAGCCACAATTCTGCGATCTCCTGCAGCTCCGCACCGCCATTAGAACTGCTTAAGTGGGAACATAGCCTAACGCAGCCACCTCTGTCTCCGAGAGGGATTAATAGATCCTGCTCAAATATAGGCCAGTTGAACAGGTAACAGACATAAACCAGGATCCCCATCCAAAGAAACGAAGGGAATCGAGCACCTAAAGTGGTACGCATACATTCCCGTCCAATCAATGAGCGATTTAATGCGTCATCGATCTTGCATTGATCTACATGTGTATGGGCACCTTTAAGACCTGATTTGTCAGTGCAATTGATGGAACACATACAATGTGAAACTTACGTCTGCAAAACATGGGTCAATGCTCGTGAGAAAGACAAGCCTTTGAGCTCAGCATGCTGACGTCATCACGCTGAGCCTGATATCGAAGGAGCTGGAGGCTCAGCACTGCTGCGTCATCCAGCTCAGCCGATGCTTTGCATGGGGATCCGCGGTGAAAACATGTGCATTTTCCAACACACTATTCAAGTCTAAATTTATAAAATGGCGTATCCACAAAGAATTTCTGAGGAAAATCTGTGATTATGAAAGCTCATAGTGTGCAATAGCTGCCCTTTTTTAATTTGTCTGGTTCCACATAAATATGATATGGTAAATGTTGTATAAAGGTTACAATTCTTACAGTGCCCGTTGAAAAGCAGTTTCAGTATCAAGAGAAGGAGGTTACTGTAACTGCTTGATTTTCCATTGTTACCTTTCTTGGTGCTGTCTTTTTTTATGTTGTGTGATTTTTTTTTAATCCAGTAGCTAAAAAGTTTTTGAATTAATAATAAAAAAGTTATATGAAGGTTTCCAACGAAGGGGTGACACATCCTTCATGATGAAAGTGGTAAAGCAGTGACTTGAATTTAGTTGTCTGCCTCTGACTTATTTCCTGCACAGTAATAACAACATAAATCTACAGACTCATTCCATTTTCACATCTACAGTGATAGCAATATAATAAGATACAATATTTTATTGGAGGAATATCTTTTTGAATTAAGTTGCATTGTTTCCAGTTCCTCATTCTAGCACTTTCCATGTTACCATTTTTCTTATGTCATCAGTTTCTGTTAATTAGTCTTTGATTATTCCTTCATGCTTCATCCTTTTTTGCTGATTTCAGAAAACTATATTTTGATCATGACAGTACGTTACATTACACGTCTAATTTTTTAGTGCTTTAATAAAGCTCTGTACAAATGTTTTTTTTTCCTTTTTTTACAACTGGATGTTAACATTACAGTTAGACTAACGTATATACTGGAATATAAGCCACATTTTTCAGCACCTGAAATGTGCTCAGAAGTGAAATTCGGCTTATATTCGGGTGAAGGAATGAAGATGGTGGCATTTTGTAGATGGACTTTATGAGTGAATTGCAAAGCCCCTGAACATGGTATCATCACCAAATGATTTTGCAAATTTGAAGTTATTTGGTGCGAAAATTTCATATGCTAGAGCAATACTTTTTCTTTACAATGTTCTCACATCCCTTCTCTACATCTCCGGCAATTTTAGTGATGACATCATGTTCAGGGGCTTTGTAATTAACTTACAAGTCTACTGAATTAAATAA
>CM070034.1:82866020-82886222 GCA_036250615.1 Ptychadena robeensis | reverse complement strand
ACTCCCCCCCCCAATTTTGGGGGTGAAAAAGTGCGTCTTATGGTCCGAAAAATACGGTACCTTGGCTTATATTCGGGTCGGCTTATACTCAAGTATATACGGTACTTCTCCACTGTCCGTCAGGTCTCCATTGAATGTGTTTGCACCAACTTGCCTGCCATGATGAGCCGGTTGAGTGAAGGGCATTTTTGTAGCCCCATTAATACGGCCTTGAAAACCTTTATGGGAACCCTGCTCATAAATGTGCTTGTGTTTATGGGCAAATTAATGTAATGCGTCTAATGCATTTCAATGTGAATATTGTGTAGTTGTAGCCAATGGGCTGCACCTGCGGCACGTCAAGATCACTGTGTTGATGCATCAAGCACAGGGATTTTGCCGCAGTGGAGACATAGCCAAACAGTAGAAGTGGCAAGGGTAGAAAAAAGTTAAATACTATGAAAATCTTTTAAACGACTGAAGGGAAAGTTTGAGCTTAGCTGGGCTTGATCATATCATCCTGAGCATGGCACGGCTGAATAAATCTCAGTCAGTGAACATTAACAATAAGGAGTTCCCCTACTTTGTTTTATATCAGCTATAATGGCATTCAACCTGATTGTATGGTCAAAATAATAAAGACATTACCTATATCCAGGGGTGCACATAAGTGGTACTCTGGTACTCAAAAGGGGCCAAAAACTAGCTTTGCGTACCTGCATTATTGTTACAAAGCTCATATACATACTAACAACTCGGAGGCACTCCGTGGGCAGCCGCAGCTAAATGTTAAATGTATACACTTTAAGTCACTTAGATAACCGCAGGGAAACATGAATAACTGTGAAATGTTGCAGTAAGGGGTGTGAAATTGGGCATGTAAATTAATAATCCCAAAAAAAGATTGTATTTCTAAGAGTGTTGGAAATCCGGGGGTGACAGTCAGAGGAGCCATATGTAAGAGTAAAAGCTGACAAGAGGAAAGAAGTGTGTGACAGTTGGAATATGACTATGAAAGCATGACATTTGGACTGCCTCACACCTCACTACTGAGGTGTGAGAACAGGGAGGTCCATCTGCAGCAGAATCTACCATGCAGGAGGGTGACGCAGAGGACAGTGAGGGAGACCACATACATATGGGGTGAGTACCAAACACCATCTGCTGGTACTTATCTGAGGAGCTCACTAAAAATGTTATGTGCACCCCTGCCTTTTTCTATCATATGTCATACAAAGGTATTCAAGTTGTTCGCTCATTGGATAAGCCCTATGAGATGATAGCTTAATATGCTCCTAGTTATATACACTACAGTCGTTGTTCCTTTCTGATTTGGTGCCGATTGAGGTCGTTGGTGCTACACATTTGTGATCTATTCTGTAGTGCAGTCATCACTGCCCCTTATACCTTCAGGTCTTTGAGGAAACAGTGCCTACTAATTATGGAAATGTGCTATATTTGCTGGCCCATTACCAGTTAAGGGAAACATGAGGTAAGCTAATAAGAAGAAATCCTGTTTTTCATAGTAAGCGTTAGTGAGGCATTAAAAAAGGATATTTTCTGGGTGCTGAGCACAGCAGTCAAGTTGTCCCTCACCTTTGTTTCAGTTTTCAATCAGACCTCATTTGGTGCTGGTGGGCTAGATGTGAGCATACATACCCACCGTGGAGGGAAAATAGAACATTGTGCTTTATTTTATGTGGGTCAGAGATTGCTATTACAATGGCATACAGAAACCTGGGGTCCTGGGCTTTTGTAGCATTGTTCTCCAGTCCTCAGGAAATAAAACACTTTTCAATCAAAGTCCCCTAAGCATTATTAACATTTTCCTTTTTTTATATATTCTTTGCAGTTACGTATGTCGCTTGTTAACTTGTGTTGTGTTCTGCTTGGATTCTAAAAATACGGTCCTTTAATTACTTTCCTCAATCAAATCTGTGTGAACTAGGGATATCAAAGGATCAAAACATAGCTCATAATTGGCGTAAACAGTTCTCTTAGCTCAACATATAATATATTTTATAGCTCTAAATATGAATATTTGCAATGGTTTGTATTTGTTGCCATCATACTTATCTCTCTTGTCCTGAAGCCACACTCCTTTCAAGATGCTTGCCTCAAAATTTACCTTACTAGTCTAAACTTTTGTTTCATGCCTGGACAATGAATCCTTCTAAACCCATTTCTAAGAATATTATAAGACTGAAGATACAGATGCTCTGGCTCTCCTCTGCTTGTTCCCTGCAATAATTGGGTATAATGCCTAGAGGAAGATTTTTATAGTCTTCTTCTAGAGATCATAGGCTTTGACCCCACTATGCATTATGTTGACGCATCCATTGAAAGTCAGTAGATGTGTCTACACATCCGTTGGTGTTATCCGTCAGCTTGTTGCATGCATTGCATGCATCTAGCTCCTAATACATTCCTTGCCTCAAAGGGTTAACTCTTCTGCAGCAGAGCTCCCTCTGCTGGACACTTGTGATGCTCCATACCTTTTCAGCTGCTCCTCCCTCCTGCCCTATTTAGGAGAGTCTCAGGTACCAGGAAGGTGCCTGGACAATAGGTCTCATGTTTTTACCTCCAGCCTCCTTGCTTGTTGACTTGTTGACTTCCTGGTTCCAGACTCTCTGCTCGTCCAACAGATTCTCCCTACCTCTTGATCCTCGGCACTTCGTTCCAGTACCTCCTCTGTCTTCCCAGCTCTGGACCCTCGGCTCGTCCCACGGACTCTGCTTATCTCTACACTCCTGGCACTACATTTTACATTATATAATCAGCTGCCAACTTGCACAGGTGCATCCAAGAACCTCAACCTGGGGTTCGTCTGCAGCAAAGCCCATCAGCCCTTGCGGGCTTCTCTGGTGAAAACTGTGCAAGTTGGTCCAGTGGGTCCACACCCTTGAATATCCGGTGTCACCTTTGCTCTGGTGTCACCCGCTTTTTCAATGTGTTAATCAATCTGTCCATGGTAAAAAACACAAAAAACAGAGATGCCACAAACACATCCCTTAATGTTGGATCCCTAATGCATGGGTTGCGTAGATCCGTTAATGCAGCTCATCCTGGAAAGGAAACGCATATTGGGGGCACAGCCATAGTTTACCCATGTCTGCAATAGAAAGTTTACTTTCCAAATGATCCTTTTTTTGTACATAATTGTCTTCTTTTTAACCTTCCAGGCAGTATGTTTATTACCGTATTATTATTTTTTTATATATAATAATGTCATCTGTTTTCCCATTTCCCACCCAGGCTGGAAGGGCTTAGGGTTGGGCAGCCCTTATATATTCTTTGCCTGGCCCCTCTGAGGCAAGGAAGGTATTAGGAGCTAGATGCAGGCAATGCAGAAGCTGCAAACACAGATCCCCTCGCCCTGTGGAGATCTCTGACACGTTAGCTTACATTGCAACGCAGTTCTCTGTGTTCATTTTAACGCAACAAGCTGACTCATCACACCAACGGATATGTAGACATATCCACTGACTTTTAATGGATTTGTCAACATAACGCATAGTAGGGTCAAACAATCATTCTCTAGGCATTATGCCCAATTATTGCAGGGAACAAGCAGAGGAGAGCCAGAGCATCTGTGTGAGAAAAGTAATTAAAGGAACTTACTTTTAGAATCCAAGCAGTTTCTAGCAGAACACAAGTTATGTATAAACTCATTGTTGCCCACAAACCAAATGTTTGCCCACCCCTGATCTATAGCATGTCGGTGATCCACTCCTGGCATCCAATGTCTCCTTGTTCATCATTGTCAGGACGAGGTATACCCATTCACCGTTATGTAGCTCTCTGCACGTTGATTTATACAACTACATTTTGTTTATATAACTATATAACTTTTTATTAACATTGTAACAGTGGCTTGTGACAGAGCATTTCTCTTCCTCAAACAGGAGTGATTATAAGACAATTTCCATGTGCGGCTTATACTTTTCCCACAGAAATGTTTCCTGCATTGCCCCCATATACATAAGCTATGCTATCCGTGACTTCAGATAAATGATAAGGACATTAGAAACAAAACAATGGGCTTCACGTAAAATGTTAGAAACGTCAGCACTGCTTATGCTTTCTCCTGAGTTTGACAAATCAGTGATGTTCTTATATTATTTATGGTTTGTAAAGTATTTTACCGCGGTTTCATGATTTTCCAGACACGAAACAGCACTGTAGGTGCGATTCCCCGCCCTCCTCTCTACACATTTCTGGCATCATCGAGAAGATGTGGGCTGGGAAAAGCAACACCACCTCTATTAACATGGAGGTCTATGGCGATGCTCCCCTGCTCTTTCAGCCTTACAGATGATGGTGAAGACACAGTGCTGGAAGGGATCGGCGAACCAGCAGCAATGCAGAATCACTGCGGGCTCGCTCAGCACTGGCGTGTTTGCCCAATCTCGACATGGGCACTATTTGTTTTAAGAACAAACTGTGCATGTACTGGGTTCGGTCATAACGCCAAAGAGGTTAAGCCTTTTTTGTATTACAGAGGGTCATTGGCTTTTTAATATTTTAATAAAACATACAGATGAACTATATTCCAGGTTATATTTCAAAATCAGCCAGAATTGGAGCAGTGTGTTGTTTAATATACACATTCTTTTATTTATTAATTGGTGCTCTTGAAAGAGGTACATCCACAAAATGCATCTTGAAGGCTTCCTGTCCATATTTTGCCACAAAGAAAAAGGGTTACCCTCCCAGTGGTTAATAGCAGTCTAAACAAAAGTCAACAGAAAATGGAAAGTCTCCCGGCTTTCAAACATTCAACAATGGCTCTTCCCTTTACCCTTGGGAAAACCAAATCACTGGTCTCTCAGCAGCAACAGGCTGAAGACCTACATTCCTTGTGAGGTCCCCTGTATCCACTGCTTCAAAAGTCCACAGTCTCCTACCTGGTCAGGAGCCCTGACACTCTGGTCTCAGCACCTTGTCCCACACTCCCTTGCAAACAGGTGTTAACCCTTGAGTGTACCTGGGCAGAATGGGAAGGCCCATCCAGTTCCTTCTTTCCCATTTCAAAGTCTAAGATGCTGTAACCAAAACTAAAGTAAACACTTAGCAACCTATAGTTGCTGCTTAAAAATATCCTGGACTCCTTCCAGGATACTCCTCCTAATAGGATCCCAGCCTCAACGTGGGGTAAATATGCCACTCTGGCAGGACCCATTCTGGTGGTCCTGTACAATATATATATAATAATTATTCTTTTCTTTGTTACTAAGCAAACAAAAGAGCCAATAGGGTAAATGAATATACATCTTTCATAGTTTTCTTTGGAGCTTTCCTTCAACACTGGATGTTCTTCAGCAATAAAAATCAATGCCGATGCATGGAGATAATATGCTGGTCAGTAAGATATCTCAGAAGATACACCTACATGCAGGAAGCATAAATATACTTTGGTAGTGATAGAGGAAGGGATACTTATTGGGGGAAGGATGTGGGCATCTATGAACATCTGTCCTACAAGGCTGTCGATATTATGCGTTGTGAAGACATTTTCTTTTACTTCCTGTTGTGTCTCAAGTTGTATAACTATTTCTTTTTAAATTACTATTCATAATTCTTAAGGTATTTACATTCATGCTGCATTGTGTTAGGCTGCTATCTCTCCCAGAAATTCATTTTTATTTTCATTCTTAATTTTAGTCTTCTGAAGTACATTAGGACATTATCTCTTACGAAAAAACAATCAATCATACTTCCTGGTATGCTATGAACCTTTATAGCTTTAGAAATGGCTTAATGCAAAGGATGTGAGTTGAAAGAAGGAAGTTACTGAAATTTGTTTCTTTGTTGTGTAACACGTTTTATCTAGCTACAATTTATTTCACAACAAAGCAGTTGCCTTGTACTTCTGTCTCTGTTCCTATTTGTATTCTTTAAAAATAACATGGTATAAGTATGAGTTAAATAAAAATCTAAAACAGTAGCAGTAGTTATTGGGAGCTTTGTTCAAGTAATGTATTTTAGGATCAGTATAATGTCAGGGCAAAGCATTATGCAAATACATACATGAGGTCTTAGTACTTTGGAATCTAATAAATAATCTGTTATAAAACAGTGTGATATGTGTCTTGGGCCCATTTTGTACTGAGAGCTATTACTTCCTATGTGCCAGAAGTACACCCATGTGATTCCTTCTGTAACATACAGCCGTAATATGCTCAGCTAATCCATCAGTCATGTACAATCTAGAAGGCAAGGTTCAGAGCACAGCTTCAGGCAAGGTATTAAAACTGCTGTGTCCAAGAGTATAGATGTGATTGTATGATAAAGGTATTCACACAATATCACATCACACAATTTCTACTGCAAATGTTTGTATCATTAAATCTTAGATTCCAGATTCAGCTTTTATCATTTTAAAGAAGGAAAGAAAAGGATAAAAATATTAGTTAAAAGTTCAAATAATTAGTTCATGCATACTAGTAATAGTAAAAATTGTGCTACACATATTGCAGTACATGTGTATTTCTGTTGTTCCTGAATAGATGAAATAGTAAGAAATACAAAATTTTTCGCACAATTGGACACACTTCCCACTCGGGAAGGAATGTCTGTGTCTTATGGTGTAAAGGCGCAGCCGTTCAACCTTCACTCTCCGCCAGCCCCACCAAGCAATAAGCTTTGCCCAGGAGGCGGAGAAGCTGTCAGAAGAAAGATGGACGATCCACCCAAAGGATATTAACAATGCAGTGGCAGGGCCAGATAAAAGCCTCCTGAGGGCAGCTCTCATCTGGCTCTGCCTGTGTTTGTCAGAGCTGACTTTCAGTATGTGAGCTGGGCAACTTGAGCCCAACTCAAGAGTGCAGAGGCAGACAGAGAGCAGCTGGAAGAAACTATGTTGGTCGGGGCAGGTGTTCCCCACTTCCTTAAATCCTGTTCTGTTGGTCAGAGCACAGAGCTTAAGTCAACAGGGAAAAAAGCCAAAGTATTTTTTTCGGCCACCAGGCACTCTACTTTATTGGGTATATCCTATACAATGCAGCATCTAATGGTCTAATATATATGGTATGTCTGTCCTGAGAGTGACACATCCCTTCTGCATAACAGTCTTTTCTGGCAGGACAGGATACCTGGCGTTTGCTCTGCTGTGGTTTAGTTTATAGATCTGGAGCTTGCTTAATTTGTGCCATCATGTCTGCCCGAAGTACAGCTATAGCACACATTGCAGAAATGTACATTGTAGAAACAGATTACATTGAAGAGGGGTACACAATAGGACATGACAACCCATGCTGATGTACAGTATATATTCATGTTATCTAGATGTGTAATACAAATAATTTATTTTATAATTTGCCCACTACATTAACAGTTATAAATGCATTGTCAATTTAGTAAATGCACACATGAGAAGTGTGGACATTAACATAATCCACCATCACAAATTCAGAGACATTTGTAATTGGCTTCTCACGAGGGTAGAATAAATATAACGTAGTATGATTGTAATCTGTACATATCATGTAAATCTTTTTAACATTAAAGCAGGGTACAGACCTGCAGATATGGGCCAGATCGAAGGCCGCTTCGAGTGCCGTGCGCACTCACGGCCATCTATCTGGCCCATATAATATGCCTCCAATCAATCCCGCTCGAAAACAGCCATATCGGACATGACCGTAAGTATGGCCGATGTCCGATGCTTCGCCTAGAGACCGCTGGTTTCCAGGAAAAGCTTCCGCTGAGCCGGGGAGAGCAGAGCTGTCTCTTCACAGCTCTGCCGATATCTGACAGCAGCGTGATGACGTCATCACACTGCTGCAGGGCATATTGGACAGCTCGAATATCGAGCCGTCTGAACCCTGGTTTAGAAGGAAAGATCATTCTTCATTTGTTTATCCAATAACATGAATGGTAAATGTAAAGGGTCACACAATATCTGCTTATTCCTAAATAAGCTAGGTGTGTAATTTACCAAACTTTTAGGCCTAAAATGATTATACTAGGATTATACTATCTACTGTGCTGGTTTGGGGATTTTTTTTTACTAAGAGCATTACATTTTTGCATTAAGAATATAGACAATTAGTCAGTGATGTTCTCCTTCTTTTGTATTTACTAATTTGTTACCCTTGTTCACCATTATCACCATTAACCCTTTTCTACACATACAACTGTTTCATCCTATGCAAAAACAATAAAGAGATAAACAAACTGCTGCATATATTTACTCTGTCTCTGTCTTTGGGGCAGGAAATAAAAAGCGATTAATGGAAATATCCTAGGCAGAATCTGGAGATAATTCTTACACATGATATGTGCTCCCTAAGGCAGTGATTTCCAAACAAGCCAGACCTTAGCATTAGGCGTGAGACAGGCAAGAAAATGTGCTTATCGAAAGCAAATCGCTCCCCGGGGAGGTCAGAGGAACCGGGCTAAATGTGATTATTTTGTATCTTTCCCTGAGCGCTGTATTTGTTACTCAGTGGATGGTGAATTCAAGTACAGTCCCCCTTATGATTTGTATGCTTATCAATATATAAGGAGAACCCTCACATTTTCCATTACACAGAGTTTTTATTCCAGTGGGTATTTTTTTGTCGAAGATTATGCATCATAAAGAAATTATATATGTTAATATGTGATAAGGCAGATGAGCCCCATAAGGGCAATAAAATGAAATATGACTTATAATATAATATAACGGTTTTATGATATATATACTAATCACCTTTACACAAAGGGATTCTTGTTTAGACATTCTAGTTTGTCCTTTGCTCTGTCCCAAAGTTCTAAAGCAAACATAAATGGGGGCATGTTCTAGGCTTCAGGCCTAAACACAGATGTAACAAACAATGTTCTGTACTAAAGCAAATCTATTCTGACTACCAACCTCTACTTTTTATGATTGTATGCAAATAAAGACAGGAATGACACATCAATAAATGTAGCCTTCAAAGCTGCAAGATTTACCTTCAGACCAGACACACCAAGACTGCTAACAGTCATTATTTATCATGCTTAGACATTCTCTTTTTCATGTATTTCATGAAAACTATATCAACACTGATATTGCTGGCAACAGTACAACTGGCATGGTGAGCAACAGATTTTCTACTATTCATAGGAATTCAGTTTACCTTAAAAAATATGGCGCTCGGGCTTCACCTAGTTATAGTTGAATGTGTTTGTAAATCCTGACAATTAACTTTTCTTACCTTCTTCCTTATTAAATAAGGGTTTAACTGTTTGGTAAAATGTCTGTCCATTTTGATTGACTTAAGGTCTCATCTGAACAGAGGTGTTTTCTGGTCCTGTCCTAGGGTGACAACACTGTTGCCATTTTTACAAAACGACCCTAGGATTTAAATTGTGTTACTGCGTTTACTAGTGGAAATAAAGAAAAATCCTAACAAAAATGCTGCCACTCATCTAGAGACTGCTAACCTACAATATATAATAGATTTGTATTTATTCCATGTATTTTATATAGTAGTGGTTTTGCTTTTTTGACTTCACCACGGTTAAAAATAATAAAAAAATAGCATGAAGGAAGTGTTGCTAATTGTGTAGAAGAGGATAGAAGTTTAGAGCTGGCAAGTGTGCTTCCTTTACCTCAAGTTTAAATTAAGTCATGTAAGTAAAAACTGCTGTGGTTTTCCTTTTCATTGAGCTGGGTTTGGCACCTTGGGGAGTTTCACACTTTCTAGATGCCAACTATTTAACAGCATGCAGTAACACAAAGTTAAAGGTTTCCCCTTTGTAGCCCCTTCTACAAAAATAACTCTTTGACATTAATCAAGGAATAACAGGTAAACACGGTAAAAGAAATCTTTGCAACAACCCATACCAAATGTGTTTCACTTGTGTTTTTAATTAAATCTTTGCACATTTTTGAGTAGTTTCTAATGGTTTTGTCTGTACCTATTCCCACTGCCCTGCATATCTCTATCTCTGTCTGCCATTATTTCATATCTACTATCTACACATGGTAAAACTGGAGGAGGAAACCATCCAAGTAAGGGATGGTGCACATGGTAAATAGTCAATAAGTGCAGCTACTCGGTGAACATAATATGAGGTGTTCACCCGGCTGTTTTCAGGCTTTTGTCTGATAGACCTGTGATTGGGGCATTATCTAAACACCCCCCAAGCACCTGCACAAGGGTGCAAGCGCGCGCAGACAGGAGTGTTTGATGACTTTTTGGGCTACTGACAGTAGGCATATGACAATGATATCAAAGTACAATGATATCACATTTCTTTTTCTTGTGCCCTCCAATTTGAGTAATCAAGAAATTAAATAGCAGTTTGCACCACCTAATGCATGGAGAAGTGGTGCTGACTTTAGCTCTGCAATGTGTTGATCAGTTGCTTGATTACTTACATAGTAAAGGCCCCCATACACGGGTCAGATTCCTGTCTGATTCCGGGCCGATCGATTCCGGGCGCGTGCACGCCAAACGATCGTGCCGGAATCGCGTGCAGCCCACCTTGTCCGATCGATCAGGTCCGTCCGTTCCGGGGCTCAGAATCGGATCCGACAGAGAACCAACATGTTGGTTCCATCAGATTGATTCTGCACAGATCAGGGGGAGTTGCCATTTGTGAGGTGGACAATCGGACACGGATCCGTCCCGGAATCAGCTGGACAAGGTGGTATGCAGCGATCGGATCACTTAATTGGCCGCTCGATCGGAGCTCCGATTCCCGCTGAGATCGCCGGAATCGATCGGATGGGTGATCGAGCGGACATGGAATCCGACACGTGTATGGCTAGCTTAATACACATGAGAAGCAGGGCATGTGTTCTTCCATATAACACTCTGGCGTAAAGCCCTATGAAGTACAATAAGTGGATCTCAGGGAGAAGGGTGTTAAGTATCTTCACTGGGGGTGATTTAGGGGGAGAGAAATCTATAATGGGTTAGGTAAAATGAAGAGGGAGGAGAAATCTTTATTGTCGATGGAGAGCATTAGAAAAAATTGATTGGTTGTATAGAAAGACAATAACAAGAATTTAATTCTGCATGTGTATCCTATTGAATCTGTAACTCTACCCCCCCCCCCCCCCATACACATTTATGTTATTTACTCCATACACTTTCCATTAGATCTACCAACAGAATATAGAATACATAGTAATTGGAAGGGTTAGAAAGGTCCTTGTATGGTTTTGGTAGAAGAAAAGTTGATTGTACAGAAATTGTATAGTAAGGTTGTAAGGTGTAATGTGGCCTTTAGAAATGCCCCCTGGCTACCACTCAGCAGATGCTTGGGTTTTTTTGATCTAATTTGCTGAGTGAGAGAACAGGAAATGATTAACTACAAGCACAGAATGTAATGTATAGTGTATATTTAAAACAGTATGATGGTACCTTTATCCTTAGTAGATAACTGTACCTTTTGTATAAGTCAGTAATGTGTTCTTATTGAAAAGTAAATGCCATTGCATTTTATTCCAATTATTCCAACTATTTTATAAGAATTTAAAAGACTGCCAACACAATATAAATAAAGGATTGTTGAGTTTAATAAAAAAAGACTTCTGAATCTTTAAACAGTGAAATATTAAGTGGACATAACCTGATCTTGTATAAGCCTTCCCATATCCTTTCTTTAGTCTGGGCATTTCAATGGGGCTTATGATCAGATTTTTATTAGCCATAATATGTATGGTAATGCATTTGGTATGCTGTAAAACACTTCCAAAAATATGACTTTCCATTGGTACATTTCTGTAACGGTAAATATTTGTGTAGCTCTTGCACTGAATAATCATTGTTTTTAGTCTGTCAAAGCAGCCTGGTAATCTTGTAATCTTGTACAGTAAAAAGACAATGATGTGCACTGCACTACACTGCTGGAACTAAGCTCTACCTTCTGGTACTGGCCATTTCGCTTGGCTGGAGGAATCTGGAGTGAATACTGCATTGTCCAGTCCTGCCTAATATGTTTGGACATGCAGTATAATCACTATATACATGAATGGCTGTGCTTCTGACTGTTTAGTTTTTTCTCCCCAAACTATGAGATGAGTCTTATGGTTTGAAGTCTTACAGTGCAAAAAATGCGGTAATTGTTGCCCATCATGTTTGCCCTATTGGCAAAGGTGTTCTGGTCTACATGCAGCTTTCCTATTGGAATGTGTAGACCTTCCAACAAACCCTAGGTGTTTTTGTTTTAATCTAAGCAATTTTATTCCCTGACAATTTTATAACAGGATAGTGAAGAGAGTTAGAGGATTGCAGACTAATCAATGCCAGGGTTGTGATCTCATCCCCATAGTTTTAATATTTTTAAATAACACAAGTATTGTAACTGAATACATTAAGTCATCGCTCTGAGTCAATCTAATAAGCAAAATAACCTGTAAAGCTAGCCATACACAGTCGGATTCCATGGCCGCTCGATCACCTATCCGATCGATTCCGGCGATTCTGGCGGGAATCGCAGGTGTGATCGATCGGCCAATTAAGAGAATCCGATCGCTGCATACCACCTTGTCCAACGGATTCCGGGACGATTCCGTGTCCGATTGTCCACCTCACAAATGGCAACTCCCCCTGATGTGTGCAGAATCGGATCAAAAAGACCAACATGTTGGTTCTCTGTCGGATCCGATTCTGGGCCCCTAAACGATCGGACAGGATCGATCGGACAAGGTGGGCTGCACACGATTCCGGCACGATCGTTTCGCGTGCACGCGCCCGGAATCGATTGTGCCGGAATCCGGCCGGAATCCGACCCGTGTATGGGGGCCTTAAACCTGTACTCCAATAAATTAAACCAAAACATTTTACTATTTTATGTTGCTTAAGATTTGAAAGTTATTACTACTGTGTCGAGTTGTGTCACCTTTTTCCTAAATTGTACCACCTACCACTGTCTTTAATTAAACCAACCAATCACTGTCCTGAGTCCCCTACCATTGTCTTGAATTGTGTCACTTACCGTTGTCTTGTGTTGGGTCACCTACCACTTTCCTGGGTTGTGTTATCTACCACTTTCTTGGGTTGTGTCATCTACCACTTTCTTGGGTTGTGTTATCTACCATTTTCTTGGGTTGTGTTATCTACAACCTACATTATCTACCTACTACATTTTCTCACCTTTCACTAAAAGCTAGCATTTCTGGAAAATTTTTTGAAAAAATGTGTATTCAAATGGTCCACTGAAAATACAAATAAATGTATAACAAGAAACATTCTGTTATATCTCTACATGTATGTTGCCTGAGATGTTCTAAAATTATAAGGGATGCACATCTTGTTTTTAACTACCTCTGTTACCATACAAGATGCTTTGTTAGAGATTCCTTTTTTATCCATGGTTAAAGGAAATTATCCCTAGCGTGGTTTTTCCTCACTCTTACTAGGATCTATGATCATGACTAAGTGCCATTTTTACTCATTGCACATTGTGACGTGGATAAAGAAGAAAAAAAACAATAAATCTGCAGACAATCGCTCCAGAGCCATGTGCTGTCCTTATGATCTTCCCCCTGAATGACTGAATCACTATTTACACACAGTGATGATTTGGGTCTGGTTATTGCTTGCAATTCACTTTCAGATTGATTTGTGGTGAAGGAGATAAGAATGTTCTGTTGCTATCAATGAAAGACTGAAACATTATAATTTTTAAAAGGAAACAGATAGCCTAATGAATAGTCCCATCTTTGCAATGCATATCTGCTTTTGTTCAGCTAATGGATTGTGACGTAATTTCTCTGTGCACTGTTTGCTAGGAGATGTGAATTATCTCTTGCTAAGAATGCTCAGGTTTTCCCCCAGTCATTACTTATCTGTTTCCGTTCATACCAATGAGAAGAGAAAGGGATTTGTTGATGATTGTGACCTCGGCCATTGAGGAGTAATTAGGAGGACCTGACATGAAATAGGGCATCTTCTCTCTTCTCATTAATCCAACTATTGAACATGAAATGAAATTGGGTGAAAGTATTTTGCAGTGATGTAAGATCAGCAGGTTAATGTTAAATTAAATTTGTGTTGTGTTGATGTACAGTTTCCCATGAGGTCTACATGCTAATATCACAACATTAGCTTTCATCAATCTTTATTGTAATCTCCATATAAAATAAAAGCTGATTTCCTCTCTGGCTTCTTATATTACACACCAACAGCCAGTAGCAGAATCCATTATAGTGCTGTAACATAATATCAGCTTTCTGGAAATAGGATTGCTTTACACATTACCATGAGGCCTGAATGTCACAATATCTTTCTTAACATGTGGTTTCATTCTTCAGTCCTTAAATAGGAATGTGAGTTTTTTTGTTTAAGTATATACGCGTTTTAAGCCCCCCCTACACCTTACAATCTTGCCATACAATTTCCGTACAATCCACTTTTCTTCTACCAAAACCATGTAATACGAGGACCTTTCTAACCCTTTCAATCACTATGCATTCTATCAGGGAGGCCACTATACTACATGGCTGTTGGTAGATCTAATGGAAATTGTATGGAGGGATCTAAAGGCGCATGGGGGGCTTAACATAGGACCTGAAAATATTGATGGGGAAACAGGTAGATTTGGCACACAGTAAAGTTGACCCTGGTTCAAGACTAGGTATCACTTTATTGTTTCATTGAGGGTGATCATCACGATGATGAAGGTGATCATTATAAATTCTTTGCTTTGTATACATTATCTAGAATTAAATTGATATTTATATTATTAATTTCTCCCATTTGTTGTAGAGTACTGCAGTGTACCTCTAGATGGGTAAGGGAGCTAGGCAGAAGAGTAACACATAGGACCAGCTACCGCCAAAAATGAATGAAATGTCTTGCAGTGAAAACAAGTATAAAGCTTCTTTTCATCACAAGGACATTGTGCATTCTTAGTTTGCCCCCAAAGTATGTTCTTGGTCAGCCAATCTTTTTGGGACCTTTAAACATATATAGTAAGAGTACCCTAAAGGAAAATGTGGGTGCCTTTTACCACTGTATTCAGTATTCCTAACTACCCCCTAAAATAATTCCTTAACACAAAACATTCTCCTTATAATTTACCCTAATAAACTATATTGATTTTGTATTAGCAGAAATCAGTCAACATAAACTTGACTGTTATTGCAGGTATTTTTTTTAAATCTCATAATGTAATCATACCAGTTTATGTTATGTTCACTGCTCAGTAATATAATCTTCTTGCTAATATCACTTGAGTACATACTAACTTTTTGAAATTCATGTGACAGTGTTCGGGCAGCTGTACAAAAAAGTTATGCAGAAGTAAATTTATTTTATACCCAGAATATATATTATCCAAGAAATGCAAAATATTGTAATGAAAGGTGAATGAAATGATGGTGTCCACTAACACACGCGATTCCGGTCAGATTGTAGCCAATTAACTCGGAAGGGGGGGAGACTCCCCCTCCGAGTTAACAACCTGTTAACTCGGACAGAAAAAGAACAAGCAGGACGGATCCGTGTGCGATCCGACCTGCCGGCTCTTTTGGTGGGATCCTCAAGGTGGGCTCCCCTATGTGCTCGGCGAGAGCACGCACGGCGTTTGGTCGCCCGCAAATATGGCCGGGAATCGGCCCATCTATGGGGGGCTTAAAAGACCAGGTTTACCATTTGCAGCATTTTCCTTTCTATTTTAGTACATCCCCCTAGTTCCCCTTATTGATGTCACAATTATGTGTTTTCTTATCCTGCAAAAGTTTGATTTCTAAATCAATAGAAAATCAAATGTCACTTGTTTCCAACATGCTAACTGATTTCTGGGCTTGTTCTGCGCACATTGATTTGCTCTGCCAGTTGTCATTAAAAGTTTACTTTAACTTAATTAAATGTTTGAAACAAACTCCAGAGTGTTACTTTGTTATTTCAATTTTAAATTTTTCAATTTAAACCTGCCTATAAGTGGATTTCAGTTATCTGGTTAGACTTGCAGACTACATTTTGGGGTGGGAGTTTAAGAGAATGCTGGCATTAACAAAATGTGGATAAGCATAGCATATTGGTACTACTGTGAAAAGGAAATTGTGAACCTAGTTCTATGCTATGGAACACATTTTTGCAAATTTCTACTAAACAGTAAACTAAACCCACACTGACCTCTTAACCATACAAAGTTCAGTTCAGTGCATGTATACCTTGTAATGTCTATGAAACCTACCCGCCTTGAAAACATTTGGGTACTAACTGATCTAAGAACTTAGCTCAGATATTACCGGCGATATACAACAAAAAATCTCAAGATCCCAACAAGTCATGTTTTAAACACTCAATGCAGTACTAACTACTAACTTAAATGGGAGGATTAAGCAAATTCTGTGCAATCGAGGTCCTAAAAACAAGGTCATCTGGGTCACACATTGACTGTAACCGATAAGACCTGGTTCAGGTCAGATAAAGTTTATATTGTCATATTAGGCATACATTTTCTATATTTCAAATGTATTCTACAGCTCTGCGTAATATGTTGGCGCTATATAAATTATGATAATGATAATATATTGATCTGTATTCCTTCAGGTTTTAAGGTAGCCATACACAGGTCGATTTGTCAGCGATCAAATGCCGATCGATTGCTGATCCAATCCGATTTGTGGCAGATTTGGACATGAGCCGATCTCCAAAATGTCAAAACGATCGACCAAAAAACCAACATGTCGGTTCATTGTCCAATCAGATTTAGTCGATTCCGATTCTTTTGGGTCGATCGTTCAGGGTGATCAAAGCCCGATTGATTGCCTATCGAACTCGTGAACGCGCGCAGTAAACGATCTGTCAAAAATCGAGTGGAAAATCGAGCTGTGTATGGCTACCTTTAGGTTCACTCACTAAATGTAAACCCACTTT
Organism: Ptychadena robeensis; assembly: GCA_036250615.1. Classification (NCBI taxonomy): domain Eukaryota; kingdom Metazoa; phylum Chordata; class Amphibia; order Anura; family Ptychadenidae; genus Ptychadena; species Ptychadena robeensis. Next base: position 82,869,435 of record CM070034.1, on the reverse strand, counting down.
CAGCTGCTGCCAAACGCTTAGTGGTCGATCACCCGCAACTACAGAGGTGCCCACTTTGCCGGATCAATCCGCCAGTTGGATTGCACAGCAATCCATCCTGCCGTTATTTTTCTGGCTGATCCGGATACTTTGGATGGAGACCAAAGGCCCGATCCAAAGTATCTGACTGCAATCTGATGAGAATCCCTGTGTTGGTGGCACACACAGGATTCCCGTCAGTTCTGCAGATGACTTATCACAGCTTGGTGACGTCACCGGCAAAACGGCCGGGCATTGCAGCCTATGGCCAGCTTTATGTGAACTCTATGGATTGGTGTGGGAATAGCCCCAAGTAAAGAAAATGGTTTCCATGATTCACTTCTTACAAACAGTACAAATCAACTGCTTATTTATCAAAGACCTAGTGTTTAACAAAGTAGTGGACCAAACCGTACATGACTGCTGTGATACTATTATGGTGGGGGAGTTTTTTTTTTAAATTAAATCCTACCTATATGGCTTGATTACAAATGTAGTCTACAGCATCCCACGCTGGTAGGATAATACACCTGTGGAACTGTCTAATGGTGACAGATAATGTAGTGAGCTGAAATGGTGTTTTACTTTACCAGTTATCCACTGACCTCAATGAAAAGTCTTCAGAGCCCATGGTGACTCATGTGTGAAATGACAGATTCCCCTGCAATATTACCTTTTATTTACATATATTTCTTTATGATTCATCCAGATATGGCAGAGAATAAAGTTCCATAAAGCCTGTGACTAAGAGATTGCAGTTTAGGATTCACTGCCGCTGAACTGAAATGACTATCTCTGCTTGTGGGATTAAGCTGTTTGTTTTGGTTGACTGACTTTGCAAAAAGGTCATTCTGACACATTCTATTAAATGTATTGTCATCTATTTGCTTTAGTGTAACCGTGAGGAAATTTTATTTGGACCTGATCTGGAAAATGCGGCTTCTTCATTACATCTATTTCCCTGTCAATTTATTTCAAGAAATTCTATCTGATATTGGTTGTGTTTTTGGTACTTTCAGATGTCTGTTTCCAGTGGGAGAATTTAACTGACACAAACAGGCTTTTTCAATAATGCAGTGCAATGTGATGATGTGAATGCTGCAGTAATCCAAGTTACACAGTCCTATCAGCAAAATGCTATTTCATTTTGGTGTCTTCATGTTGTATGATTTTGTACTTGTCATCCGCAGTGCAGAACAAATACATGATTTTGTCACCAACATTTTTTTTTAAATGCATCTTATTTGTGCACACATTGACTTTATTTTCTTTTAAGATTGTGTGAAGTGTCTATAGAAATTAGGCATTAAATTGGTAGAGCATTAGCCTGGCCAGAATATATACAAGGCATTGGAAGAGGTAGAAAGTGACAGTTATAAAGGCTTCCATAGGGATAATGCACCCACAAAAAGCAAATCACCATCAAGATATTTGGGCATTGAGTTACCTATTAACCTCCCTAGCGCACTGCTGAGGTCCAGATTTCTGTACCAAAAGTGCACCATAGACTTTAATGGTAATTTTTTCTTTATGTTGTAGGCCTGTAACTTCCCAAAATATGTCCGTACACGGGTCTAATACACATTCTAAATATAATAATTTTTGAAACAAACAATTATGTAAAATAAAGAAAAATATTTTTTAAATAAAATTTATGAGAAAACACAAAAATCAGGACACTGATGCTGCTATGTACTAAATTTCGCCCAAATAAAGTCTCTGGTGCCCCAGATGTGCCCATTTGCAGTTTACCCTCTCTAACCTGGTGTGATGGATGTGGTAAAATCACACCAAGGAAGAGAGGGTTACTGCAAATGGGCACATCTGGGGCACCAGAGACTTTATTTGGGCAAGATTTCTTACATAGATGCACATTGAAAGCAGTTTTCTACATAGAAAACTGCTTTCATGTGATTTACTTTCAAAATTCCCGCCGCCTCCCCGATGTGACGTCATCACGTCACTTGGAGGGGGGGGGGGGGAGAAGATGCTGGAGGATCCAGCAGCCATGTCGCATCAGGGACACCGGGACAGCGCAAAACTGTAAGTATTTTCACTGGACGGCACAATCTTGTCCAGTGCTATAGTAGCAGTAGCAGGGCTGGACGAGATGGTGCCGTCCTGACTGCTAGGGCGGTTAAACATAATATGGCCTCTTTGCAGTGGCACCAATGAAAAGTGGCAATGCAACAGCAATATCCATCTAATAAGGTCCGTGTACCATAGACACCAATATAATTGAATATTACTCCACTAGTGGCAAAGCAAAAGGGGGCACTACACTGATAGCTTTGCATAATGTATATCTCAGACACACTCCTAACCACCCCATGTTATACCGTAGATACAGTCCTACAGCCTCACAGAATTGAAAATTATTTTCCATTTTACAAGCAGGTGCTGACTCTGTGTGTGTGTATATAAAATGTATACGGTATATTAAACTTTTTTTCACATTGGAAATGGAAATTAAATTCATGTGAAATGGGTGGAAGCAGAATAGAGCTAGAATCACCAAACCGTGCAGTCAATTCCCCTTTCTGTAGTTAGATTAGATTTAAATGATACACTGAAGTATTTTTTCTTTGATTAACCAAGCCCAAAGCGCCTGCTACATTTGCCAGAAATCAGCATGGTGCAACACATTTTGTGAGCAACCAGAAAGCTATGTGGCCGAAACAAGCTTTAGTGCAGTTGCTCAAATAAGATGACCCAGGATTGACATCTTTCCACTTACATTCTGCTATAGAGTACCCCTCCTTTTAAATATTCTTTATTTAGTATACATTATAAGAAAATTTACCTATCCTTAGTAGCAGTAGCTAATGTGTATTTGAGCCTTAAAAGCTGTAGTTAGGACAGTAAACATCGGATTCTAGGACTGTTACAAGGCTACGTTTAAAGGAGAACATGAACTATATTGATAAATGTTTTACAAGGCATTCCCTGCTTCATAGATAAGGAATTAACACACTGATGTCACAGAGGTGTCCTATATTTTAAGTATCTTCTAAAACAGTTTGTCTGGGCCGGAAGGTCAATGTTTTATCTTCTAATGCGTAACAACTTTAAAAACATGGCAGTATCAGTCCCACTCTATTTTTAGCTAATCTCTGTGGTTTTCCAAGCTGCTCTACTCAACTTATGCAGCTTATAGTAATGGGCAAAGACAGTCCTTTACAATTGTAACATTCGCTGTACTTTAAAAATTCAAGAAATTTTGCCATGCATTTGAATTTGTGGATCTGTAACTATTTTTACTGTGAGGAATGAGACGGTTAGGACACACTTTGATATACATTTTTAAATATGGAAAAGAAAAATAAAGTTATATTCTTATATACAGGGAGTGCAGAATTATTAGGCAAGTAGTATTTTTGAGGAATAATTTTATTAT
>CM070034.1:82810269-82865920 GCA_036250615.1 Ptychadena robeensis | reverse complement strand
AGTAAGACAACATGCATAAAGAGGATGATGTGGTCAAAATACTAATTTGCCTAATAATGCACTCCCTGTATATTTTCCTTTCTCAAAGGACAATTTTTATAAATTATGTATATAAAGGTAAAAACAAAATCAAAGTAAAGCCTTATTGAAAAAGTTATGACTCCACCACAAATACCAAAAGTAGCTGGAGACATGCACATTCTGCCAAATGCACATCTAGACCTGCTGGTGTACAGTGAAAATTAGAGACTTTTCTGTGCTATGGACTGGCTGGCTGGCAACTTCCATGTGTGTCTCTCTGATGTACTGCTTCTTTCAGCAACCCTCTGCTGGTACAAACAATACAATACAGAAGAGGGATGTGGCTGCCACCGCATCTCTCATCTGACAGCTCAAGAGAGCTGGCAGGAAGCCAAGGCGCATTCGGACCATAAGACGCAGGCACTATTTCCCCCCAATTTTGGGGGTGAAAAATGCATCTTATGGCCTGAAAAATAAGGTACTTCATAATGGAAACCATGATAAGATATATAGTGAGATGAAACCAGTTCTCTCTAAAACACAAGACTAGGTACAACTATTTTGTATTTTATTTCAGTAAATTATCATTTATCTAACTGCTGCTGGAGGCAACTACAAGACATAGCAAAAATTATGAAAGAAATTGCCCTTTGCCTTATCTGTTGCTCGAAATTACTATGGCTGTGTTGTGTAGACAGATAGTAAATCTTTCTCATCAAAGGTCTCAATGGTCTACCTCATTTATTACCTTTTCACAGTAGTAATAAAATATCAGTAATGTTAATGCAGCAACATTTCCCTGGTGGAGCTTTTATCTGAGCACATCTGCTCTTTATACAAACTATTTACACTTGGTGAAAATCATTGAAGAACCTCGTACCTTTTGTTAGATATGCAGAGTGATCACATAAAATTATATTCTTGAATAAATATTCCTTCCAGGACACTCACATAAACACACCAGCCTGAAGAATCCATTATCACTGCACAGCTCCGAATGGGATGTGTTAAGTAAGTGACAGCATTTTTGACACCAGATCTGTGGCCTGCCATTCAGACTTACTAAACGGAGCTCTTTCACTGTCTGAAGGAATGTACAGCATTAGCTTCAAGTGATAGAAAGCTAAATGTAGAAACATGTCCTCAGTGTTCCATACTTACTTCCATAATAGACGGGAATGTCAAGTGCATTGCGCTTGGTTTCCCCCATACAGCTTCCACTGTATCAATACTTACCTGATGGGTGATAGAGGATAGCACAAATCTCTCTACTGCAGGACCTGACAATAATTATGGTATGACTATAACCTCTGACAGATTTAATTACTTTTTGTATCCTCTTAGGGAGATTTCTCATCACTTGCTGTTCAGATAAGAGGTGTCAGACAGTGCAGGATCAAAAAGGCCCCAACTGCAACAACGACAGCAATTAAACTTGACAAAGATTATGAAATATTCTATTAAACAAAAAAAAGCATTGGGTGGAAAACTTTTTGGATTGTAGTTTATTTATATTTATATATTTATTTATGGATTTATAGTTGTATAGTTATATAGTTGCAGCAATAGATGATGCTATTGGCTATTACTTTGGTAAGAGATATACTTGAAACAATTTTAAAATCATAGCAAACCCTTGCATTTTCCAAGTATATTTAACAGGTTTTCCATGCTGTTACATTCATTAGTACATATATCTGGCATCAGAGGCATAAGGTTCATTTATTGCATTCGACAGACATACAGATTAAGCAATTACATACAGTGCAGAAGGATGCACATCACTTTTCCAAAATGGATTAAATTCATTTTTCCTTAAGAATGCTACACACAACACCCCATAAAGGAAACGTAAAAAAAAGTTAGATTTTGGCAAATTAATTAAATAAAAATAACATGTACATAAGTACTCACAGCCTCAAAGTCTTGTTGAATATGACGCCACAAGTTTGGCACACCTATCCTTGGTCAGTTTCACCTTTTCCTCTTTGCAGCCCCTCTCAAGCTCCATCAGGTTGGATGGGAAGTGTCAGTGCACAGATATTTTAAGATCTGTCCAGAAATGTTCAATCGAATTCAAGTCTGGGCTCTAGCTAGGCCACTCAAGGACATTGACAGAGTTGTCCTGAAGCCACTTCTTTGATATCTTGGCTGTGTGCTTAGGGTAGTGGTCCTGCTGGAAGATGAACCACCGCCCTAGTCTGCGTTCAAGAGTGCTCCAGAGCATTCAGGATGCCTCTGTACATTGCTGAATGACCAGAGAATTTTGTTTCTTAAAGTCTGAGTGTCATTCCGACTGGCAACTCTACCATACAGGCCTGATTGTGGAAAAAAGGCACACGTTGGGCGATTTGCGGGCGATTTGCCCAAGGCCGTATTGCTGCTGTTATCGTGCTGCACTTGAGCTTCCTGGATATCGAGCCACAGCCACATTTAATCAACATCTGTGTCTCTACTGACATTTTACGAAAAGGTTTTTGACAAGTATTGTGTAATGAAATCAGGTGTGGCTATTTAGCACATTCATATGTGCAAACGATGCCCCATTTGGGTCTACTAGGTCTGTGCATTTTGTCTGGCCGGAGTTTTTGCCAGTGACATTTCCTATCAGTTTAACCATGTCTGAGATAGTCACTTTTATGTTTCTGTATCTGAGTGCAATATGATGGAAAAGGGCTGCCTGCAAGTTTTCCTTATCTCTGAACGCTGCCTTCAAAAAGCAAGAGATGGCTGTAAAAATACATATGAAAGGCATTCTTTCTTCACTGCCTCTGACACACATTTTTATTTATGGCAGTGACTAAGGATATAACCATATTGAGAAGATAGAGAAGATATAAGTCTAGGTAAATATTATTCTAATATATAAGAATTGGATAAATTATATAATTTTTTTTATTTTTTTTTTTACAGAGATGCTTAAGCATTTTTATGTAAGGTTTGTGTATCTCTAGGTGCACATTTCATCTGGTATCTACTCCAAACTGTAATCAGACCTTGATATATGCCACGGATTAGCAGTTGTGAACCCACTGTGCCATGAGTCCTACCTCCTCTATGGGTGTTGTCTTAGTGAAACCACTCATTCTTCACAATACCCCTGATGGTAGGGATAGACTTTCCAGAGGGGAGCACCAGGTCTTTACCTGGCAGGGTATGCACACAAGGCAGCTGGTCCAGGGGACAGCAGGAAAGGCACCAGAGACACTGGCGTTGTCAGTCTGACAGTGGAACTGGGCAGGCAGCACAGGTACAGGTCAGGTAGCAGGAGAGTCCAGCAGACAGGTAAGGGATAACGAGTAGCAGAATCTCAGAATACATGCAAGAAGCTATAGCACAGGATGCCAATGGAAGTCCGGGCTTAGCATAATATAGAGACCTTAATACTGAGGCAAAGCTGGAAGGGCAGGGTCCTTTACATAGGTGTAGGAGGATCACTATTGGTCAGCCAGGCCACATGACCAATACCTTAAGTCCCAGGCAATTACATGAGCTGGTCTTTTAGGAAGTGCTGTAGAACCAACAGCATGCTGTAACCATACTGGGAGGAACATGAGGAGCAGATCCTAGCACAACAGCAATCACCACTGAACAGGGCGCCCAGAACTGAAACGGTAAGTAGGGGAGCAGTGGTGTATGGCAGCCGCCGTTACAATATATCTTTGCTGACCGAAGCTCTGCAAAGTCACTTCATGCACGATCAGGCAAGTGTATTGTCCCTTCCTTCTCATTGTCCCGGCTTGTGCAAGTGATGTGCAGGGTTGGAAAGTAGGAGGGGAGAGTAACACCATAGGTTAGAATAAAGGGGGTGTTACACTTCCTCCTAACTTCCGCAATCCCTTTGAAATGGTCGTTCGACTCCTGAGTAGGTCACAGGTTGAGAACCACTGGTCTAGGTGCTTATCCTTTAGGCCTAGGGAAGTGCTTAGGACAAAGAGACGATGGCAAATTCTCCTTATTCTTTCACATTACCTTGTGTGCGGAACTGAGATATAATACAAAGGTGGAGAAGCAGAGAAAGTTTTGAGACAAGTAAAAGCCTAAAGGCCATGTTCAGTGTTCACTGTGGCATATTTGCCTCAGTGGCAAGGTTTTATCCTAGTTTAAATTCAGCTGTCATTATAATTACAGATTAAAATTCTGAAGTGCCATTCAGGGTGGCTGCCTATCTGTAATTGCACAATTGTGTGGATGGTTATGCCTATGGATAACCTATGATGCACGGTGTTAATGGTGACATTTGTTCTATTGTTAAAAATTTTTTTTGTAAAAGCTTTTGTTTGTAAATACAGTGTATATTTCAATATGCTTCAATATGCAATATTGATACTACACAAAGATCATAATGCATCATTGTTATTGACTAGCTACCCGTTTTAACAATTATTGCCATTTTGAGATGGCCATGTTAATCCATTTTCAAATCTTCGTTAGTATAAATCGGGATTATAAAAAGGATTAGAAGGATTATCAAGCAAGTGCATAACAGAAGCTCTTGAGTTCATCACCCTTTGAAAATAAAGGCAGATTAGCTCAGTCTCATTGCAAAATCAGCAATCAAGGATATATGGCCCTTATGTAAGTGTTATACACCCCACTGACTTTAAATGCCTCATCTTTATCTTTAATGTAATGGTGGAAAACAGTTGGAGTCAGGAACAGCTAATGAGAAGCTGTTTACTGGAATGGTTATACAATTTAAACAGTTGGGTACCTGTCATGGTGTAAGTGGTCCATGTGCGGCAGTGAAGGGGTCTGCTGGTGTGTCCTGGAGGGAGTGCAGAGTAGTGTTGGGGAGCGACAGTGGGTTGCTGCCCAGTTTTGATATTTTTTTGGTTAAAGGGATCTGGACTCTGGAGTGGGAATGGAAGGAACTGGGTGGGCATTCGCACTCCACCAAGATACACCTGCTGTACCCTAATGATGTTGCTTGATGTGTCTCCACAAAAGGAGCTGGGACCAGTCACTCAGGGCTTCCTGATGAGGTGGGGAGACACTGTGCAGCTGGAGCAGCGGATACCAGGGGGCACACAGGGAATGTGTAGCCCAGGCTGGGGACTTTTAGGTGCCAGGCTGTGATAGCTGTTCCCTGAGCTAAAGGGAAGAGTCTGTATTGGACCTTGTGCAAGCCAGGAGGCTTGGTATTTGCAAAGATATTTGTATTGTGGATTAACCTCTGCGAGGGTCATTTCTGTTGGGATTTATTGAATAAATACGAACTGGAACCCTAAAGAGAACGGTCGTATGGTTTGCTGTGATTGAAAGTGCCCGTTTGAGGCTGATTCCCCACACCCCCATACTTTAAATGTTTTGTTTCCATAAAAAACCAAAATGAAATACATAATTCTTGTATTTGTATTCAATGTGCATTGCTCACTTCTGTGTAAATGGTAGACAGGGTTCAATATACTAGTACTATTAAATATTTATACTGGTTTCTTTTATTTCTTGCAGATACCAGCAGCTAGATCTTTGTTGCTGCTGAATAACATACAATAGGGCTCCCCTTTTACTCATATTGTTATGTTACATTATAGAGCCGTGGAGAAAGGCAAATGTTTTATATACCATGTTAACAATAGAAACAAGTTAGCACCACAAACACCACTTTACACGGATGTTGAATCCTTTACTACTGACAGCCCTCTGGCAACATGTCGTAGTGGTTTCCGGGCCGTTGTCACTGTCTGACAATGTGTCCAACCAGTAGACAGTAGCCAACAAGGAGGTTCCCTTTAAAAAAAACAAATTTGTATGTTATTATTATATTTTATTTACATAGTGCCAACATATTACACCATAAATAAGAGTTGAAATGCAACACAAGATTACAGGTTATGACACAGGAGCAGTAGAGGACCCTGCTAATTGGGATATTTATTGGCTGTGATGAAACAACAGAATAAAATATGAAAATATATATAATTGTTAATAGAACAGTACTTAAGACATGGGCCTTTAAGATAAGAGTTGTTGCATGTCATTTAATCCTCCGAAACCTTGACTGACTTTTTTTCACATGACCAATAAAGAGAGTGAACAAATTGGTGTAGGAATCCAGAGTAATTCACATGCGTGGATAGAATAATGTCTAATGTATTTCTGCCTGAGACCTGGCATCTCAGCAAATCTTTACCCTTGTATTCTCCTTGTACCATAACTTTCGGAATTTAACTCAGCTCTTGAGTTATTGCCAAATCATCCAAATAATCTCTGCTATTTCCATGTCAAGGTTTTTTTCCCATTTGGATGTCAACCAAGATTTTTGTTTCACTTTGAATATAGAAAAGGCCGAAAAATTTAAATAAAACAAAATGTTGCATTAAACTACCTTTGCGTCCTATAATAAATACAACAAACAGAATAGTTTGTATTTTCAAAATAGAAAGCCATCAGATAAGTATTTCCGTTCTCCTTTCTGGAAATAGAACAAGGTTTTAGTGGTTCTTCTAATGCTCCTTGGAGAAACGTCTCGACTGGAAGTAGGGAGAAATGCGTACCTCTGTTGTGTTGCTTTTCCCTAGGTCATGGAAAACATTTAAAAATGTCATATTAAAATGAAACTAAAATATTGTAGATTTGAAATTCATATCTTTATATACCATATTTTACTATTTTATGTGACATACTATTTGATGCATTTATAAATACATAATTTATGAAAATGATACAAACTGATGAGACTGATTGGTGTTGGAAGAGCAGCACTAAAAAAGCCATACAAATGGATGTCGATGAGCAATGGACTCATTAATTATCTACTTAATTGGGTAATCATCAATCTACTGTTTATATGCCACATCCCAATATATATTATACCAGAAGCTAAAACCAGAACCTGACCATCTGAGGCCATTTCTGGTGAGTGGTTAGTCTATAGAACTAGCAGGACTTTCAAGACACAGGAGGAATTAATGGATTCAGTGGTGTCCAGAAACAGAACTGATTTTAAGTGGGACTGTACTAAAATGCATGTTGGCAACATGAACTGTTTAGTAAAGAACATATACTATAGCAGGGCTAATCAAATATAAATTTGAAAGGTCCACTTACTAAATTTTCATTCAGTCTGAGGTCCGGAGTTTGGAATTTTATCGTGCACTGCCAGCGGATCGGCAGTTTTCACGGCGCTGACCCAGTCTGCCGGACAGAAGGCTGACGTAGTCGAGTTTATATTAATATTCTCCCTATCGTCTATACAGGACACAGTCTCAAACATATGTATTTAATTACTAGACAAGGGGCCCCTCACAAGTATATATTGAGGGGTCAGTAGAGGGTGAAAGGGGTAAGAGGACCTGAGGAGCCCTGTGATGGCCATTTTCTCTTTTCTCTGCTCACAAAGCTTCCTTTAGGAAATATTGATATAATTTCAAGACTTTATTAACCTTCCTGTGCAGGGCCGCCATCAGAAATTTCGGGGCCCCATACTAGGTAATTTTTCAGGGCCCCTACCACTAGCACTCCCTTTCTCCCCGACCTGAGGCCTCCAAAGAATGCCTATCTAGGGGTGCAAATAACTTTTTAGTGAGCTCCTCAGATGAGTACAAGGAGATGGTGTTTGGTACTCACCCCATATGAAGGGTGGTCTACCTCACTGTCTCCCTCACTGTCCTCTGCGTCAGCCTCCTGCATGGTAGATTCTGCTGCAGATGGACCTCCCTGTTCCTAATTGAGCCTCCGATTGGCTGTCTCCATCCACAGGTCACCAACTGGCTTTGGGTCAAATGTAACCCCCAGTAATGTTTGAACCCCCAGATACACTTAGGCCTGTTTAACTCCACATCCGCTATTGGATCCGCTGGCTTCCATCAAGCCTCCACCAGCCCCTGGACCAGGGCTCTCATGGGCTGTGGAGCACATAGATTTTACCTGCTGCAGAGATTCAACGTACACTATGTTCAGCCATGCATCGGCGGAACGTCTCAGTGCTGTGAGAACAGCAATAGCTTAGCGGAGGGGGTCCCGATGGAAGTGGAAGCCCCCCTCATTGCCCCATCGCAGTTGAGCATTTCAACAAAATCTCTTTGTTCAACACAGGGATTTTAGTAGACATGAAGGGCTTTACATATGCCTACTCCCTGACTTTCAACCCCCAGATGCTCCAACACCCTTTTTGGATTAGTAATTTACAATGTGGCACCACTATCTGCAACCTTTCATAGCTATTAATGTCTCCCTGCGATTATTCAAGTGACATAAATTGTATGCGTTTAACAATAACAACTGAAAAAAATAGCAAATCTGAAAAATGAGACTACATCCAAGCAATATCTGATAGGGGGCTTTTAAGTAGGAAGAATTGGCCTCAGGGACCTGAAAATTTGCATGGATGTAGTCTCAGGGGTTAACTGGTAACCCCCAAAGGTTCTACCATGCAGAGTTTCAAAGATTTATGTGTCAAATTAGGATCAGTGACAGCATGTATGTAGCAGAGTAGTGCTTAATGCTCATAGAGAAGCTGTATTTTAGCTGAAATTTAATGTATAAGTCTTGTAGCTAGAGGGGTGAAACTCGGGGTGTAAGTAGTAGTAGGTGAGCATTACTGATCCTGAAAGTTTCATGAATATACTGTTAATGGTTTTCGTGCTATGAATGTTCAAATTTAGTGTAATTATACAGGTTTATTTAGCTTCGCTCTACAGCATAGAGAGGGTGTGTCCTGTCCTGCATTTGATTGGCTGGGGAGGACGTATCTGTGGGAGGAGATACAGGAAGCACAGCACAGCACACAGAATTCAGCTCCTCTCCTTCGCTTCAAAGCATCGGCAGGAGGAGAGGAATGACCGGGGGCAAGCGCAAGCGCCGGTCCACATGTGACCCTATTTGGGTCCAGATCCGGACCGGGGTCCGCCTATTGAGGACCCCGGTATAGTATAGTACATATAATATAGGGCATGTGTTACTGGTGGCAAAGTGAAGTGCAATTGGCTATGTGCCACCATTGGCACCCATCTGCCTTGTTTTGGCTTTGTAGAAATCTGTTTCCAGAAAAATGTGTGTAGTTCTATTTTGTTTTTGTACAGCAGATGAACAAATGTTGAAAAAATAACTATTGTACTAAAATACTGACTTAAGCTGGCCATAGACATGTACATTTTACTAGTCAAATCGATACTTTAATTGTTTTATTAGAAAATCGATGTTCCTTTCTTTCTTTTCTATCGACCAAAAGTGATGGAAATAGAGCATAAAATGGATCAGGATGGCCAATTTAAGTTGATTTTCAAGTTTTCAGCACATGCCATAACTGCTGAAGGAATTGAAGGAATTAGTTTTAACTTTGCATCAGTAAAGGCCCCCATACACCTTACAATCTATCATACAATTTCTGTACAATCAAATTTTGTTCTACCAAAACCATATATTATGAGGACCTTTCTAATCCTTCCACTCACTATGTATTCTATCAGGGAGGCCACTATACTACACAGTTGTTGGCAGATCTAGGAGATGGTATGGATCGATCTTAAGGTGTATGGGGGGCTTTAGGCTATTTTTCCACTTAAGCGATTAATTACGGTGCGCTCCCGATTTTAATCAAGTGTAGTGATCCCTGTTGGTCGTGTCCATTCAGTTGAATGGGCTTGTCTCCACTTCAACTAATGACTGCAATCAGAATCGTGGCTCCCTGTATTCTGAACGAAGGAGGCCATTAATTTTTTCTCTGAAAAATCGCGCCCATTTATTCTCTACGAACACAATTTTTTTATAATGGAGATTTAAAAAAAAAAATCATGTGTGAAGATCGCCTGCCCAATTACGCCCGATCATGTGAGCAATCGAGTGCGATCGGCCGTGCAATTAAAACTGCAGCTGATCGCCTTTGTTGGAACATAGCCTTAAACTATGTGGCACTCTGGTTACTGTGGTTGATGCTGTGGTTTATGAATATAATGGGTGATATGGAAGGCGGTGTATTTGATGACTCCTCCATTTGCTGCCATGTTACAGTGGGTGTTTGTGCCATAACATAATGCACTGGTTTAGGAGAAATAATGGTAACCCCAGTGTTTAGCCCAGATTTAATAACAGATTGATATTAAACATGGTCTTCTCTGATTCATGACTGCAGAACACATACTGGAACATATGGTATGTGTTTTGTTGGCAGCATCTGCCACATTGAAAGCTCTGTGTATCCAACTGACACTTATTAATCATATGTTTATTAAAAGGGTTAATACATTATAGGAGTCTAAGTCTTACTTGCCAAAATATGCAAATTATTTCTTATATTTGTACTGGTGGCGTGGGCAGAGCAGGCAAATGACAGATTTTCTGATAAAGTAAAATAATATATTTCATTTATCTATAAGGCCAGCTCTGTAAAAAAAAAATGTGTCTGCTTTGCAGTGATAAGACACCACTTACTCAATATCCCCTTGGAAAAATAGATTATTGGGTCAGGCTTTTCAACTTTTTAAATAAACTAGTCTATACACAACAGTATCGATATTACTGCGTTGGGTGTCATGTATACTAAGCGCAGTTATATCTGAGTACACAATTTTCCGATGCACCACCAATCTTACACAAAAAAAGTACCCACCCTTAGAAGTGTAAATATAATATAATTAATACTGCTTGCAATTGCCTATGTGACTTACCTCACCTATAATCCAAAGATGTTGTGTAAAAAGGAACATTCACTTCCAATGTCAAATATAAAGCTATAAAAAATGTATTACAAAGTCACACTTGCCCCAACTCAAACATGTTTTGCACTGCTTTTTCATAGATCCACATTTAAAGTGTACCTGAACTCAACTTAAAATTTTTTTTTTAATATTTTCAATATTTATCCTCTAAAGCTATTTCATTGGGTGGTATGCAGCAAAACATGCATCTTCCTGCTTGTCACATCTTGTCAAATCTCTATGATTGGACATCTGAGAAAGTAAAACCTTTCATTTACTAATGGCGTGGGAAGGGCACCACTGTGGGGACTCCACACATTTGAAATATTGAGTAATTGCCATGATTGATATTAAACTCTGACAAGAAGGAGATGTACAGTTTCAAGAAAAAGTATGTGAACCCTTTGGGATTACATGGAGTTTTGCATGAATTGGTCATAAAATTTGATCTGCTTTTCATCACACCAATAGAAAAGCACAGTCTATTTTAAATAATACCCCACAAACATTATATGTTTTCATGTTGAACATAACATGTAAACATTCACAGTGCAAAGCTGTCCTGCCTTCCAAAAACACACACCAGTTTTGGGTTTACTGGTCTCAAGAAGCACTGTCTGATGTGAACCATGCCTCACAGAAAAGAGCTCTCAGAAGACCTACAATCAAGAATTGTTGAATTGCATGAAGCCGGAAAGGGTTACAAAAGTATCTTCAAAAGCCTTGATGTTCATGTGTCTATGGTAAGACAGACTGTCTACAAATGGAGAAAGTTTAGCACTGTTGCTAATCTCCCTAGGCGTGGTCGCACTGTAAAGACGACTGCACGAGCAAAGCGTAGAATGCTTAATGAGGTAAAGAAGAATCCTAGAGTGTCAGCTAAAGACTTATAGAAATCTCTGGCACATCAGCTTAGGGGAACCCTGACTTGCCAAAAATTAGTTAGGAGACATCTTCATCTTGTTGAATTGCTTTTTGACAGGATCAGAATGCAGCTATTCAATTGTCTTTGCTTTATGATTGCATACAGCAGGTCAGTAGTATCCAGTAGTAACCAGTCCATAAATTAAAATTCATACTGCCTGACCCAAAAAAGTTGCCTCCCAAAAAAAAGTAAAAAACTAATATTTTGTTTAGCTTTGATTAGGCATGCATTCGCTGAGGCATAGTTTCGATAAGCTTCTGCAATGTCATTCCATCCAATGCCAAAATTTTTCACCAAGATCTTGCATTGATGATGATAGCCTTCTCCAGCACATCCCAGAGATTCTCAATGGGGTTAAGGTCTGGACTCTGGTGGCCAATTCATGTGTGAAAATTATGTCTCATTTTGCCAATTTGAGCCCGATGATACCATCAGGGAAGAAAAAATCCATTGATGCAATAACCTGGTCATTCAGTATATTCAGGTAGTCAGCTGACCTCATTCTTGGAGAACATACTGTAGCTGAACATGCAGTAATTATCCAATGGGACTTTTTTTTTTGCCAGGCAGTGTAGAAAACAACAGCAGTTTATCAATTTGCTAATTAATTTAAATAAAAAGGCATTTGATTTCAATGAGATTTTTCCATCATGGATGGTGGCATACAGCTTGTAGGGCTATCAGTAAGTACATATTGCTCTACTATAGAACTGTTATGGGGTCTCCTATGTTAAAGCCTATTATTCGTGCAGTTATGAAATTTTTTAAAAAACACCATACTGAAAGAAATACATGCACTACCATTTATCTGTCTCTTTCTAGAAATTAGAGTTTGCTGTTATGTTCATTTATTGTCTCGTGTTCCTCATTCATTGATTCTAAATAACTAGGCTGAATGGGTAGCCAGGCAACTACCATTTTCAGAAAATGAGAAACAATAACCTACATGAGTCTTCACATTCACCTTTCTTTTAAAACAATCATACCGCCATTGTTTATCAGCACTTATTCTACAAGAGCAAACCTGGTACTAATATATTTAGACACCACGATCTGTTAATAAACATAAGTCTCTTGTTCTATTCATATTTCTCTCCAGAAGAAGCTAAAATACAATCTCCATTATATAACAGCAGCTATAGAGAAAAAGAGAAAATTCCTGCTTGACCTCACCAATGCCACGAAGATTAATTTCCTGACTCGTGACTAATCCCAATATGTTTTATAGCTGCATATGCCATTTCAAGTAAGAAGGGCACAGAGTACACAATTTAATTTACATATGCCGATGATCATCACTTCTTCTTTTGGCAGACATCTCTTGCAGGGGTTCTGTTGGGGTAAATTTGTACAGTAAAGTCTCTTAAAATTGCTTTATGTGTAAAATCTAATAGAGGGTCATCATCATACAGTGCATCTGAAAAGTATTCACAGGGCATCACTTTTTCTGCATTTTGGTATGTTAAAGCCTGAGGCTTAATCAGGATACAGACGGCTTAATATTCGAGCCGTCCGATGTACCTTGCAGCAGCGTGATGACGTCATCACGCTGCTGTCAGATATCAGAGAGCCGGGGAGAGCATGAACTGTCTCTCCCCGGCTCCTCCTCCTCAGCCGAGCTTTGCCTGGAGGCCCAGGCAAAGCATCGGACATCGCCATATTAACGGTCATGTCCGATAAGGCTGTTCTCGAGCGGGATTGATTTGTCCTGCTCGAAAACAGAGATGGGGGCAGATTATAAGGGCCAGATAGATGGCCGTAAGCGCACAGGGCGCTCAAAATGGCCATCGATTTGACCCATATCTCCACGTCTATACCTGCTTTAGGTTCCACTGCTGTGGACAGAAAATATGTGCAAAAAAAGCAAGACTACTCACAGGTTTTTTTGCATTTATTTCCCTCTTTTTAGTCCTTTGATGTCAGTGGACTAAAAACCGTGCCAGAACCGCGTCCATTGACCGCGTCCATTGAGGTGCAGGCGTGGGGTTTCAGACACAGTTGTGACATGGCAAACCACATTTTTTTTGCCACTCCAAAACCACCCAAGTGGAGCCTCAGCCTTATTCCAATGTTAATTACATTTTATTTAAAGAACTCTACACATAACACTTCTTAGTGGCAACATGTACAGTGGTTATAAAAAGTTTACACACCCCTGGTAACAGGTTCCTGTGCTGTACAAAAAGGCGACAAAGATAAATCATTTCAGAACTTTTTCCACCTTTAATGTGACCTACTGTACCACTCAAATGAAAAACAAACTAAAATCTTTTAGGTGGAGGGAAGAAAAAATATACAAAACAAAATAATGTGGTTGCATAAGTGTAAACTAATACTTTGTACATTTTTCAAAATAACTTTTGATGTAATTACAGCACTCAGTCTTTTTGGGTATGAGTCTATCAGCATGGCACATTTTGAATTGACAAGATTTGCCCACTCTTCTTTGGAGAAATACTCTAAAATCGGTCAGATTGCAGGGGGCATCTCCTGTGCACAGCCCTCGTCAGATCACCCCACAGATTTTCAATTGGATTCAGGTCTGGGCTCTGGCTGGGCCATTCCAAAACATTAATCTTCTTCTGGTGAAGCCATTCCTTTGTTGATTTGGATGTATGCTTTGGGTCATTGCCATGCTGAAAGATGAAGTTCCCCTTCATGTTTAGCTTTCTAGCAGAAGCCTGAAGGTTTTGTGCCAATATTGAATGGAATTCGAAACTGTTCATAATTCCCTCTATTTTGACTAAAGGTCCCCATACACAGGTCCGATTCCCAACGTATTCCGGGACGATCGATTCCGGGTGCGTGCACGCTAAACGATCGTCCCGGAATCGCATGAAGCCCACCTTGCCCGATCGATCACGTCCGATCGATCAGGGGCCCAGAATCGGATCTGCCAGAGAACCAACATGCTGGTCTTTCTGATCCGATTCAGCACACATCAGGGGGAGTTGCCATTTGTGAAGTAATCGATCAGACACGGAACCGTCCAGGAATCCGTGGGCCAAGGTCGTATGGCGTGATCGGACGGACTTAATTGGCCGATCGATCGGACATCCGATTCCCGCTGACATCGCCGGAATCGATTGGATGGGTGATCGATCGGCCATGGAATCGGAACATGTATGGCTAGCTTTAGGCCCCAGTTCCAACAGAAGAAAAACAACCCCATGATGCTGTTACCATCATGATTCACTGTGGGTATGGTGTTCTTTTGGTAATGTGCAGTATTGTTTTTGCACAAAACATATCTTTTGGAATTATGGCCAAAAATTTTCAAACTTGGTTTCCTCAGACCATAACACCTTTTCCCACATGCTTTTGTGAGACAGATGTGTTTTTGCAAAATGTAGCCTGGTTTTGATGTTTTTCTTCATAAGTAAAGGCTTTCATCTTGCCAATATAGAATACAATACTGCACATCATCAAAAGAACACCATACCCACAGTGAAGCATGGTGATCCTTTTCTTCTGTTCATAAGTATTCTAAGCCTTTTCCTTGAAGCTTAATTGGAGACTCCCAGGGTAAATTCAATTGATGTGATTGGAAAGGCACGCACCTGTCTATATAAGGTCTCACAGTTGAGAATTCATGTCACAAACCAAGCATGAAATACAAAATACAAAATAATTGTCTGTAGACCTCAGAGAGGAGACAGGATTGTCTTGTAGCACAAATCTGGGGGAGGATACAGAAACCTTTCTGCTGCTTTGAAGGTCCCAATGAGCACATTGGCCTCCTTCATCTGTAAGTGGAATTTCAAAACCACCAAGACCCTTTCTAGAGCTGGACGGCCATCTAAACTTAGCAATCAAGGGAGAATGGCCTTGGACTTTTTCCCCCTCAGTTGAGGGTTTTTTCTGTATAAGGAAAACAGATATGGTTTGCTTTATGTAAACGTATACCGTATTTTTCGGACTATAAAACGCACTGGACCATAAGACCCAGTTTTTAGAGCAGAAAACCAGAAAAAAATATTTAATGAGTTTTCACATCAATTGGGTTAATGCAATAGATTTAATTAATGCAATATTCAATTCAGCTAGTAGATGTCACTAGCAGCAGTACACACACACAGCACATGTCGTCACCTCTTCACTGATCAAAAGGAGGGCTGGCTTTTTCTGTGTCCGTGGGAGCTGCAGAGTGATTGCAGTTTCCACGGACAGGAGAGGTATAGATGCCAGTTCATTTATGCCTCTCTTCATTGCTTATGCCAGCAGGGCTCTGGGCTCTGTTGGCATATGCAATTATACAGTTCAGATGGGAGAGCTGGACACCGACCAGCATCTCTCAACTGACAACTCCTCCAGTTCCCCGGCTAATCTCTGTGTCGGGAGAGCTGGCGGGATAGACACGCATTCGGACCCTAAGGCGCAGGCACCTTTTCCCCTGGATTTTGGGGGTGAAAAGTGTGTCTTATGGTCTGAAAAATACGGTACGTATGCATTTTTTACCATTATGTGTGACTGAACTAAAAGGCATCTTTGAAACCCTCATCATTTATTGTTAATATATGATTTGTAGTGTTTCATATTCTAGAAAATCCACACAGTTTAGTGAAGTGGGGGGATGGTGCTTTGCTGTTTGAACACCTACCTCCGATGTTTTTCAACCACGGACCGGTATACATTTTTGAATAGTAATGTAAGTTAAATCCCATCATTACCACATGGTGTGGGATAGAGATATCTATTCAATATGTTCAAGTAAATGTGACTTGGGATGGCTGTTTCCTGCAGCAGTGACAGATGTTATAAATATGTGTTTGAACACTTAATACTGTCAGGTTCTTACCAAAGCAGTTGGTTTATAGCCTTCAACCATCCTACATGTTTACATCCTGTGGGCATTTTTAGGTTGAGTTCTAGGTCATTCAAGGACTTGTCAAGTCATATTGTCCAATGAGACAGGCGTTACATAAGCCTATGTGCTATCAGAAAGTGTATTTTTGCTTGAAGAAATAGAAAATGGCTCACTGTTACTGGTGCCTCTCTGGTAAAATAAATACCCACAAGGGCTCTCTAGGGAAAATCCAGTTACAGAAAAGGACACTTAGAAATAGCTTATAATGGTTATAAAAACTGCAAATTGATACTTAGTTATGTTTACGGGTCCCATGTTTTCTTTCTGCCTGACATTTCCAGTAATCACATTTTAATAATGATGTTCTTTCCAGACTTGGCTATTCTATTTGTAATCACCTTGTACCTAGCTATACTAGAGGAATGGAAAATGATTCAGAAAGAAATAAAATAGCTGCAAATTTCATTTACAAAAAGGAATATGCTTTTCTGAGGTCTGCTGGAATGTATTAATAATTTAAGTCTGGTTTTGTGATTTCAATTCCAAGCCTGGACACATCTACACACCTAGACATATAGAAGACAGATATTTGTGAGTGAAATATTACATTTTGCCTAATAGTAGGTGTTAATATCCTCACACCCTCCTATTTTTGGTTTTTGATCCAGTTTGATTTATGAGGGTCCTCTGAAGCAGTGGCTCTCATCTTACTATTGTAAGGCACTTTTAAATATAATGACTAAAGCTGGGAATAGACGGTATGATGTACCGTCTATTCCTTATCCGATCCTATGCAGTAGCAGGCAGTGTGATGATGTCATCACGCCCGCCTGCTAGTGCCGAGAATCAGACGGCACTCTGCATCTGCAGCTCATTAGGTCAACTGGGGGCAGCCATTCCCAGCCGAACTAATGAGATCGGACTCTGTGCGATCTGACAGAACAGAACAATCCACGTCAGTTGCAGCCTCCAATTCCTGCACGACCCGATCCTTAAGGGATGCGGGAGCGCGCACGGCATCCGATCGGGGATTGGATCGTGCAGCAATTGGTGCGTGTATGCCCAGCTTAATGGTGGTGAACTAATAATTTTTTCCAAGATGATTAACACAACTTTCACCATACATTTTGCCAAAGTGTATAAACTACTAGCTGTTCAGCCAACTCAAATCTTAGTTACATTTGTTGTTTGCGAGTAGGGCTTGCATTGTTATCCAGTCTATAGGAATAGAAAACCAGCTTAAAGCATAACCAGTATAGGTTAGAACCACCTGGTCAATCCCACGTAATGATATTAAAAGCATTTTAGGCTGATGTCAGACTGGTTAGCCTAAAACCCATTGGCACATGCCCAAACCTAAAAAAGGTTACCCTAAAGTATACCAATAGAAAAGAATACAGTACTAATATGACTGTTCCAAAAATGTGTCTTTCTGAAAAGAGCATTGTATGTGTAAATGTCTGGTCAATTGGTCAACAGGGGAATTAGTGACCTTAGGATACCAAGCATAGAAATATCTTAAACTATGCAGAGTCTCTATTTGACTAAATGTAATGTAGTTTTCTTAACCTTTTGATATTTCTGGACACCACTATGATACTTAAATGAAAAGAGTGTTTGAATTCTGCCTGTAATTCCTCAATCTCTCTGTATGTATTAGTTGCATCGAGCGATTGTTCATCGATCGCACAGGAATCAACCTGTGTATGCTTTAGGGAACATAGTATGTGTTCTACCGGTGCAAAGCTTCAAAACACATCTTCAACAAAGAGCTTCAGGCATTGGACACTTTACAGATGGCAGCTAGACACCTTGGTGTGGTCAGGGCCTACTACACAAAATGAGTTTTTAAAACAACAACAGGGCGAAATACAACAAGTGCAATATCAATAAGTACTCATTTCATATATTTCATGTATGTGAAAAGCAAATTTGGGGACTGTGACTGAAATGTGTCCACAGTTATGAGTATCAATGAATTGGAAGACAAGGCCACATTGTTGGAGCCGTTTATGGGTTAATACACGTAATTCCAATGGGCTCACAATTTTTTTTTCGCACCTGCATACAGCTGGTGAACAATTACAAAGTAAGCAATTGTCAAACCATTTACATATAAAACTGTTTCTTAAATAACACGTTGAAATAAATATCAGGCATGTACTAATTTTTCATAAAAACCTGTCATCTTGTGTGAAAGCCATGTCTGCAACAGAAACCAGTGATTAATTTTATGCAAATAAGTGTGATATCATGGTAACTGAATAATGTGAACTTTTTGCAGCCTTGGAGATGAATAGCTGCATAAATATATTGATTGTTACCAAAGCAACACCGCATTTTAAAATTAGTTAATGCTTAAGGGTAATACAATTGTAGAGTCAAAGTTATGTTGCTGTCTAGCTCAATATTTGCTACAGAACACAGGGCTTGTATAAGTATTGTCTTTTATGTAGTCTCAGGAAATATAAAGTAAAGTAACAGGCTATGTACTTAACTGTTTAGAAACAAAATTCATGTGATTCTTTGATCTCCAGAGATAAATAACAGTATTTTAGTATTAGAATTCTACTTTCTGTCAGTTTGCTATATCTATCTGTGTACCCATTAACTGTATCCAGCTGTCCTGGTGATCACTGATGGGGGCACAGCTGAAAGTATGTGCTCACTTCTGAACACAAATGGCTTTTTCACACTGTGTGCATTGCTGGCCACATTCGGCAATGCACACTATGTATGATCCGCATGGTACACAGGTTACCCATAGAAGCCTGGCTAACACATTAACATTAGTCCACATTAATGGAGTACGCCTTAGCTGTAAAAACACACTGCTGTATGCATTTTGGCTTGAATATGGATTTCCATTTATTGAATAGGAAACACAAATGAAAGTGCAGAAAACACAATGCACCTGTGTGCTATGTAGCCCTTAAACTATGTCAAGAGGCTAGATTAAAGAATATCTGATATCTGTACAGCTATCAGGGAAATAATTAAACAATCTGGCAGGATAGAATGCTGATTGACTAACCTATCTGATTTTTTTTGTTTCCTGTGTGGGAGGACGCAGTGGGGTTCAAAACTTGCCCTCCCTCCACACCCCTCTCAATAGGAGAATAGGAAAATCCTCTAAAAGGTACAACTATTTGTTTAATAACTCTCTAAAGGTAGCCATACACAGGTCGATTTTCCACTCGATTTTTGACAGATCGATCACTGTATGCGTTCACGAGTTCGATCGGCAATCGATTGGCAGTCAATCTGATTTTGATCACCCTGAACGATCGACCCAAAAAATCGTAATCAACTAAAAATGGGATCGGACAATGAACCGACATGTTGGTTTTTTGGTCGATCGTTTGGCAACTGGAGTACATTGATGGACCCAAATAGTCTAATGCAGCAGCCTTTCCGATCAATGGATTTTGTGGAATCGGCCATTTTGGAGATCGGCTCATGTCCAAATCAGCCACAAATCGGATTCCCAAGGTGGTGTTGCATCTATTCCCAATCCGATCAATTGCAGATTTTTGATCGCCTGGAAAGATTGGATCAGCAATCGATCGCCATTTGATCACTGACAAATCAACCTGTGTATGACTACCTTAAGATGGGCATTAAGTTTAACTTGCAGAAGCTTTCAGAGCTTTCCTTGTGTAAGACACTGAAATATAACACTTTATTTTGTGGAAGGACACTTTAAGAGCTGTTTCTGACTTTACAACACAAATACTGAAATGGAGGAAAAGCATTTGTATTCACAAGTGTGTGTGTAGTTTGCAGCACATATGGCCATCCTGCTGCAGACCTTTGTGTGTAAAAGCTTTACTGCCAGTGAAAGGTGCCCACGGGAACGTAGAAATCCATTTATCCTTCACTCATATCACATACATCAACTGAATCTACTCAGTCATTGCGTTATTTGCAATGTAATAGCAGATTTCAAACCAACAGATGTACAATACCCCTCCAACTGTAAATTTTTAGTTTGTGTTCCAAAATCACAGTTTATCCAATAAAACCGCTAAATAAATTATACTAAGTTTGATTCTCCTTTAACTTAATTTTTTTACAGTTTTGCTGCTTTTTAAGCTGGCCATACACAGTTCGATATTTCCATTTGAATTACTTAAATTATCGTTTTTTAAGTAGATCAAACGGAAATCAATTCCAGTACACCTGCATGGGGATGCTAGAGATATTTTTAATGGATAATAAACATTATTGTACTTTCAAAACTAGACTATGAGCTTAGTAGGTGAAGTAGGACAGTTGTGTGAGCATTGTAGCATGTTACTCTATTTTTCTGACTATAAGACACACTTTTTAACCATTTTTTTAGCCCTAACCATCCTGGGAGCAATAGCTATGCATCATAGGTGGCAGAAATATGTTCCATTCCCTCCAGCCAAGCCAAAAAGCCACTGCCAAGAAGAGATCTTATCTGCATAAGCACTAGCAGTACCCATTCTCTGAACACACTGACCAACTAACAGACATCGTACAATTAGATAGCATGAGTTTGCAATGCATTGAAATAAATACATTTTTATGACAAAGACTCAAATCTCCTCCCATATGTAAATAGCTGCTCATGGGTAAGTTGTTCAGTGCCAAATTGTAAAATATGTCTCTTCATAAGTTGGTCAGTGTGTTCAGAGAATGGGTACTGCTAGTGTATAAACACATGCTACAGTTTCAGCCCTGCACACTCTGCTGCAGCAAAGACCTCCCTCCTGGCACTGGCCTTTTGGCTGGAAGAATAAAGAGTGAACACTGCATGGTCCATTCCTGCCTACTTTGCTAGAACATTCTTTATTTTTCTATATTCACTTGATATCTGAATAGCTGTCTCTTTTTTTCCCTTATTTTCTCTTCAAAACTTTGGGTGCGTCTTATAGTCCGGTGCATCTTAAAAGTCTGAAAAATACGATATATTCAATTCTACTAGCAGCAAAATTTTCAATACTGACTTGTATAAGCATGTTTTAATGTAGAAATTACAACAGCCATAGGTAGAAGACATTATTTTTCATTTTTAAATAACAAAACTTATTTTTAATGATACTTCAAGCATTGAGTAACACTGTAGTATGGTGATGCACATTTTGATTCAGAGGTTATGTGATGCAATATAAGTTCCTATGCCCTATGCATGAACAGCAAGGTTTTGGGGGGTGCAAGGTTGGGCACCTAGGATTTAAAAGGACAACCAAGTGATATTCCTAATTAGGGGTGTCAAACTGAATTAAAGAGTGGGATAACTTATAAAAAGTCACAGGCCAATCTTGATATTGTTTAAAACAAATGTCTACAATTGTGTAATACTATAACACTTGTGACATCAAATATAAAATAAAGTGCACATCTCTGTCATTTGCTTAAAAATTAAAAAAAACAATCTTGCAGGCCAAATATAATTACACCGTGGGCAAGACTCGATTGGGTGTTTGACACCCCTTCTCTAAGTGGACGTAGATTTAAATGGGAAAAAAGAAAATGGCCATTGAATAAAAAAAAACTGAGTTTGTTATTGTCAAGATAAAAACCTATATTTCATAAATAAATGGTAATGTTGTATAATTTTCTATTCAGCCATACTGAAAATGTAGGTTTACCGTACCTGGCTATATGGGTGCTCCCTGCACTGGGAAGCAAAGGGAAATGATTTATTTTGCAACCACAGTTGATAGGATAATTAGATTAGGAACTTTTTGGTTTTGACATTTTTGGGAACTTTATAATTCTTTTTTCCAGTTTAATTAATATTTTTCAAATAAATAACAAAATCAGCAATACAAAGTTTTGAAAGCCTGTATGTTAAGTACAAAGAATCAGGTTTTGTTTTACTGTCTCTATTATAATTGTGACATTTTAAATATAGCTGTATTGTCTCACAGAAAACACATCAGACCTATCTGCATTCAGCATTCTCCAGTTTCCAGACTTGGCCATGTAGTAACGTTATATTCCACTAAATGCTTTTCTGCATCAACAAGCACTGAACGTGTGAATGCCAACTCCACTCTGCCATCATCAATTATTTAGGCAGCAAAAATGTAAATTAATAAATAAAACAACTGTTTCCTATAACACTATTTTGTTTATCTTGGAGAGTAAGAAATGGATGCACGCTATGATGGGGTGAATAAGTGGCAACGGACTAGTGAAACATGAGCTGGCATGGACACATTTGCTTGCTCTGTAGGGCAATCTAGTGGAAACACAGAATCTTAACTCAGCATATTTTACTTGAGAGCAGTCAGCACTTTAGAAGCCTATTCAACACCAGACCATTTCATCCTTTTAATGTTAGCGGATTTTCTGCCTCACTTCATTCAACACAACCTGAACTGCAAAGAATTTAACTAACTTCAAAAATCAAACAAAATATGAAGGATCAAATAAAGTGCAACCTCCATAAAAAGAATTTAAATACAATTTCTTTAACCAATTATTTAAAGCATAATTGCAGGGGTAGGGTGTCTTTAAACTCATCAAAAAGTGGGGTCTACAAGTGAGAGTCAAGGAAGCAGAGTTAAAGCACTGCACTGGAGAAGGATAATTGCTTCAAGAACTGATATGTATGTACCAGTTGGAAAGTTAAACCAGTCCTTAGTTTCTAATTTTTACAGTTTTTTATGGTCCAGGACATTTAGGCTTTTTGGGTCCTTTTTACACTTACTCCCTTATATGTGCTGTTTTCTAGCAACACAGTGTCATAATTGCGCTGCACTGCAGTTGAACGCTTTATAAGTGCTTTAAAATTTTTAAAAACTCAATATAGTAGAAAATAGTAACCTGTGAAGACGAACTGTTTTCTGACGCATTATGGGTTGACTCTGCTTACCAGGCTTACTGTATAGTTAAACATTTATAAACTATTAGTTGTACTATAATACTTGAATCGGCCAATTGATTTAAATCCTGAATTTAAAGCTGCATCTTGCCTTGCCAGGCTACCTTATTATTATTATGTTTTACCTATATAATGCCAACACATTACCCAGGGCTGTACATTAAATTAGAGGTTAGATACAACACAAGATAACACCCAGCTACAGGTTATGACACATAGTATAGGACCCTGCACTTTTGAAAATGCTAAAAGTAGGACCAAGTCTAAGGCAGCATGCTTGTTGAATAGGGGAGATGTGCCATTTACTTTAAGTGAGATGTTGGGGTGGTCATAGAAGTGATTTTTTTCAGGACAGAGTAAGTAAAGGCCAAAATTTAGATTTTGAGATATTTGCCAAGGGCTATTGGCATTTCTGATTCACAAGCCAGAAACAACACTTTTCATCTGATTGTCTGAATGCAGCCTTATTTGAATCTGCATGCACTTGTATGCAGACTGAAACTAAAGCTAGCCACACATGGTGCAATTTTTCATTCAATCGAGGTTCGATTAGATTTTGTAGTTTGATCCAAAAAATCGAACCTCGATTTTAATTTAATCGATGTACACCACATGGGGAGTACGATTATGGTTCAATTTTGACTGAAAAGTTAATCGAAGTAATCCAAAATCGTCGATTGAATTCCTCTTATGATTTTAGTTTCAATTGGAAGTAGCCAAAAAAATCGAGCCCAAAAATCGAGACACAAAATCGAGCCAAAAAAAAATCGACCAATCGAGAAAAATTTTCCAACCTGTCCGATCACTTTTCAATCGCTGATTTTACAAAAATCGTTCAACGATCGTCGATTGTACTATGTGGGCAGTACATCGATTAACGTTCAATCGATAATTTTTTTCATCGAAAATCGTCGATTGAACGGTAAAATCGAACCATGTGTGGCTAGCTTAAGCCCCAATCAAGTACAAAATCTGCTATGCTTTATTGTCTCAGTTCCAGTCTGCATAAAATGTGCATGTTAATATCATAATTTGGGTATCTCATTGCCCGTCGTTACATAACTGGACTTGATACTTGTTTAGACTGTCATACAGAACACTTTAAGTCAGTGGTTCTCTACCTTTTTAGATCTGTGACCCCTGTAAGTGATGTTGTGAAGTACTTTCTGTATTTGAAATGTGGAATAAATGTTGTGGAGTGTCTCTTCCGCATTCCAAATACAGGAAGTGACACTCCCCCCTGATGGCGACCCTGACTGTAAGCTCTCCCTCACTGACTCCTGCTCCAGCTCTGCAGTTGTGTGAGAGGAGGAGGGGAGAGAGGAGGGGGAAGCTTCTGGGAGCCAGCCGGGAGCAGCCAGGTGAAAAAGTAGTCCCATTTTCACCTGCTTGCTTTTGACTTCAGCCTCACCAGGAGGGGTTTAGCTGCTGAAGGGGGGGCGGACAGTACAAAAAAGAAAGAAAGACAGCCAGAAGCTGCGGGTCCCATTGGGGTCACAGACCCCATAGCGCTACTATGGCAGCTATGGTGATCCCTACGCCACTGGTCCCGACCCACAGGTTGAGAACCAATGCCAAGTGTACTTGGTAATTATGTTCTATAAAATTTGCACTGTACATATATATGACCATTGTTTCTGTAATCTGAGGAAACAGCACCAACTATTTATATGCAGGGGAAGCAAAATTATTCAGTAGTCTAGTTTTGTTTGGTCATAAAGTGGGATATATATATATATATTGTAGTTCAGGGGAAAGGGATCACCAGCACTGCCATATGATGGACAAAACAACGGTTTATTTTCACCAGAAAACAAGAATGAAATCTTGCAGCATATTACAGCTCACCCATGACATTCAGGAAAACAGTCCAGCAAGCCCTCCCAGGCCTTCCACATGAAACACTGTGCTCCAGAGAGAGAGTTGGACTTCACACACCCAGGCTACACACCTGGTCTCAGCTCCTCCACCCCCTCTCTGACATCAGCGCTTTTTCAACCAGCCTTCCTGTCTGGCTGAAAACCAACACCAAGTCCTGGACTGTACCCCGGGTGGAGTGGGAAGGCCCACCCAGTTCCTTCCCTCCCACTCGAGTCCGAGACCCGAAAAAACTAAACAAATAGCAACCGTAGTTGCCCATATATTTTTCCAGACTCCTTACCCGGAATACAGCTGGGACCACAGCCCATAATATGGTAATATGGGGAGACATGCTTCCCATCTATGATCCACCCTTGGGATCCTCTACAATATATATATATATATTTATATATATATTTATATATATATATGTGTATATATAAAGCTTCTCTAGCATTTATTAGAATACTGATATTTGTGCATAGCTGTAATATGTTATAATTTTGAAATATTTATGCAGAATCAGAATCTATGATTTGGTTTCTATGGTGCTGAAAAAATATTTTTCTCTTTTTCTCTTCTTCAGCTGGAAGGACATGCTGTGATATGTAGTTCCTGACATCACAATTTGGCCTTATCAATTTGTCCTTAGGCATTAGATTGCTTCTTGAGAGACCGGAGGTCTAATCACATAAGAGGTCATTTATAGATACAAGTACAAATGACACTATTGATATTCCCAGCAGAACTCAATGAGCATCATGCTGTTTTTTTCTTATGAAAGAAAGAAATGAGTGGAATAAGTGAAAGGAAAGTGGTTACTGCAGACTATACCTCTATTATCCTAAGTATTAGTTTACACAAATAGGCCTTTCTATACATAATGGCCAAGTTAATGGACACTTCACCTATGAAACAGCTTATGTTGTTTGTAAGTATATATATAGAGCTATTTACATTCAGTAGTACTTATTCTAAGTGTTGAAGACATACCCAAGCATTCCCTTTAAAGCAGGATCAGGATCTGCCCTCTATACAGCAAAGTATGCAATGCCCATCATGGCATCTGCTTCCATGTCTTTTCTAACTGCTTTATTCAGTGACGCCACTTGCAGTATTTGGAACGCAGAAGAACCACCTTCCGATTAACGGAAGTGATGTCAGTGACATATATTTTCCTTGTTTTTTTTTTACAGATTAAAGTTGACAGGTATGAATTTAAGCAACTTGAAAAATTTGCATTACTATTCCATGTACCATAAATGATTAACTAACATTGTGAGCATATGACATATGTTTAGGGGAGACTGGGATGTCTCTTGATAGGATTAAACAAAACCCCTGACATGCAAAGTTAGTAGTGCTCAAAATGTTAACCTATGTTTTGTGGATGTCAAATAAATTTCCGTCACCCTAGCAGCATATTTTTTATTTTTCATATTCAAAAGAAATAGCCAATATTTCTAGGTAGTTGGGTAGGAGAGGTAAAAAGGGTATACGATTTGAGGTCTTCACCTTCTGTAAGTTCCATTTAGTAAATTAGATTCCTAGATGTTGTTCCTACAAGAAAATGTACTGTTTGTTAAGGATATGTCAACATGTGAATATGCATTGTGTGGAAATAGGTTAGTTAAGTGCAGCAATTCAATAAGGGATTCACTCTTGAAGTTGGCATCCTGAGTGGATTGTTTAATTGATAGCAATAAGAGCAGACCATTGCAGAAATATCTTTCCTTACTTTTTTGAAAATTTTAATATCGTTATTTTAATAGTTGTCTTTTCTGACCTAGGCAATAAAGACCTGTACATGTTGCTCCTGCAACCTACTTACAGTACATACCCATGCCACAAATGGCTGGTGCAAAAAGAATAAAAATGATGTTGTGTATTGCATTTACAGGTGATTTTTGAAAAAAATGTATATCGTCCTAAAGTTCCTGTATTGTAGTAATTCAACCTAAAAGATGAAACGTATATATGAAATAGACTGATTACATGCAAAGCAAGATATTTCAAGCTTGTTTGTTATATTTTGGATGATTATGATTTTCAGCTTATTAAAACCCCAAAATCAGAATCTCAGAAAATAAGAATATTGTGGACTGGATCCTGGACATGGGCTTCAAATGTCGTATTCCTCTTGTCAAGCCGCTCCTGAATAAAAAAACAACACCAGAAGCATCTTACCTGGGCTAAAAAAAAAAAGAACTGGTCTGTTGCTCAGTGTTCCAAATTCCTCTTTTCTGAGTTGTACACAATCCAAGATGCTGGAAGTCCAGTGTGAAGTTTCCACAGTCTGTGTTGATTTAGGGAGTCATCTGCTGAAGTTGGTCCACTGTGCTTCATTAAGTCTAAAGTCAACGCAGCCATCTACCAGGAGATTTACCACTGCCAAAAGTATCCAAACCTGGTTCAGTGATCATTGGATTACTGTGCTTTATTGGCCAGCAAACTCATCTGACCTGAACTCCAGAGAGAAAGATGAGAGCCATGAGACTGAACAATGCAGAAGAGCTAGTGAAGCATCTGGGTCTACCATATTACCTCAGTAGTGTCACAGGCTGATAGCATCCATGGAACGGCGCACCAAGGCAGTAATTGATGGTCCAACATTTTTCATGTATTATTCAAATTTTCTCGCCTTGCATGTAATCAGTCTATTTCATATATTAGTTTCAGCTTTTAGTTAGAATTATTGAAATACAGGAACTTTCGCAAATCCAGTTCTTCATTGCATGTATATTTTGACCCCTACATCACAAGGGAAATCATTTTGCAGACTAAAAAAGTTTTGATCAACATGACATAGAAAATGTTCTTTGTTAAACTAGTTTTGTGCTGCAGATTTTTGTATTAACAGTAAACAGATCAATAACCCATACAGATCTGCACAAAGCAGTTTTGGCCTAATCCATCATCACTGTGACTTTAATTGTAGATCATTTGTGTGTCACTTGGCAAGCAAAAACAGAAAACTTCATTGATTGTATCTGAAAATGTATAAAGAGAGTGTAAATTTGGTCTTTAAAGAAGTTTAAGAGCTATAGCAGAATTCTTTTATTAATTTAATAGGGAAAAGTCATTCTTTGTGTGCCTTTCTTATCCAAAGCTTTAATGACTATCACCATGTTGCTCACTATGTTTTTTGTTTATGATTACGAAATTGAAGTATATATAAATTTTTTTATGCAATTGGTGAAATTAGGAAAGGAAGTCTCTAAATCATCATTTAAAATCTTATTGGACCTTTTTGAAATTATAATAGTATAACAGTGAATGATGAGATCTAGAGACCTTCAATTGGATGCAAAAAAAGGTTTAGTTAAATGGTCCAATCGCAGTCTGTCTGTAGTTTGTTTGTAAAGTTGTAAAGTTTTAGCTAAAAATAGATGCACAAAGGGAACTTGGGGGGATTCAGCCCTTGAAACCCGAGGTCTCATTGCCCACTATCTTGGTAAAGTATATATTTTATACTACATTTCTCAACAAGCTAGCGTGATACTTAGAAGTTCTATTATTATTATTTGCAGAGATTAGAGCTAGAATAGTATATGATAAGAAAACCTCTTGGTGAAACGCATACACCAACCAGGCTGCTTCTATAGACTTATAGTAAAACTCTGGCTCTTTGCCACTAGCCTGTATCACAACCTTAGCTTGTTACTTTAGAGAAATAATTGCCTTTATCTAAGATTTTTGGCATAGATCTTGCAGTCTAAGTTTCATGTATTCCCTGTGTGTGTGATCTGTTATATAACTGAGAGCTTTGTAAATGCTTCACCCACATTCAGCCACGACTCCATATACTGTATGTTGATATCTGACATTCTGGTCATATATCCTGTGGTGTTATTATCTTTTATTATATGTTTATATATCTCCGTGTATGCTAAATAAATGTATATTTTGTGTGATTATTCCCGCTCTGTTTTGTTGATTGCACAACCTAAATCATATTCACTATATTTAAATTTTGTGAGGTGAAATTTTATGTCACATCTCTGGAACTTTTTCCCTGTTTATAGCTTTTTTTATGTTCCTAAAGGTTATAAAGCTGTTGCTAACATAACCCCTGACAATGGGCTTGTCCCCACTTGGGCGGCTAGCGGGGCACAGGTTCCTGCGTTTTTGACAACGAGCCGTGGCCCGGATTGCGTCCAAAGAAGGGCAGCTCTCCATTATAATAAAAAAACAATGACAAGCCCTTACTGTGTACTCTTTCATAACCCTAGCTAATGCTAAAGCAAGCATCTTAGCCATGTCAATGTGTTGTGTTTTTTCTACATACTTGTCAAGCTATTAAGTACCGTATTTCAATATTAAGAGCAATGGTGACATATACCTAAATAAAAAACAATAGGCTTTCATTTCTTTGCAATCAGACAAGTGCAAAGTCTTCTTGTGTATGGAATTATTGTTCTTGGGACAATTTACCCTATTTAATAGGCGTTCTTGTTCACTGTAATAGAATGATGTTCATGGGAGTTGCCACATTTAAATGTTATTTATAGATTAGTATCTGACACACAACGTTGATAAGAGAGGGGAAAAAAACCTCTTCCTCTGAAAGGGCTTGTACCCACTTTAGCGATCTCCCACGATCGTTTTCCCCTGGAAAGGCAGGAAATAGGGGGGACAGGAACTCTGGCCCAACCCCGCCTGATCACCCCTGATCGCGCCCAGTTAAAAATCAATGAATTGAGACACGGTTTTTAAACACGTCCATTCATGTCTATGGTCGTGATCGGGGCGATTGGCTGCTCGCGTTCAGAAACAAGCTGCATTCTAGATCACGGCCGACTGCAGCTATGGGGATGAACCTCATCAAAAACATGGAAGCGATCTCCGTGCCGCGATTATAATTGCGGCAGATCACTATAGTGGGGACAAGCCCTTAAGGCTTTTATAATCTTACCATACCATTTCTGTACAGTCAACTTTTCTTCTACCAAAACCATGTAATATGAGGACCATTCTAATCCTTCCAATCACTATGTATTCTATCAGGGAGGACCCGGCACTACAAAGTTCTTGGTAGATCTAATAGAAATTGGGTGATCTAAATGTGTATAGGGAGCTTAAAGCCTAAAAAAGTTTTTTAGTCTGGTGTGTTTTTTGATCATGGTATTATGTGTAGATATATGTTTAGATATAGCTTTGTATAATTGCCATAAAAGTAAAATATGACTGCTATAATTACCCATATTAAATCACTTCTCTTTAGTGAGGAAAGCCATCACATGTATATTGTGTTAGTGTGGTGGGACTTAACAGCACACAATAAAACAAGGTCTAATTTTGTGTTTTCTGTCCATAGGGGAGCATTCTCGGAAGTGGTGTTGGCAGAAGACAAGGTGACTGGTAAACTGTTTGCAGTGAAGTGCATCCCGAAGAAAGCTCTAAAGGGGAAGGAAAGCAGCATAGAAAATGAAATTACTGTTTTAAAGAAGTAAGTAGAAATGATTTCACAAAGCATAAATCAATAACATAGTTGTAGAAATGTATGTGACAGAAGTATACTAAAAAAACCTCCAGGACCTTGTACCAGCTAACAAACACATTTAGGCACAATTGTGGCATACTGAAAGTGGATGTCCTCACCAATGAACATAAGACAGTATGAATGCACTGAAGCCGCTGGTCTAGTAGATTTCAGATCCTGTACTTTGCTAATGCCAATGAAGAAAAATTGTGTTCCTTCTTGCCTCCTTCCACTAAACCAAACCATTTTTTTAGCAGCGTTTCTAAAACAGTAATACACTTCTGCAATATTATTGGACTTGGGCAACAGTGTTTAAACCCACTAAACCACTGCAAGCTGCCTTCTGAGTATTAGCATTGATTACACCATTGCATGTTACTCTATAGCAGTGGTTCTCAACCTTGGGGGTCAAATGACCATTTCACAGGGGTCCCTGAGCTCACTGAAAGCATCAGATGCCCACAAGTAGACTGGAAGGGAGAATAACGCCCCCTCCAAACTCCTAATGCTTGTGCAAATAATGTACGGTATGGTAAAATATAAGGGAGAGGACATTACATTTACCTGATCGTGCCGGAAATGATGTCCCGGAGTGTCACTTCCAGTATTTGGAAACTCGGCACCGGCACTTCCTCAGGGTCATGGATCTAAAAAGGTTGAGTACTTCTGCTCTATAGAATTGATAGAAAATGGCAGTCACTGAACACAACAGCATCAATACAAACCTCCCAGTTTCCCAATTTGATGTACAATGACTTTCAGCTTTGCTTTATCAGGAATCAGTGAAATGTCTCATGAAAGAGACCCCCTGCACTGAAAATCTACTGTTCTGGCTTCACGCTTAGGATACAAGCTGTTTTATACAAGTGTGGCTAGCCAGCACACATATGCTTAAGTGGATTTATGTAGAAAGAGAAAACAAGTACAGATCTGATATGATGTGAGAGCTTATGTAAATATCTTGTTCCAGAATCTCCTAATACAGCAGATGCTAAAGCGTGATTTGAGTGCGATTGTACGTGACTTTTTATCTCTTCTGCCATTTCAGATTTGATGAGAACTTCTGTTCACATGGCATGACCTTATTCATTATTAATCTGAATAGCATGAGTATATTGCCATTAATAAGCAACTTTAATAATTACTCCTGTTTGACTTCTGTTAGCATATGTTTTAAGAAATTAAATTATCATCATTTGTAGATCATCTATTAAATCAATGTGATGAACCCACCTGCCACTTTGTATCGTCCTAGGACTTTCTGGTGTACCTGAATTAAGAAAATTATATAGAAAAAGCTGTACATGGAATTTAATTAATCTAACCATCATTTTTTTTATCAGACTTGTAACTTTTCTCAATTGCAGAACTGAGCAGTCCAATAGAGTCTGATTGGCTTGCTGCTCTTCTGCTTTCTATACCAAATTTTATCAGGGGAGATTAGTATTACATTTTAAGAAAAATTATCAGATGCAGAATCTGGTATCAGTGCAAACCCACTGATTCTGCACATGTTTATGGATAGCAACACAGGCTAATCTGTACAACAATATCCACTGACTTTTGTGCCAGTTATGAGATCTCCCGCATCCTAACTAACAAATTAGAACCACTTATCCATATAATTGTGTACGGATAGTTCTACTGCATCTTGCAACAAACCATGAGAGAATCCCAGTCCCAGGCCTGTGTTTTCTCAGCCATGTACAAGCCCCACTGACATGCCAACATTTATCTAAAATATATGGGCACTGCACAGATATCTTGCATTCTCCAAGACCATGTGTCTCACATGTCCTTTGTGGCCTACCTTTGGCTGAACTTGAATGGAATTGAATCAGCTGTTGAATAGAGAAGGGCATGGAATAGAGCAGGGCTACTTAAATATAAATTTGAAAGGTCCACTTACCAAATTTCCAGTCAGTCTGAGGTCCGGAAAAGTGGCGGTCAGATTCCAAACTCCAACTCCAAAACTCCAAAAAAAGGCAATCTCCAAACTTTCGAACTATGCATGCTCATACCCCTTGTCACCTGCTGATTTGCCGATCCGCCCACCTGTTGCAGGCGTACAGGCGTGCGCCTGCAACATCACACAGTGAGTATGGAAAGGAGGAATGAGCCGGGGGCAAGCAGCAGCCACCGGTCCACATGTGATCCTATTTGGGTCCGCCTATTGAGTACCCCGGGAATAGAGGGTACTGAATATACCATGCAGTGTTTAGGTTAGTATGTTACAAAGCAATTGCTAAATAATGGGGAAATTTGCAGTACGGTGTTTAGTTCTCTTTTCTAGGTTCTGCAGTTAGAGGGCACATTGAAACTTTCACATTCAAGTCCATGATGCCCTCATTTGAAGTCCATTTGAATATAGCCTATAGCTAAAATTACTGTAATAATCCTAACTGGGAAATAAAAAAAAATATTATTTGTTAAGGTTTAACAATCTGGAAAGAAATCATCTAGAGACAGAATGTAATTATCAAGATCAGAAATAAAACCCTTAGGGCTTTATTTAGTAATTAAACCACTGCAACTTACTTTTATACTAACTTTATATAATTACACATAGCTTTATGATGTTAAGACATCTGCCGAAAAGAAATAGTATCATAATTTAATAGGGCATAAATTACGTATTAATATTGTCTTTGGGGGCGGCGGGGGCAGAAATATGTGTGCTATAATAAGATAAGGATTTTTTGGTTATGTGTAAAAAAAGGCTCTAATTGGATAATAAATTCATGCTAGGTTGATCCTTTATCCATTTCAAATTTTTGGGATTTTGGTTTAGTGAATGTCTGGAGGGTAGAGCCACAGTGTTAGTATAGTTCAACTTCAGTGGTTGGCAACCTTTTCCAGCTAAAAGAGGGTTGACAGCAGCCTGCATTGCTTTGGCTCCTTGTTCTCAATCCTTCCTTCCTTGTCCCGTTTAATGGCTTTCCTCTTAGGCTCATCCTTACCCAAGCTACTCTTTCCTATTTTCAGCAAGTATGCGCTGGTGGGAGGGAGGAAGCTTGTAAGTGGAGCCCCATTAAGGTGGCTGAAAGGTTTGCTGAACCCCTGTATAGTTAATCCATGGTTGCCATGTAACAAAAGATTATTAATGCCAGTCCACGAGCATAGCTGTAAATTTGTGCATTGAAATGAATCTCTTTAACCTTCTTAGTGTTCATGACGAGCCCATCTCGTCCAGAGTTTGTGTGAAGAACAAACTCTGGATGAGCTGTGCTCCCATGAAAGCTGCATATCCCCGGAAAGCTACGGCGATGCTTCCAGCCGCAGCATTTCCGGGGTTCTGCGGCTTCACTGATCGCGTCGCGGTGACACGGAAGGGGGCGAGGGTGAGCAGTGCCATAGACCTCCATGTTAATGGAGGGGCTTCTGCTTTCCAGCCCTTCCAGCTGGTGTCATGAATGACACTGGCTGTATGGAGAGGGGAGAGGGGAGGGAGGAAATGGCAGGCAGTGTACCTCGTACACTGCTGCCATTGCCTGTACCACACTGTTAAAAACGGTGCGGTACAGGCAGTGCGCTAGGGAGGTTAAGTGTGTCACAAAGGAATTAAATTCTTAATGAGGGGGATTTTCCTGCGTTAACTAAAACTTGTTTG
The DNA here is from genome assembly GCA_036250615.1 of Ptychadena robeensis. Taxonomy (NCBI): domain Eukaryota; kingdom Metazoa; phylum Chordata; class Amphibia; order Anura; family Ptychadenidae; genus Ptychadena; species Ptychadena robeensis. Next base: position 82,831,713 of record CM070034.1, on the reverse strand, counting down.
GAAGCACTAAATACATTAGAGGTTGCTTTGAGAATGTTCCCTAGAGGAAGAAAAAGTGGGACCTTCCTTGGTCTAAAAATGCTGGTTCGTAGAATTAAGTAGATATGGGTAAAGACATTATTCCATAGTCATTGGATGGCTCTGTTAGTTTGCATGGGAATACTCCAGTAAAATTTTCAAATCAAAGGAAAAAAGTGTTCCCTGAAAATTATGGAATGTCTGTCACGATCCACTTAATTTAAAACCAGTACTTTAAAATGCAATAAAATATGAAACTGTTTCATTTTCTCGCTTGAAAAATAAATTTTTGGTCTAACAGCAAAGCACACTGTTTTCTGCAATATTTTGCAGGCACATATTTCTGGTTCAGCTGCTGGGTCAACAGTATTTATCTAATATCCATAAATGATGTGCATATTTTTGTGGCCACTTTGTTCCTAGCACATTGCACAACATTTTATAGGGTGGTCTTAATTCTTGAAGCCTGCTGCACATTTCTGTCGAAAATTACTCTCTTATAATTACCAGTAGCAATAATTTTCCACTGTAATCCTTTGGCCTTTATGTTAGCAAATAGGGAAATCTAAACCTTTTTATGCTAACAAGTTCCTGTTTATTTTTACAGAAAATAAGGCTTAGAATGTTATTTCATTGACATTGGAGCATAATTGATCCCCCTCTTTTCCGCTGCCTGCTGTTATGTAAGCAGCTTAATGAAAATACAAGTCCTGTTCAATATAATTCTTTCCCTGTATAAAAAAAGAAAATAAAAATAGTTTTTTTTCTGCACGTGAAAGCAGTCTTTCTTATTCAAAGTCCACAACCTGTGTTAAATCTATTTTAAGAACGCACATCAACCTAAAACAATTAGCATCCGCATGAGACTGCAGAATAAACCAATTAATGTCTGTGGAGAGCTTACGTACACCTGGGAATGAAGTCAACTGAATACATTTAGTCCAGAGTGAATATTCTGGTATAATAGCAAATGCTGTTACCTGAAAGACAGCAATTGTCTTTAAGAGTACCTGTCAACAACCTACTTTGTATCCAGATATGGAGAAACTAATGACAATAATAATTTCCTAGAAAAAGTTAAATTGGTCATGAAATACTTGGCCTGTGTATCACTTTACTTACTTTAATTGACAGTAAAACAACCCTTATGTTTGCCAGGTGATATCCTGAAATTGTGTGTATTTTTGGAAATCAAGTGTGGACCAACTCTGCAATTATGATAATATTTTTTTTTGCCTTCCTGCAGCTTATATGATTATTGTTAACGGATCACTTTTAGAATCATATCATATTCTTAAGCAGCTCCAACCTGGAGTCCCTTATTCTCTCTCTGCATTCTTAATAAAGTTATACATTTTCTAATAAGAGTGCCTTTATTGCAACTGTGACTAGACCCTTTAGAAGATGTAGTATATTTATGTGATTGGAGGCCCACGTCACCTACTATCTAACTGTTGAAGTGCTGAACATAGCAAAAGGTTAAAGCAATAGCCTGTTTCCTGGGACTTGAATACCTGCTCGCCCGTTGTGTGCTTTAGTCCCTTCTTCCAAATCTTGTGTCACTCAAATCCTCAATTATAAATAAAAAAATTATAAAAGTAAATCCCTGTTCGATTGCCAACGATTGCCATTGCTTTACTTTGTCAACCTCTGGCTGGCAGATCGACAGAACACCGTGAGTACAGCCAATCTTGTAGGAAGGTATGTGGAGCCAAGAACGCAAGTGGATACATACCCTTAGTCTTTCAAAACACTTCCTGAACCTCTATTGCAATCCTAAGTGCTCCAAATAATATTGCTGAGAGCTTTCAGTAGCTCGAATGGGCATTCAGCTAGGGGAAAAGTACCTTTTCATTTATTATACGTAAAAAAATTGGAAGAAAGCAAACACTGAAATGAGACCTGTGAGGTTTCTGAAGAATAGAAGAAAACAAATGATTTTTATCCTGGATTTCTCCAGAGAACTGTGTGATTTTAAACTCTGCAACTGGATAAATTGTTTCAGTGTGCTCTATGCTGTGCTTGATCATTTCGTCTTCTATGAACTCCATGCTGGGTATTCTTTAAACAGCTAATAAAATCTTTACTGCATGGGAATCTAACAAGTGCCACTTGCTTTCTCAAGTATTTTATCACATTTACTAGAATCTAAATCTTAGATAACTTAGTAACATCTTAGTATTTTTGGTACTATTCATCTTCTAAATAAAATAACTGTACCGTTCCCAGCAAGGTCTACAACTACCAGTATTTCTCAAAGCATATTCTATTTGGTAATAATTCACATGGTTGGTTAGAAAATATGCATTTCCACTAACTGGCTACCCGAAAACCACTGCAGCCCATTAGACATTCCCTGGTCGATTACCCAATAGGGTAATAAAGGCACACTTGTCAGTATCTGCCTCTCAAGCACCCACACATTATGTGCAGCCGCGGACAGCTAAAACCAATCATGTGAATTAGGGCTTGTTTTCACATACGTTGGGACCCTCTCCGCTAAGCGTATACCTGCTCGGCGGAGGCTCTGTCTACACGGTGCCGCTGCTGCAAGGATCAACGTAGTCAAATACGTTGATTCTTTGCACCGGCGGATGTGTAGACAGACCATCCGCCATGCAGGCAATGTCTATGTGCTACATCAGGAGCCCGCTAAGCGTATACGCTTAGCGAAAAGCGTCCCGACGTATGTGGAAACTAACCCTTTAGCCTTACAATAAACATGTTTTCCAGAAAAGTCACATTTGTTTTCAAAATACTTGCATTCTTTTTGATTATATTAGCTTTTCTTTAAAGTAAATATATTCTGCAGCCTCTTCCACTGTCAAAATGTGAAGTCTTCTTGACTTACTACAAATACCTGTGTAAAGTACATACAGGAGGCGTAAAGTAAATACTTGCCCAAGACCGAAGTAGCAAGGAGCTGAGCAAATATTTTGATTTGGAGATGACATTTTTGTTAGCAATACAAAAAGAAGGAAGGAAACACATGTTTTACCTATAGCTGTAACACAGGCTATTTCTTGACATCTTATCTTCTAGTGGTGGAGCCTTCCTGCATGGTTTTCTTCTGGTGTATACACTATGGCTAACATGTTACAGCCTTGCTTGTGTCTCCATCAATACGAATACTTTCCTAGTTAGCACGTAAATTGACACAACATAGAATTGAAATCAATTAGCCATTACCAGCCAGGCTAGTAACACATTACCAGAAATGTGACAGGAAATGTGTTAATTACTGATTACTAAATAACTTTTGTGCAATTTTATCAACGTAATATTGAATATTTGGGCCCATATTCTACCCTTGTCGAAGGTGAGGTCCTTGAATTGTGTTGCCGTAGCTTGACAACTGTTGTATGAAGTAAGTGACATCCTGGACAGACTTGTGAAATAGCTCTGTGGATGATGAAGGGCTGTAATTTTCCAAGACCTTCTGCTCTGGTTAGTCTGACATTATGGATGCTTCCAGATTTGATGACTGTCAGTCCATTATCAGTCCACTTCACTACTTTGTAACTGCATTCAAACTATCTTTAGATGTTAAATAAGTGTAAAGTTGTTAAATTAGGCATTGGTGACAGTTCTTTTAAGAACTTTCATGTCAGTGATTGTAAGAATATATCCTGCCTTATTCTGGTGCATCCCACCTATGTCACCTGTTTGGATTTTTTTTTCTCATGCTATGTAGATATTTACAAACAGGGCTGGTCTATGCATCTATTTAGACTCCAGGTGCCCATCCTGTGGCCCTTTAGGCATTCTTCAATGGTCCCTCTCAGTCCTCCACTTGCTACCCCCAAAACCTGTTAATGCATAGGGCATTGGAACTTGCCTGCCGCGCTGATCACCCACTGACGCATCTTCTTCCGGGATCTTCTTAGAGGAGGAGAGGAACATTGAATTTATGTGCCCCATAGATATGCTCAAAGACTGTGATAATATCTATGAGGCACATGACCTTTGCTGATATATGACACAAAATGTGCATTACCATACTAAGGTTTGGTTATTTAAAAATTAAAAATAATGTATTCTAGCTGTGCCTGCTGCCCTTTTTTCCATAGAAAAAAATGCTTCTGCAAGTCAGTATAGATTGAAAATGTTATGTGCGGCCCTTTAGTGATGAAGAGCGCCGCACTTGTGGCCCCCCATATCAACTCAGTTGCCCACCTCTGATTTAGACAATGTTGGACTTTCTGATCAGGGAACCAAGCATTATTTGCATGCTACGTTTATAAATCCTGTATTTTATGTTTCTAGGTAATACATTTAAAACAAGTATAAAACATACATGATCAACTATGTCAACAATTAACCTAGGATTATGTATTAGATTATAATAATTATTTTATTTCAATAACGGCCTCTTGTGTTTAGATTTTATGGCATTTGAAGGAAAGGGTATTTTAGCAATAAACCATAAAAAACATAAAATAAGCAAGGCAAAATAACAGTTTTACTGGTCCTGGTCAATGAACTTCATGAGTTTTGGCAGATTAGCTTTAAGAAGACATGGTAGAGATGGAGATTGCCAGAGGCTGACAGAAGCCTTTTGAGTGATGAAAGAGTTAACTATTGGCACCTTTATGGACCCATTTCTTATGCTTTAAGAATATATTTTAATATTTAGACACATTTTTCTTTAAAATAAGGAAATATGTGTCACTGTTTTTTGTTTAATATTTTTTTTTTAGTATGTAGTGGTGATATTGTATAATTTTATGTTATTTAAAATGCAATTATGACTTTAAAGATAACCTTATGGCGTATACATTGTTGATTTGTTTCTGTCTATACAAAACAGTAAAGTGTTCTACAGTGTAATCGAATGAACATTTGATTTCAATTACTTTTACATCCCATATTGCTGGGCTTGGAAAACTGGAAGAGTTAAAGCTGGATTACTAGTTACCCTCTGCCTGATGTTTCTCTGTCTGAAGGTCAGCTCTCAAACTGATTATGATGTATTTCTTAGAAATTATTTCAGGAATACAATTGCTGATGTGGGCTTGTTGTGAGTCTCCAGGTAATTACTACCTTTATTTTATTGTATGGTGTTTATCTTTCTAGTAAATTATTTGTTAAATCTGGCTGCTGAGTTAAGTTGGTGATCTGAAGCTATATGTGCAAAATAATGATAATTCCAAAAAACACTCAAATTTCTTTAGTCAAATGTTTATTTTTAATGCTGTTGGCCTATTATAGGAGGTACAACAGTTATTGGCCAATCAAATGACATAGGGGAAATTGATTCTTAAAAGGCAGTCATATTCAGCCAAAACAGTCAAAAATCATGCATTGTCTATAGGTAGCTCTGGTCTGCTTCATACATTAGATAGTCCATATTATATGACAGAGGGTATTATGTAACAGGATTTACAATTTGACATTTAAATGATATCAGTGTTGCTTTCTTAAAAACAATTTGACCATTTAGACGAATTTTAGTAATTGCAAAGTCCCTGAGCATAGTATCACTACCACACTTGCTGGATATGTAGAGATGGGTTGGGGGTATACTACAAAAAAAAAGTATGACTCTAATACAAATAGTTTTTGCATAAATTAAGTTTATACACAACCCTTCTCTACATCTCCAGCAATTCTGGTGATGATACTATGTTCAGGGGCTTTGCAATCAGCTTACCCCAAAACATTTGACCTTCTCTATTGCTTACCGAAGTAACATCTCTCCAGAAACCACATTGCTGTGCATTATCTTTAACTCCATCCACAGTTTTAATTACCATACCATATCTTCCAATAATGCATTATAATTTCAAAGCTTTAATTACTTGCATTTATCACTTTCAAAGCTTGTATTTCTTGCATTGGTTTCTCTTCTTTCTGGTTTTATATTTCACAACATCTGTGTCAATAATGACCTACAAAACTGTCTGAGAGTAGAGGTCATTCCTGGAATTTGAAGGACATTTGTTTGCTGCTGCAGACACACAAGGTGTTAAAGTAGAGTTGGCACTTGACTGTACCATATGTTCTACGACATCTTATTATGTAAGAAACAGGTACCAGCTTATCTTTAGCATCAGATCCGAAACCTCTTTTCACTGTTGTTCTAAAATCCCAGCAGGGATGGTTATTGTTAAGATGTTTTCTGTGAAAAGAGTTATAGCATATTACTACAGTAGAGGAACCACTAAATTAATCATCAGAGTACCAGAACAGATTTATTATTTGGTTAAAAGAAATAAAAAGAATTATATAGTTAGGGAGCAGGCATCATATATTCATGTAACACACATTTTCCTATAATCACTATAATTAGATACCAATGGAGGAGAGGACAGTCATCTCAAATAGTTGTGCTACATCCCAACAATCAATTGAAATTACAAAAAAGGGGGAAGTTTGTCCCATATTGTGGTATGGATATGAGGGACAAATGGGAATTTAAATGGCACTGCTTAACATTAAAAAAGAAAAGGACGCTTTAATGAACACATTGTTAAAATGGTATAAGCATCAAAAGTAAAGGCAATCAGTCAATTTGCAATTCATGTAAAAAAAAAAAAAAATAAGCTATTACAGTGTAACAACATGTAAGACTGTAAACAAAAAGAATAGCATGTTGTTCCTTATATATGCAATTTCTACTTGTTTTGCGATTTGTATCACTTCTTCAGGAGACATATGAGGGATATTTCAATCCATCTAGTAGGAAGTCAGCTGTAGCAGACTAGTTACAAAGTGTGGATTAAAAAGTGTTCCCATGCTGTGGACATCCATCTGTTTCCATCAGATGACCAGCCGAAAGGTCCCCCTCTGTAAAAAGCTGAGGCAATAAAATCAGATACCAACATCGACCCAAAAAGCACAGTAATACATCTGCCCATATAGTTGACACATTATTACAGCATTATTAGAATTGTCTTTTATTTATATAGTGCCAACATATTACGCAGCGTTGTACATTAACCGCCCAAGCGTTCGGGACGGCACCATCTCGTCCAGCGCTGCTACTCCCACTATCGCACTGGGTGAGATGGTGCCATCCAGTCAACAACCGGCAGCGCATACTTACAGTTTTGCGGTGTCCCCGATGCGACATGGCTGCTGGATCCTCCAGCTCATCCTCCCCCCCCCCCTCCGAGTGACGTGATGATGTACCATTGGGGAGGCGGCTGGAAATCGAAAGTAAATTGCACAAAAGCAGTAACCCTCTCTTCCCTGGTGTGATTTTACCACATCCATCACACAAGGTTAGAGAGGGTTAACTGCAAATGGGCACATCTGGGGCACCAGAGACTTTATTTGGGCGAGATTTAGTACATAGCAGTATAGCTTTGTACCCTGATTTTTGTGTTTTTTCATGAATTTTATTTAAAAAAAATATTTTATTTTACATAATTGTTTGTTTCAAACATTATTATATTCAAGATGTCTATTAGACCCTTGTACAGACAGATTTTGTGAAGTTACAGGGCTACAACATAAAGAAAAATCTACTATTGAAGTCTATGGTGCATTTTTGATACAGAAATCTGGACCTCAGCAGTACGCTAGGGAGGTTAAATTAGAGTTGAGATGCAACACAAGATAACACATAGGTACAAGTTATGACACAGGAGGGAGTTGAGGACCCTGTCCATATAGTGATTACAGTTATATATCTGCCTACTTATTTCACAGTCACTAGTATTACTCTGTGCTACCAGTCCAGTCTGAAGCTGCCTTACCTCAATTATGTTTTCATTGCTTCTTGTATAATAATAGGAGCTAATATAGAGATGAATGGAAAGCTGGTACTATGTTAATCAACATATGTGCTTGCCTCCTCCTATTTTTACTAGTCTTTGTGATGCCTAACGCTTACCATAGACTTACTGTAATATATAGAATTTTATATCTACTTGTAAGAGACACATAGTAGAGCTAACACCACACTAATAAACATGATTACTCTTGACCAGTTTCTAACTCTTTTTGTTGAGCGTTTTAGAGCTTTTTTTTAGGTTTAAGTAGGAATGTCCTCAAAACTGCAGGACTGTTACTCAGTGGTCCAAAGGACTTATTTCAGATTGAATTAGATTTTATTCGGAAATCAAAGTCTCAGAATCTAGAGGAAGAGTAAGGAGGCACGAATTCCAAGCTGCTTCAGATCCACATCCACATCATGACATTTCCACATTCAGTGATGATTTGGGTGCACATGTCATCTGCTGTTATCTGCCTGCTGTGTTTTATCCTATAGCTGTCTACCAGAAAATATTATGCACTTCATACTTCACTCTGCTAACAAGCATAATGGAGATAATGATTTCATTATCTGCCAAAAGTACTACTACCTGGTTTAATAACTGTTATCACTGTCCTTGATTGGCCAACAAACTCACCTGGCCTAAACCCCATAAAGATCTATGGGAAACACAGACCGGAAAATACGGATGAGCAGAAGTCTGCTATCAAACATCCATGGCTTCCATAACACCATAGCAGTGGTACGGGTTGAACTGAAATTCCAACAACAGTTACGTTAAACTGCATAATATAACCATTTTAAAGCATGTTTGAGGCATGCTGCTAAACTCTTAAAGTGGACCTACCACCAGAAATCTATGTTTTTATGAATGGCACTAGAAGTGCCAATAATAGGGAGGAATGCAGTAAAACAAACTCAAAACCGTTCCTGTAATGAGCAATTTAACAAGATTACCACTCAGCTCCCCTCACTTCCTGGTTCGTGGAGCCAACACATGAAACACATGGGGGTGCAATATCGCGGGTGGACACTGGGAACATTCAGTGATCTTCTATGGGAATTTTCAAAGCAGTTCAATGATAAATCAAAGCTTTCTGTGACGTGCTGCCCCAATTCTGTCTTCAATGAACCAGGAAGTGAGGAGAGCTGCCGGATTATATTCTTAAATTGCTCATTACAGGTACGTTTTGGGGTTTTTTCACTGCATTCCTCCCTATTATTGGCACTTCTAGTGCCATTCATGAAAACATGGTTTCCTGGTGGTAGGTCCGCTTTAAGTTTATTAATCACAATCTCTATAATTAAAGGCTGATACTGTGCTTAGCATTTTATTTATCAACCAAACATTTTATTCACATTTAATTACTTTCAAATGATGTCAGTCTCATGCAGATGTAGGCAGACGCATGTAGAAAAGAATATAAATCAGCTATATGAATGTTTAATTATTATATACTTAATTATATCAATTATTAATTATTGTCTTTAATTATATTTGATACCATCCTTACTATTTGTGCTACGTACCAGGCATATATGTGGAGGTGCGCGTAGGGTTTCCATAGGCTCTAGGAACAGTTGAAGGTAGAGTATTTCACTTAATTAGTGCTTACTACATAGCCCAGGAACAGTTTTTTTTAACTTATGGACATTGCATGTGTGTATATTAAAGGAAATGTGTCAGTTCTATTGCATGCATTAGAGTAACTTTTACTATTACAAAACTTTTTCATTTACAAAAGTTTTATTCGTTTTAGTTTTATTGGTGAAGCTGGAAACAACGGGGTAGAAATTATGCAGGTGAGCATTAACGGAGGAAAAAGTTGGACTGATCATGAAACCAGAAGGTCCAAAGGTAGAGCAATAACCTTAAGCAGGGAACACACGCATAGATTTGGGCTAGATCGATTGGCGCTTGGTGCACGCTCACGGCCATCTATCTGGTCCATATCTAATGTGGCCATCTCTGTTTTCAAGCAGAATCAATCCCGCTAAGAAACAGGGATATCGGACATGACCGTAAATGACGGTCGATGTACATTGCATTGCAAAGCATCATCGGAGCTGGATGACACAGCATATATCGAGCTGTTCCCTGCTTAAGTCTAAGAGAGAAAGGATCAATAAAAAAAGATACAGATCTACAGATATGGTTACACATCCTAATCTATAGTCCATGAACCTTATAAGACACTCTCATTATATGCAGCATGGAGACTGTGAAAGACAGTCCCTAAAGCAATAACCAGATTTTTCCAATTTGGCTACTCTGACTGGAATGAGTTTCCAATCCACAAAGGTGTTTTTCAGGGAAATTGCATTGAACTTTAACTGGCATTACTTCAAATGCATGACTAATTCTCACTTATGGCTTGACTATGATCCCCCCTGCCAAATAGGGGAGTTTAGATGATAGAGATCGAGAGAGCAACTGAGAATAAGAAATTAGACCCCTAGCATGTAGGTTTATATAAACAATGTCTTCAATTGTATAGATGCCATTTGCCAATAAGGTAAACTGTTAAACATATGGCTCTGTGTTTTTTCATTTTGTACATTAATTGCACTGCATTATTACACTTAGGTTTTTTTTTTTAACATTTTAAGTTTATTGGAATTTTATACTCCTACAAAAAAAGAAAATGCACGACCACACATCCGGCAGTAATATAAACATCATACGGAGAGGGGAAGTAGTCACCCCCCTAGCAAGAGGTAGTGGATCTGGCACACAGACTACGTCCCCTATCGCCATACAGGAGTATATACATATCACAACAACATGTTTGAACCGATACCAGCACCCCCTATAGACGTTGGAGCCCCAAAGGTCTACTTATCCCTGAGAAAATGCAGCTACCAGGGGAGTGCTGTTTCCTGAGTCCTGTGGCCCGATCGTTGTCCACATGCCTGCGTAGTCGCACTCCGGTCCACCGGACCAACCCAACAAATAAAGAAAGGGGACTGAAAGTCCATCCAATAATACCATATTTTTACACTTTTAATTTTTTAATGTTACCAAATGGTGGTCGCTTCATATGAGGATGGTGGTCCTAGATATATATTGATTGCACATTATGTCTCAAATATAAAACTATTTCATTTAAATATTTTAAAATAACTAATCTTTCAAAATCTTTCAATGATATCGAAAGCATGACATGCTTTGATTTGTCATATTTTCACCTAATGCACTTTAGTCTTTCTCATTTGGTAAGGGTCAGAATCAATAATACTCTTACACCTTGAAAAATATTTGAGGTTATTTCACTGTGCTTCTTTATTGATTGATCACGTCTGCAATTCCAAGCCCTTTAGGTGCAGGCATGCTTAGTTTTTGGAACAAACACAAATCTTGCTTAGTGAACAACATATAATCACAAATTGTGTGAAGATATATAATTCTTGGAGACATAGGCCATGCAGCTATAATAAACCAGTGGTCTGGTCATAGGTTAAAAACTATCTTGTTGAACATAAAAATCTACACAGAAAAGAAGTCCAAGGAAAATGTGCGGGTCTTTGTACACATAGATTTTTATTTGTTTAGATTCTGATTGGCATCTCTGAGATAATATTCAAACATCCTTTGCAATATTCAATAGAATGGGTTGGTTACACCCCTCTGTCAAATGTAAAACCTCAAATTTAGGCAAGCCAGTTGTAAAGAAAAAAACATAATGAATTATATATTGTATATATATTTGTGGTAGAATGTCTCCCTTGTTATCTAGTAGAAAAAGGTGTGGAAGCTAGGATGCCAAGTAATTATTATATTATTAAAGAAAACTGGGTGGTGTCATTAAAGCACTCAAATAATACTTTTATTGTCTTATTTATATGTATGCAAGTTACAGCCCAACCCAAGTTTCACATTTTGAAATGTGAAAATAAATATATTACATCATATTCTGCTTTCTTAGAATATTGTTTATTTCACACAACTTTAATTCACAGAATAAAGATAAAACAAATATGAATTATATGAATATGACCCAACTTACCAGCCTCTCTTTTTTATTGCCTACCCTTGCCAACAATGTAATTAAAAAATTAAAGTCTAAAAACATAGAGGTGATTTGTGTGCATTGAGAATATCCTGTTGCCACAGTATCCTTGTGGACCTCCTTCAGCCCCTTGCATCATTAGTTGGGTTCCCCACCTGCCACACTGGGCTTTTATATATATATTTTTAGAAGGTATTTGGTTTTTAGGGAGTTGAGAAATACAGTGCATCTGTAAAGTGTTCACAGGGCATCACTTTTTCCACATCTTCAGAATTCAATACAAAACACCCCATACTGACAATGTATAAAAAGTCATATGTACATAAGTATTCACAGCCTTTGCTCAATACTTTGTTGATGCACCTTTGGCAGCAGTTAGAGCCTTAAGCTCCACCAGGATGGATTGGAAGCATCCCTGCACAGACATTTTAAGATCTGTACAGAAATATTCAATCAGATTTAGGTCTGGGCTCTGGCTTGGCCACCCAAGGACATTCATAGTGTTGTCCTGATTGATTGATTGATTGATTGTTTAGATGCATCAATGGATCAATAGACTAACAAAAAATTTAAAACTACGGCCTAACTGAACAGAAAGCACATGCTTTTTTGCCATGTGTTTCAAGACGACCCAGTGGAGCCCCGGCCCTGCCCAGCCCCTGCAGCTCAGTCAAACAAACAATTAAACCAAAGATGGCCACATGCCATGCACAATTGCTTAATCCCAATGTAGTTCAAGCCGGTACAGTTTACAGTAATGTGTACAGTGGCAAATGTGTTCTAAAGTGTTCTGGAGCAGTGCAGCATAGTAGTGTGGACCTTATTGGCACACCCAAGATGTGTTTGTGGAAATTTGCAGAGGTACTGAGAGAAATACATGGATGAACATAAAAGTGGAAAAGCAAATTTTTATGTGGGTCAGCATACATTAAACATGAAGTCCAATTAACAAGAAGAAAGCAATAAAGAAAATGTGTGGATTTTGAAAAGCAGGTGAAGGAATTTACAAAAAACATTAATATGATAGCACAATAGCTTTTCAGTGGATTACCAAGTATACAAGAGCATTAGTCATCTTAGCCTGTGAATGTGAAGGTCAGAAGTACACAATGTCATTATTAGTGGTTAACATGTGTTCTATAGCTTTCTATTATTAACTGATGGTCAGCTTTAGCAGACAAAGAAATCCACTTCATTGTTGATTTGATGTTTTTAAGGGAAAATTACAGCCAGGGGAGTAAAGCAACTAGGAAAACCAGAGATGCTTGAATTTTATTCCTGCTTATGGTGAAAATATAAAGTAGGGACATTTAACAGGTTAAAAAAACTGAGGTGGTGGCAAAAAAAGTTTAACTGCCCTAGCGTTCGGGACGGCACCATCTCGTCCAGCGCTGCTACTCCCACAATTGCACTGGATCGCACTGGACGAGATGGTGCCAGTGAATGACAACGCATACTTACCATTTTGACGTTGTCCCAGTGTCCCTGATGTGACATGCCTGCTTGAATCCTCCTGCCCCCCCTCCGAGTGATGTGAAGACATCACATCGGGGAGGCGGCGGGAAATTTGAAAATAAATTGCATGAAAGCAGTTTTCTATGAAGAATACTCTTTCAATGTGCATGTATGTAATAAACTTTGCCACAATAAAGTCATTGGTGCCTCAGATGTGCCCATTTGCAGTAACCCTCTCTTCCACCAGGTTAGAGAGGGTTAACTGGAGATGGGCACATCTGGGGCACCAGAAACTTTATTTGGGTGAGATTTAGTACATAGCAGCATAGCTTTGTGCCCTGATTTTTGTGGTTTTTTTTCATTAATTTTATTAAATTCTTTTTTTATTTTACATAATTGTTTGTTTTAAACATTATTATATTCAGGATGTCTATTAGACCCTTGTATGGACATATTTAGGAAAGTTACAGGCCTACAACATAAAGAAAAATTTACCATTGAAGTCTGTGGTGCACTTTTGGTACAGAAAGCTGGACCTCAGCAGTGCGCTAGGGAGGTTAAAGGTTGAAACAATTGAGAAGGACATTTCGTCCAAAATAATAAAGAAAATCATGTCTGCTGTTGTAGAATTACCCTAACAAGTTAACCCTCTATATATACACATTATTTTGCATTTAATGAACATTGATTTCTTTTCGAGATGACCGGGGTTCTTGGATCCCCAGTGACTTGCTGGAGCATTTAATCACCTGATTAGCAAATACTAATAGGTTAATTTACTATTATCATAGCTGAATATAGTCTTCCGATAGAGGACAGAGATTAGAGATGTTCCTGCGTACTTAGAGATGGCTAATCATTTGTACATAGAAATTAGTCTGAGCATTTAACTGGAATTGCTGCAGGGAGTTTCCTGACAAAATTATGATTTCACACCTAATTAATTGATTACTGATGCACAAATGCTGCTAAATTTATTGGAAACAAAAGCACCAAAATTATTTCAAAATCTGTGCTTTATTATTACATTTTAATTTCACGATTCATTACTATTTCTAGTGTGATGAAGATGACTGGCAGCATTCTGTTCACTGGAATGCTTTCTAACAATATTTCTCTTCTTGAGTTACATTAAAAATCATTGGTTGGCTTTTGGGGGAAAACATTATTTTCACTGCCTTCTCCCTATAAAGTCCCCCACACACAGTAACATTTTTTATTTGACTTCCTAGCAATCGATCCACATGCGCGTTCATAGTAATCATTCAGCGAAGTAATGGCCATCAAACAGGGATTTACCAAGATGTTGGTTTCCTGTTTGATCGCCATTACTTTGGTCCCCATCTAAGTTATTGACCAGGAATTGATTGCCTAAAGTGGCGTCACCACACGATTCATCACCACCCGGCCTGTGTATGGGGGGCTTAACTCTGTGTGTGCCCCGACATGCATGCTCTCCTCCGGCTGCATGCAATGTCTGCCTCTGAATGGGAGTATTGGCAGAGAGGGAAGAAGATGATTATTTTCACCTCTCCTTCCTTCCCCTACTTGCCAATCAGAGATGGAGATTGCATACAAGATAATACACAGTCTCTGCTTCTGACTGTACAGGGGATGACTGCGGTTTGCCGCACAGGTCGGTTCTTCTCTTTCTTTCTGTGTGCTGACCTGCTTGCACACAGAGATGACTCAACTCTTTTAGGAGCTAGTCTAGTTTTAGACTTTAAAAATTACCTGATCATAGATTTTTACATTTATTATTTTTTTAGAAAAAACTTTTTGGTAGTTCCCTGGTATTCAGACAGGTCCGAGGCTAATGGGGACTTTATAGGCATCTATCTTGTAAATGTATTATTCTTACAATTTAATTCTCACAATTGAAAGACATTTAAAACAATCACATTATTAATGATTTAACAATGTGACCTGCAACATCGGGCAGATTTGCAGGCCACAGATTGATCTTTAAATAAGTAGAAGAATTTATATTGAACAATATTTACATTTTATCAAGCCATATTGTTTTGTTATATTGATAAATGGTTGATGTCAATGATATTTGTAAATGTTTTACAATTTAAAATCAGAAGCACAGATAAGATCTTTTGAGCAAGCGGAGAATCACGAAAACACGTCCATGTACTCATTTGAAAGTGGTAAAAAAAAAATTTTTTTATAGGAACAGGAGGTTAGTGGAAATTTTGCATTCCTGTACTAGTGGCAACTGGCTAAAAAAGACTACCCCCTCGATTCCATTTCAGTCCTTCTGTATCTCTGTGCCTAGAAATGTGGAAAAAAGAAAAAAAGGTGTCTTAGCCATTCCCCACTGTAAACAAAAACTAGACATTACGTAACATCTATAATTTGTGGTAAAATAAATATTTTTGGCAAGCACACCAGTAAAATAGAGATCTTTAATGAGTTTCCAAAAATGTTATATTAGCATACAAATGCTAAAGTTGAGCCAATCAAGCACAACAGCTGCAGAGTTTCATTGGCTTAGTTTCAATCTGTATTCACTTTCCATTCTCGTGGAATTTTTGACATCTCAATTATCATCTCTGCAGTTGAACCAAAAAAAGTGTTTGCTATTTTACTTGCAGAAATACAAAAAAAACATGTCTACATCTTCCAGTGTAATATTTTTCTGTTTTCATCTGGGTGACTGTCAGCACACTGTTGAATAGTCGTCTCAAAATATCATAATTACATAGTAGAAAGATGTAGATTAGCAAGCTTGTTAAATTCTGGAGCAGTGACCTTTCTTTTGTAGGACTGACAGTATTGTGACAAATAAACTAAAGAAAGCAAATAGAATATCAGTGCTTGTTCATCTGAATATATTCATTACTGTGGTAGAAGAGTACATATGCCACCACAGATAAAATCATACCGCTGACCTTGGCATACAGTGGCATTTCCATTGCCTCTGCAGCTATTAACTAATGCTTGCCACTGATCTTGTTTCTTCTGCTTTTTTTTTATGCTTTCAGATGTAGCTTTCATTTTAAAACTTGTGTGTTAGCCTTTTTTCATGTCAAACTCAAATTTTATCATAAATGCAGTGTTGCCATTGGAAATGGCTTGGGGTCATAGCGTAAGTATTTGTGTTTGTTTAGTAGCTGTGGAACCAGCAGATGAAACTTTGAAACCTGTCTGTGTTCTTGTTTGTATTTAGTAATATATATATGCACTTATTGGCCACTTTTTTAGGCACACCTGTCCAACTGCTTATTGATGCAAACAACTGATCAGCCAATCACATGGTGGCAACTTAATGCATTTAGGCATGTTGACATGGTTAAACCGAGGTTCACAATAGGAAAGAAAGGTGATTTAAGTGACTTTGAACGTGGCATGGTTGTTGGTGCGGGCTGGTCTGAGTATTTCAGAAACTGCTGATCTTCTGAGTCACGCACAACCATCTCTAGGGTTTACAGAGAATGGTCTGAAAAAGGGAAAACATCCAATGTGCGACAGTTCTGTGGGTGCAAATGCCTTGTTGATGCCAGAGGTCAGAGGAGAATGTCCAGAGTGGTTTGAGCTCATAGAAAGGCAACAATAACTCAAATAACCACTCATTACAACCACAGTATGCAGAAGAGCATCTCTGAACGCACAACAGGTGGAACCTTGAGGCAGATGGGCTACAGCAGCAGAAGACCACACCAGGGCCACTCCTGTCAGCTTAGAACAGGACATTGAGGCTACAATTCACCGAAATTGAACAAAAGAGGATTGGAAAATTTTGCCTGGTCTGATGAGTCTCGATTTCTGCGACATTCGGATGGTAGGGTCAGAATTTGGCATCAACAACATGAAAGCATGGATCCATCCTGCCTTGTATCAACAGTTCAGGCTGGTGGGGGTGGTGTAATGGTGTGGGGGACATTTTCTTGGCACACTTTGGGCCCCTTAGTAGAAATTGATCATCATAGCAATGCTACAGCCTACCTAAGTATTGTTGCTGACCATGTTCATCCCTTTATGACCACAGTGTACCCATCTTCTGATGGCTTCTTCCAGCAGGATAATGCACCATGGCATAAAGTTTGAATCCTCTCAGACTGGTTTCTTGAACATGACAATGAGTTCACTGTACTCAAATGGCCACAGTCTACAGTCACCAGATCTCAATCTAATAGAGCACCTTTGGGATGGGGTGGAACGGGAGATTCGCATCATAGATGTGCAGCCGACAAATCGGCAGCAACTGCGTGATGCTATCATGTCAATATGGAGCAATGTGTCTGAGGAATGTTTCCAGTACCTTGTTGAATCTTTGTCACGAAGGATGAAGGCAGTTCTGAAGGCAAAAGGGGCTCCAACATGGTACTAGCAAGGTGTACCTAATAAAGTGCCCAGTGAGTGTATAAAAAAAAATATATATATATATATATCAAGCTATTTGATGATCTCTAAAATAACCATATGCTGCGTTCTAAACATCTTTCTGGATGAACTCTGGATATTAATGTTTTTGCTGTTCAGAGTTATTGAGACACTATGCATTAACAAGTACATATAAAGGAAAAAGTTAAAGGAGGATGGTTTAAATAATGATTTACAAATGCCAGTCAACAAATTGTATTTGGCATGCAAGACATTGGCTAAAAATAATAACTCCAGATACTTTTTTGCTGTGTAGATCTCCATTTCCCATTGTGAATAGCTGTCTGGTCTTTGTAAATTTGTGTTGGCTATCTGCGTTTAGTAACTATATGGTCATTTAATATAATGACATAAATGTGCTATTGTGAGAACCTTTCTGCATTCAATGCTGCCCCATCCTCCTAGTTGGACACTGGCATCTGTCTCTGTTTTGTAGTGAAAACACAACACCTACTAGACAGAATGGATAATTGCCCAGTTAAATGATCTAGATGGACGGCATTGCGGGCACATGGATCAGACCAGAAATCGTTCGTATTTTAAAAGTAAAAAAAGTCTTTATTGTGTCGGACCGATATACAAATATTATACTGTGCAAACGAGTATATCCAGAGGTCAAACACCCGTTGATCAGGTGGCCCGGATGGAGATACTCTTACAAACAACTTTAAAAACACATTAGGCAGTACAAAAAATTATTTAAAATTGTTATCCAGTAGCAGCTGAGAGTGTGACACAAGGGCCTCTTAGATCTCCAACGCGTTTCGCCCACTTAGGCTTCTTCAGGGAGATATACAGGAAAGAGGGGACTTGGCTATGTTAAAGCATTTGCATGCTATCCGGATCGATGTCAATCTAGTTCTGCCAGTCAATCCAGGGGAAGGGACACAAGCTCTGGCCCCAGGAGTGGTCCCCGCTCGAGACAAAGACGTTCACCCAGCTGTGCTTCACCCCTCACGACCCGAAGATGGAAAGGGGTCTGGACTACAGTCCAGGGACGGTGGTCCCCTATACCCTGGGGACCCCTTTCCATCTTCGGGTCGTGAGGGGTGAAGCACAGCTGGGTGAACGTCTTTGTTCACATTTAACTGGGCAAGAATTATCCATTCTGTCTAGTAGGTGTTGTGTTTTCATTTTAAATTTATGGCTAGGGCACACACCATGAATTTCATGACTCTGTCCCACCTTAGCCTTTTTTCAAACTCTGTTTTGTAGTGTTTGTTCATATAAATGTGAAGATCACAGCTCACCATCTCCAATCACAAGGCGGGATAGAAATAGAAGTGGAGCTCAATAGACCATGTATAATTGATCATAACCTTTAAATATACATTTCATAGAGATTTCAGCTATTTTTCTGCTTTTTTCATCGCAAGTCTGTGATATCTTTAAGGATAATTGCCAGTAAATGTTACTCTATATTGGTGTTTCAAATATTTTAAGCTCCCACATCTCCAGTTTAAGCTCTGGCTGTTCACCTCTCTCCTTTTTCTACCTACCCTCCCTTAAGTCCTCTCTTGCCCCCGCCCCCACTCGTCTGCTGTTATCTTTTACTCTCTGTGCCCCCTCTTACCACAACCTCTTCTTCCATCTTTACTTCTCTGTCTACTCCCACTATTTTCCACTCCCACTCCTTCCCATCTGACTACCTTGGTCACGTCTCCCCCCTACCTGGACATACTAGATTGGGATTACTGATCCATGATGGTTCAATGTTCCGCTCCTGATAGAACCTGCGTTTCCACCCGCATAACCAGGCAATATCTCCATTCACCCATGGCAGCCACGTTCCCTAATAAGCTGGGAAAGGAAAAACACCTACTTTGAGTTGAATCTGTGCCTTGCCTATAATCTTACGTGACTATATTGACATGGCAAACCCCCCCCCCCCTCCTTTCTTACACCAACCCCATTCCCAATTGTTTATTTTTGTCTGTATTTCCTTTTTCTCTTTCTATGTTTTTGAAAACCTTAATTAACACAGAATATACAAAAAAAACTACTGTACTATAAGCTAAACTAAGATTTTTCAGTATTTGTTTATTAGTTAGTATTAGTATTAGTATGCTTTATTCCTAATTATAACTTTCAAACCTCTTGTTAACCCTAATCAGCCCTGCCCTAAATAACTTCCCCTTCTCTCCCCTTAGCCATTTGTTTATTGCTGGGGTTTCGTTCTATATTTTTAAAACCATTAATGCTTTTTTTATTTGCATTAAAATTAAATAAAAAATGCTTTTGTATATAATTTTATACTGTAAGAGTTCAGTTTGCAAATTTTCATCACATAAATCTAATATAGGGTCTTTGCAGAAACCTAAAACTGGGATAAGCAATTATGTAAAATGGGTAATATATATGGTACGTAAATTTATTAATGAATTTATTCAAAACTATGTATTTTGTTACAAATGATTGTTTTTAATAGTCATATACATTGAAAACTCCATATGTCCTGGAATGGAGGTTGGATTTTAAACTAGCTCCTAATTATCTAAAGCAGACAAGCTTCAAGAATGCTTTTTTCTTATTTTTTAGAAGGTTATGTTTTTTTTTTGTTTTAATAAATCACAAAAGATTTTAAATTAGAGATGGTTGGCCTTTTATAATCAGATTGTCTTTGCACAATTCCCAAGAGATTAGAAAAATATAAGAAAAAGGAAAAGTGGATGTGTCGCTGGACCGATAATGAACCATGAAGTGTGAGTCCGGAGGAACACGCTACATAGAAAATGTGAATATATTAGTTTTAGATGCCAAACTAATAAGAATTCATATGTTCTCAAAGGTTTTTTTTAACCATTTCAGAAATTAAAACCTAAGATCATTAAGGCTTTGCATCTACCTTTACCAATCAGTAGCAGGTTGGGTTGGGTACATCACTACATGTGTTAAGAGGAAGTTGGTTAAATAATTCCGGGCATCACATCACAAAATCTTTTTTTTATGGACTATTGATTTTATCTTAAAATTTTGTTTCCACCACCCTTCCATACATAAACTCACTAAACACATAATCCTTATTATAACTTCTCAAATACTGCCCCATCCCCCATTGACAACAAGCATAAAGCCCTAACCCAAGACAGGAAAGCATGGCTACATCTATACTCCACAACTTCCTGATGTTGTTAAATACTCTTTAATGGTTTATTTGAGGACAAAGGAAGATAATCTGGTTTGAAAATACCTGCCAAGCAAAGGTATCAATTATTTCTTATGCATATTTATCATTATGTGTTTTAATTATACAAATGATAATGCCATTACCATAAAACAGATGGCATTCCCAGTATTTCCATCAATCATGTTACATGCTGTACTGTAAACTATACTTTATAGTGTTAACATAGAAATTGTAGAAATGCATAATTCATTGTATTACAACAAACAAGTCAAATTGTTCCAAAGTGGTATAATTGACTTAAGAAAGTTCCCAAAGTTTATTTATGCATCAGTGTTACAACATATGTATTATAACAAAGTTTATTTTTTCTAACTTTGTATTTACAAAGTATGTTGATGAATATACTTTTCCATGCTTAAATTAGAGACCTAATATCGGGAATCTGTTAAGCTACCTTACTACAGTGGGGTATGTAAGTGTGGGCAACCTTGTCAATGTTCATGATTTCCCTGTATAAATCGTTGGTTGTTACGATAAAAAATTCCATTAAATATATCATATAGGAGACACACACAGTGATATTTGAGAAGTGAAACAAAGTTTATAGGATTTACAGAAAGTGTACAATAATTGTTTAAAAAAAAAGTTTGGGCACTGTTGTCATTTAATTGATTCCAAAACCTTTAGAACTAATTATTGAAACTCAAATTGGCTTGGTA
>CM070034.1:82784183-82807143 GCA_036250615.1 Ptychadena robeensis | reverse complement strand
ATTTTTGCTACCCGGTATCCCACACTACACAGCAGCACCTACGGGTGTCAGTGCTACATTGTATTTGGTCAGTTTTTCAGCACGGATGTGGAGCAATTGTTGCATATCACTGACATGTTTGACCTGTCGGAACCACTCCTGTATTGTAGGCACCACCTCCGACTTCCAGTGTCGGGGGATAAGCACTTTCGCTGCGTTTATAAGATGGCGTTCCAGGCTTTTAAACTGGGGGACTACTCGGGAGGCCGTCCGAGGCATCGTATATAACAGGTAGTGCATTGCAGAGAGCCGTTTCTCCACACCAGTCACTTTCTCAATCAGACCATGGATCTCCTGCCAGAACGGCTGTATTTTAGGACAGTCCCACCAAATGTGGAACAGTGGACCTATGTCCCCCTGGCATCACCAACATTTGTCGTCTACTGGGATTTTCATTTGTTTAAGGACTTCAGGTGTCCTGTACCAATGCGTGAGCAATTTGTAATTTGTTTCTTGGACCGCCACACTGACTGAAGTTTTATGTACTGCCAGACAAGCCGTGGCCCACTTGTCCTGTGTCAGGGGGATCCCTAAGTCCCGTTCCCATCTAGCCTTCAAGCCCGAGGAGGGGAGTGGTTCCGCTGATTGGAGCAGGGCGTATAGTCTAGAGATCAAATGCCTATCAGGGGGAGATGCAGTACACTCCAATTCGAAAGCAGTCAGTGGTCGCGAGTAGGACAGCCTGGGAGGGTATTCAAATAAGTTATACTACTTTGTATTAAATATTAGCACAATTGTGCCATATGTGAAGCTTTAGCCCAATATTATAGAACTATAAAATAGACCAGATTTACCAAACTCCCCATAACCTTTTGGGTGTTTTCTTTACTGATAAAACAGAAAATGTTTGTGACATTATAAAACATTAACCAAAACAATAGATATGTAAACAATATAAACATAATGTAAATGCAATTTAACAGCAGAGCCATAGAATAAAAATAGGTAAAACAGCATCACAAAATGTAATCATGACCAAGAATATAAAAAAGACCAGAGAAACCATTAGAAACAATGCAATGAAACTCGTGATTATTGGACACCAAGTAGGGTACACATACACATAATATTTAGAATAGGGGATATTTTAAGAAACATTGCATTTTTCCTGCACAAAAAATGATCACTTTATTTGAGCCTAACATAAATATGGTATGTAGATATGGTAAAGGAAGTAGGTAAGTTTGTTTTAACAAGTATTAACAATTTACCACAGTAGGACAGACAGTCTGTACTGTATCTAAACATTAAAACAATAGATATTAATGGTAATAATTAGGATAATTGTTAGATGATTGCAATAATTTAGGCGTGTCTTAATATTTACTTAAATTTTTTAACTATACAGATACTGTAGAAAGTTACAAGCAAGTACATGTAGGGGTGTGTATTCTACAGAAAAGCTCATTAAACCTGAACACAATATTAAGATCAGGATGAAAAACAGATTTATATTTAACCTATGCTTTCACCTTCCCTGATTTCCTCTTTATTGCTTCTCAAGTGTGTACTCATGGAATATTTAATATCATTACCCCAATGATTTTGGCTTTTTGAATTTATTTTGTAGAAATCCGAGTTGTCTTGTAAGGTTTTAGGAGATGAGAAATTCTTCACTATACTACATGAATTACATGAGGAGGAGAAAAACAAATCTACAAATCTACATTGCTAAAATTGTGTAGATGTCTAGTATCAGCACTTGTATACTTGAAGTTTAGTTTTCCTTAGCCTCCCTGGTAGGCCAAGCCACACAGAATGCTACAGCTATCGCTAGACTGCCTAGAACATTTAAGATGATCAATGTCTTGTATCTGAATTGTCATGATTGTTACTGATCTCATAATACTGTACTTGGAATATAAGCATGTAGTGACTCAATAAATCTAAATCATTAAATAATATTTTAAATATAAATCATTAATGACATGTAAAGGGCATAACATTTCAATTACCCTATATGTGTTAAAAGGATATCAGCCAAACATTTGAGAGTTTAGCATTATTGTAAAAATCATTTGTATGAGCTTTATTTATATATTATTTTCTTTTACTCATAGATAATTGTCCTCCTGCATTATTATACATATAGGAATGCAAACAAGGGTTTACACTTGTCTAAGCTTGTAAGGCAGAATTGTTGTCATATCTGTGTCATATTTTTACAATTATACTTATCTTGTATTTATATCTTAAACCTCTGATCTTCCACTTGAATGGGTCAAATGACTATAGTCAGTAGAAATGTAAATTTGATGCCCCACAAACATATTCAATGATATATATATTTAAGATATTTTCCTCTTGGCGTTGCTGGCCTTTGATGTCAGCTCCTGAAATTTCCTAAGTATTGCCTGCTTTTTTAGATGCCTGGCAAATTTACAAACCTTAAGGCATGAAAATAATGTGTGCAGCTTGCTCTTTGCTTCCTTTTGTACATACAACTCTTAAAGGCATTGCTTCTTGAGCTTTAGTGTCATAGGCTACTGGTCTTTTAATTATAAAAAGGGAACTTATACTGAGAAAATAAAAACATATACAATTTTTATCTAAACCAGCATGATGGCAGAGAACTGCTCCACCAGTCCTTGCCTGCCCTCGAGCCCTGCCAGTTTGATTTTGGATTGTTTGTAAAGGAAAGAGGAAAACAGCGTTTTCTCAGAGACTCTCCCAAAAGGGACAAGGGGACTTTCATGGCAACATTATTAAATTTGTAATCGATTTTTATTAAAGGAATCTGTAGAGATACAAACAACAGGTTGTCACCATGTGCAAGGTTCCAAGTACAGTACAGAACAAAACATCAAGATACATATACCTGTATAAACAGTGTAAACAGTGAGGTTACAAGAAATTGCATATGCCAACGCGTTTCGCAGGTATCCACTTCAGGGGCTTTCTGTGCATAGTAGTAATCTTTACATAATGTAAACAGAGGAGTGTGATGATTGGGAAATATGGTAGTGACGTGTCCCTTCCCAAGTCTCTGTGTCCGGCATAAAAAGGGCTTACCCTCCCACCATAAGGGAGTAGTGACAATAAGACAATCAGGATTTACTGGTTATCAGTTTGTTTGTTTATTTATTTCTTTACAGATTTTCTGTGTAATTGAGATTTAGAGAAAGTGGTTCTTATTAAATTACTGCATATACTTGAGTATAAGCAGAGTTATCATCACAAAACATGTACTAAAAAAGCCACCTTTGTCTTTTATACTTGAGTCAAGGTCCCACTTACCTGTCTGGGTGTTTGCTGGTCTCCCTGCAGGTATTAGGTACCTCAGCTTATATTCAGTCAGCTTACACTCGTGTATATGTAATATATATTGTTTAGTTGTTTTAAAGAACCCAATGCTCATGATCTTCTAGCACCAATGGTGTCCAGACTATGTCCCACTCAGTCCTAAATATTCTCAAGATGACAGTGCATCAATTTAAATGTTAATGTTCCTTCAGAGTGTGCTGTGCTCTGGATACTGCAAAAATTTCTTTGGGAGACCATAGAACTTCATAAAAGCCATTTGGCTCAAGATATATACTTCCCACCACACAGACCTCTGGCTCGCACAACAATATCCAGAGACACTATAACTCAAACACATTGTGGGCCAAAATTAAAAACTTGGACAAAGTCACGGGCCAACTTTTACTTATTTAAAAGATTCTAAAATTCTAAAATATAGAAACAAATTAAAGTTTTGCTTAACCTTCTGGGTGTTCAGCCCGAGTTAACTCGGGCTAAATAAAGATGCTGAAATGGATCAGCCCGAATTATTTCGGGCTGCTGTTACCTGCACCCAGATGGCTTGCAGGCAGCCCAGAGGCTTGCTGCTCTTCTTGCTGTGTCCCCCGCTGTCTGATTTTTAGATCCCGGTGTTCGGGATCGCGCTGGCGGGTGCATGATGACGTCATCAGGAGGGGGAAGGGTGAAAAGTTAAAAATTTGAAAAAAAACCATATTTTTTTTTGCTCTTTATGGTTCTTCTTTCATTCTGACATTGATTGGAGTGATTTATTTGCCTCCACTTCAATTCAAAATAAAAAAAAACACATTTAAAAAAAAAACATGTATTTGCTTATTATGAGTTTTCTTTCATGTTGGATTTGATTGGATTGATTTTTCTGTATCTAATCAAGTTTAGGAAGTAAATACTTCCATCCACTGCGTCTTTTTCCCCACGGTGGACGTACATCCGCAGTGGGGAAAAAGACCCAAAGAGGACATTTCCCATTTTCATGGCACAGTGTCCACTCTGCGCTATTTGAGTGGCGCGTCCACGGTGATGATATGAAGCTGCGGGATGCCGCGTCTTCATTGCAGCACTGCACATTGCCGCGAGAGACACCAAGACACAGAAAAAATGTATGAATGCAGGACGGGCACAGTTGTTCTGCATTTTGGCTCAGCTAAATCCAGGGCTTTTTTTCTGGGGGAAAGCACTGAAACGGAGTTCCGCCACCTATTTTAAATCTGGCCCCAAAATAAGGGCACTGGCTGCAGTGCATTGTGGGTGGCCCGCCGGGGGGCCACTGTGTTGTTTAGTGGGGGGAGTGTTGGCCATTCAGCACAGGTTGCGGGCGATTTTGTGCCTCCCCTCTTCCCCTCCCTCGCAATGTGCAGCGAGGGAGGGGCGGCGCCTTCCCATTGTTTATGGGCGGTGGCCCTATGACGGGGCATCTCCTCCCCCGTCCATGCTGGAGAGAACTTTCTCTACAGCGTGGACTGGGGAGTGGAGTTCTAGACGTCCTAAGGGAAGGGAGGCGCTGGTGGGCGACATGCCCCCGTTCCCCCAATGGGTAGCTTTTTATGGAGCGGACACCCGGTTTTAGGGGGCGGTCCTAGGGTTGGGTAGGGGCGTGGCCAAGGGAGGCGTGGCCACCTTTTCTCTGAGAAAAAAACCCTGGCTAAATCAATAGGGTGCACTCCCGCCAATGCAGCAGGAGCAAGCCCTAAGCCACGGGCAAGCTGCAGGTAATCCGCCGGCAAATGTGCCAGCACGCAACATTGTCACCGGCGTGGTGTATCAGACCACCAGTCTTGGTTGATTTAAAAAATTAATTCTAGTTTGAGAAGTTTTTTGTGTTTTCTATTAAATTTGATCATTAAATGTAATTTTTTTTTAAATATTTAAGCGTTTGAAACTTTATATATTCAAGATGTCTTCTAGACCTGTGTTTGGACATATTTTGGTCAGTTACAGGCCTACAACATTTTTTTTTCAATAATAAACAGCGTAATGCTTTTGGTACAGAAATCTGGACCTCGGCGAAACGCTCAGAAGGTTAAACATTGAATCTGGAACAAGCACATCTGTGCCATTAATTTATTATTTAAAATTAAATTACATTAAATCTCGTGGGCCAAATATAATTACACAGTGGGCCAAAGTTTGGCGCCCCTGGTCTGTAGCTATAGAAAGTGACCATTACAGTACTGCATCTAAGAAAAGGGCACACAAACAGAAACATCATTTGTCAGTATGTGGAATAATTGTATAGATTTGTAAAGTTTCTGTTCCTTGTCAGCCAAAAAAGTACACATCTGACTCTGAGATGATGATCACTTTATCCACACTTGTGGGTGGATGATTGTATGATGCATGAGGAATCTCAGGAGTAAGACTAGTCGAGCTTCATGCCCACATTTCATGCTGTCAGCTGTAGGCAGAATATAGGCAGGCAGCTTTCTTCAAACACCACTGTAGAGATAGAAAACATACTTAGATTTGTATATGCCTGCCAGTTAGACTTTGCTAGTCATAAACAAACCGTTATTTTGCAGCACTGTGACTAGTACATATTTGCATACTTTATACAGTGTGCAGAAATCCACTTACCTTATCCATCTACTGCTCTATTGGGTTTTATATATTTGCTTTCTGAGCAAAATCATAACATTGATGTACATTGTGCCTTAAAGTGGACCTACCACCAGGAATCTATGTTTTCATGAATGGCACTAGAAGTGCCAATAATAGGGAGGAATGCAGTGAAAAACCCCAAAAACTTACCTGTAATGAGCAATTTAAGAATATAATTCGGCAGCTCTTCTCACTTCGTGGTTCATTGTAGGCAAAAATCGGCAGGATGTCACAGGAAGCAGTGATCTGCTTTGAAAATTCCCAAAGAAGATCACTGAACGCCCCCCAGTAGCCACCCGCGATATTGCACCCCCCAGTTTCATGTGTTGCCTTCAGCGAACCAGGAAGTAAGGGGAGCTGTGTGGTAATCTTGTTAAATTGCTAATTACAGGAAAGTTTTTGAGGTTTTTTTTACTGCATTCCTCCCTATTATTGGCACTTCTAGTGCCATTCATAAAAACATAGATTTCTGGTGGTAGGTCCACATTAATGTTTAAATATTTAGAAATGTAGATCGCCAGTATTAAATGCAGAAGATGTACAATGGGCTGCATGATTTAACCATATTAACTATACATAATACATTATAAAAAAAATTAACATACATTGAGATTAAACAATAAAAAAGGTTTTAGTGATGAAATGTCCAAATAGAACAAAAGCAAACAGCAATGACCCTAGTTCCACAACGCATATGTGCATATCCACATAGCCAAGTTATGTCCATCTGTAAATCCTACCTAATCAGATGGAGCTTACCTCTGCTCCACTATCCTCAGCAAAAATATGGGATGGAGAAACACGTGATCTAGAAGTAAACCTGTATTATCTGCAAAAAATGTGCAAGATTGACTCTTGGATCTTATATAAAAACAAAACAAAATTCAAACTGTGGTCAAAACCAACTTGATTTGCTTTGGGTGATAAAGAGTTACATCTACTCTTGTTTTACATATATCTGGTCCTCTTGTTGCAATATTCACAAGATAAGAGGGTTGTGGATAAAAGGGAATGTTTTTAAAAAGAAAACGTTGCATTGAAATTGGTTTTAGGTTGCAGGATAATCATGGGCCTATTCCACCAATGACTATGGATGACGTTGTTGTGAACTAAGGATAATGCATCCTATGAAATCTGCTTAATTCCTACAAGGCTACATCTGTACACAGCACAATCTATTAAAAAAAGAGCAGCGTTGAAAAATGTTTACGATTTTCCATTATTCTCCTGGGTCGGCCCACCTGGTAACATGGCAAAGGCTGAGGTTAAGCAATAACAGCGATAAATAATTTTTCCTGTCAGTAGACCTGTATGTTTTAGTCAATGATTTACCAAGCAGCTCATTTGCTGTTTTTTTTTCTCTTCTGCAGAATCAAGCATGAGAACATCGTTGCCTTGGAAGATATCTATGAGAGTCCCAGTCATTTGTATCTGGTCATGCAGCTGTGAGTAGATATTAATTACAATTTAGAACAGAAAATGCTCTCAAGTGATAAGCAAGATAATTCCCTGCTGATCCTTCAAATTCCACTCATAATAATTCATACATAGAGGTACTGTTTGATAAATAACCACTGTGCTACTGTCATCGTCTGTAGGTATAATTTGCTGCGTTGCTATGGCTACCGCACTGTTGTGTACCATATTTCATTATTCACATAATTAGCGGGAATTCATTTGTAGATTAATTTATTTTATTTTAAATGTGTGACTTTAAACAGTAGAAATGAAATTCTTCTTCTTGGCAAAAATTCTTCCGTAAGATGTTATCTATTAGTTATCAAAAATCTTTATGGGATTGGCTCTTTATTCTCATGGAATGGGGATTCAGTCTGTTAAGATTTCTGTCCAACTAATTCAAGTTTTCAATGGGGACCCATCAATATGTCTGTTTAGTCTTTTACTTGAAATTGCATTTGTAGCTTCTCTAAAGTATCCGTCAATGTAAAAAACTAAAAACATGTAGTAGACTTCTGTAATGAATGCACATTTTCCTTTGTTCTGTGCTTTTCAAAACTCTGCACGTTCAAACAAAAAACTTTTGATCTGCTAGAAATACAACCATAAGTCCTGTTCTGGCCTAACAACACACAGATATGTTTGTCAGCCTTATCTTATTTTTTTCTCCAAACTACAAAACCCCTCCCACTCTCCAAACCTCACAGAAAGAAGGTTAATCAATTAATCTATAAGAAAAACAATAACGGGTTATAAGCCAATGGTACAATAAAGGGAAGAGTTTGCATGGGTTGACATAACATTGTAATCCGAAATGGCCATCACATTTTTGGCTTTGAGCTAGCAGGGTTTAATCTCAAACTCTAAATCTTTGTCCCTAAAGTGACGTGATCCGGCATTTACACATTTTTTTGTTCCTAAAAGTGTGATGGTACAAAGAAAGCAGACACAGAAGTTTGTTATTCAAATATTAATCATTAACATCAATATCCTGGCTTTATTAGTATTGTGTTATCAAAGTTGTAGACCTTTACAGTCTAGTAAGTTGAGAAATCTCACACAAATCCAATCAAATGGAAGGGTAAAATTTAATGTTAAGGCTGAATTACTGTAATCATGGCTAGTGTTGGCAACCTTTTCTTACCAGGCAAGACTGACTAGCAATAAGGTATTTTTTCTGTTCTAAAAGTGGACTCTTACTGACAGCATCTCTGGTGCCGTAGATTTACAAACAAGAAATAGTATTCAATAAGTGAAAAATTTTAGGCCTTCAAATTCTTCAAGACTATACTTGTATCTATTTGGCACGGCATGTCTTGCAGTACATTATATAGAGTGATACCATGCGATACAGTAAAACCTATTTATTACAGTGGGTAGCCTACCCTCATGCAGAGCAATAAAGTTTGTGCCTGCATCTCTTCCTTCTTCATCCTGACTGCATTGGGGTGCCATTCAGAAGGGAACTGTGGGTAACACATCCATGTTTCTATGCAGTGTGAAAAAACCCATTATGGTTAAAATGCATATTCGCTTACTTTAATGGTCCCTCACTTGGTTGTGTGTTCTGCATCTGTACCTCTGACTTATAAACTTTGCTCTGTGTATGGGACAGACATTTTTCCGTAGGGGAAAATCCCTTTTAGAGAGAATATAGCAAGTACTACACAGAAACACTTGTAAAAATTATATTTTTGTACTTGGCGTCCAGCTGAAATGTTTTCAACATTAAAAACATTTATTGAAATCATTCACACCCACACAAATTATTGGTGAAGCACTTGACTGCTCTGAACTAAATTGTTTCATAAGCGCACTTCAGTACACTTCTACTCCTGCTGTGCTTGTCAGTTTCTTATTATGCCTGCAGATAGCAAGCACCTTCAGAATAAAAGATCAGTCTGTCTCACATTATTGTCTATATGAAGCTCTTGTGTGTATAAAACAAAACGCACCCTATATTGAATGACATTGTGCTGATTCGGCAGGTGATAATTGCTTAGTGTGTTAGCTATTTGTTCAAATATTCATATTATCAATATAGAATACCTTTCAAATAAGGCTCATGTTAGGGCAGTGGTTCTCAAACTCTCCTTGAATGGCCCCTCTTTTCTATTTAGGAACATTATCAAGCCCCCCTCCCTATTCAACCACAGGTTAAGAATGAGGGCCAGCACCCCCTGGAATACCTTCATGCCCCCCCCCCCCCCCCCCCCAGTTTGGGAACCACTGTGTTAGGGAATTATTTAATTAAACCTTGGGAATGTGGAATATTTAAGTAGACCTCTAGCCAATGTTTTTTTTAATGGTGTTGGTAAGAAGAATGAAGCCTATTTGAGGTCTTTATTATAGCCTGCATGATTTTTAGGTAAAATTCCCTGCAGTTCCTCTGTAGTAAAATTTGTAAAATCTTTCTTTTACACTTCATGTCTACATACTATACTTTTGTCTCAGCTAATAAAACTTATTTAATACTATCATGTTTGGTATAGCTATTGAATGTATTGGTGTAATCTGGGGATTGCTGTGATTTGTAAATTGTTAGCCAAGTGGTTGTCCAAATTTCTGATGTAACATGATAGCTATATAGCAAGTCCAGCTATCTGGGATTTGAAAATGAATTTTTTCCTGAACTAACCAGCCTTAATAGTAAGATATGTGTTATGAAAAATATTTAGTGTATTTTATTATTTTAGTTTTTTTTTTTACCATAGATTAGGCTAATCTATTTGATGTGGTGCCTACAAAATAATTTAAAGTTATACATTGGTTTTAAGAACAGTACATATGTGGTGTATAATTAAAAACTGGAATTTTAATTATAGTTAGTCAGAGCAGTTGCCAAGTACACTTTCTACTGTTAATTTATACATTAATTCTTCTTTCCCAAGTTAATGAGCAAGTGGTAACTTTCTATATTTAAGCAAGGCATCTCCTGTTACTCTGGAACGCCAGATATATAGGATACAAGAAAATGTAACACTCTTCTTTTTATTGTTCAATAATAATAATGTCCACATAATTATAGTAGATCTGAAACAAAACTTTTTTGCTCTATAAACTAAATGTATATTCCCCACTCCATTATACCCCTCCAAAAACACAGGTAAAAATAGTAGACTATTCAAGTGTATACAAGTATGTTATTTAATTAAGGTCAATTATGTGGCTACAGTGTTCAGCTGTTGCACACATTGTGGTGGTGGTCAGCTGTTGCACACATTGTTAGTCACCCACTAACCAGCCCCATGTTATTAACCTAGTTAGCATACTGCACCAGGACTACAGTGCTAGCCACTATTCCATAATGTTGTCCGTAATAACGCTTTTTCATAATGTTCTCCTTTTGCCAGTCTTGGGCGATTGGGCATTCTTGATCTATCAGCATTACAGAGAAGGACACCCAAGGGACTTCACAGGCCTGATTTGCCCTTTTATGGTACATTTATTGCGAGCACAAAGATAATGCACCAATTGGAAGGAATTCCTAGAAGGACCAATTTGGGACTAATGCTGGCCATACACATGCCGATAAACGGCGGATTTTAATCTGACCGACTGGCGTGCGCGCTCTCGCCGTCGGTCAGGTTAAAATCCGGCCGTTTATCGGCATGTGCCCACATGGGGCGACAGATCCCTGTTGCCCCACTTCTCGGCCGGCCAGAGATCTGACATGTCGGAAAATCTCTGGCCGATGGGAGCCTATGCCATAAGCAGCAATGAAGACGGCGTCTCAATCGCTGCTTATGGCCGGCACACAAAGGGTGCCTGGCCGATTGTGGGGCCCCAGAATGCAATGGGAGCATTGCATTCTGTGTGTCAAGACAAAACAAAACATGTGTGTCAAGACAAAACAAAACAATTGTTTTGTCTTGACACACATGACTGATGGTCAGATCTTGTCATATTCCTCCTCTCTCAAGAAAAAGATTTTTCTTTTATATTTGGAGGTGGGCAATAATGCACGCACTGCCTTTCAACAATATGTATCTGATAGGCCTGAACAGAATCGTCTTCATTGTTGGATGCAAAACGCATAAGTGACATGTGGATAGAGAAGCATGATAGGCACCTGTGTAACAAGGGGGATATTCCTTTTTATAACTTTGGTAATAAGGCAGGTGCTTGTGAATTTGGCTAGGGGGCGAAGAACACAGACATGGATTAAGGCAGTCTGCAATGATCTCCCAAGTGCAACTGCCAATCCAGGCAGATGATAATCCTGAGTTCTTAAACCAAGATGTCATGGATCAGGAAGTTATCAGGGTCATTAAAAACTCAGCTAATGCTAAGGCACAGGTCCAGATGGCTTCACAAATGAATTTTAAACAGCTGGACCCCTTAACTTATCGCTGATTAATCACGACATTAGGCTTCTGTCCAAACTCCTGGCTGACCGCTTAGCTGCCATTTTACCAAAATTGATTGAAACCTCCCAGGTGGGGTTTGTCCAGGGCCTGTCCTGGATCTGCCACACTAGACGTTTATTGACCGTTAAGGAACAATACCGGTTGTTGGGCCTTTGACAGTATTAGCTGGCAGGGGTTTAGACAGGTGCAATTCCAACTCCATGTTTAGACGGTGGGAAGAGAGCGAGGTCACTACCCTGCTCCATATACTGGATGACTCTGTGCCACCTCCTCACACTTTTTATGCCGAGTGAAGTGTATTGGTAAACCTTCTATAAACTCATTCACAGAGCCTACTATGCCCACAAGACAACCCTTAGATGTAGTAGACCCTTGGTATTACTTCAGAAGTGCACTAAGTGCTCCTGCCCAAATGCTGATCTAGACGATTTATTTTGGTATTGCCCTCAAGAGGTCTTCTCCTATCTCAAACAAATCACCTGTCATACCATGCTTTTCCATCCTGCAGTGGCATTATGCCATGCTTATCCTTCCATCACCCTGGAGGATCATAAATTCCCATTTATTTCAGAATTCAAGCATATAGGCCTCTACACGTTGTATTGGAGTCATACTTGACAATATTGATGTTTGTCAAATGTTTAGACGCAGTGCCACATCCCTCCATTAATACCCCCCGTTTCTTTAAAACTTGGACCCCATTCATTACACATGCTTTTTCGCCCCCTTGGATACAGGAAATTGTGATGCCTTCCAAAACACATGCTGGTATCTCACCGCTAAGATAGCTGACACCCTGTGGGTTTTAAATGTTGATGGCCCTGATTTGCCAATGTGGTCATTATTACCTTTTCTACCTGCACCACGGTGCCTCAAGGGGGGTGGATACAGGCAGGGCTGCAGAATAGCAGGGCACGACTGGAGGACACACAGCCCTGGGTAGACCTAATATTTCATTTCAGGTGTTTTGTTTATAATGAGCAATGTGCCATTGTTGTTTTCTTATTTCAGCACTTCACTACGAAAGTTGCAGATGGAACAGAATGTTAATGTTGTTGTTTAATGCTGATTTGATTGTTGTATATGTACAGTATAGGCCCGGGGTACTCAATAGGCGGACCTCGGTCCGGATCCGGATTGCTATTGTTTAAAATTTTTATAAAAACTTGCCGGGTCCTCCCTAATTACAGAGTGTTGGAGGTATATATCAACTAACTGCTATGTGTGCCGTCCTCCCTATATAATACATAGTGATTGGAAGGTATTATCAACTGCTATGGAGTGCCGGATCCTCCCTGAATAGATACGATAGTGGAATTGGAAGGTATATTTCAAAACAAAAACATACGGCGATTAGTGCCGGGTCCTCCCTGATAGAATACTGTGATTGGAAGGTAATATCTCACACTGCTAATTAGTGCTGGGTCCTCCCTGATAGAATACATAGTGTTGAAGGTATATATCACTGCAAATGTAGTGCTTGTTCCTCCGCTGATAGAAACATAGTGATTGGAAAGGTATATACCCTGCTTGTAGTGCGGGTCCCTCCCTGATAGAATACATGTGATTGGAATGTATATCTCACTGCTATGTTAGTGCTGGGTCCTCCCTGATTAGAAATACATATTGATTGGAAGGTATATATCAACACTGCTATGTAGTGCCGGGTCCTCCCTGATAGGAAAATAAATAGTGATTGTAAAAGGTATATATCACGACTATGTAGTGCCGGGTCCTTCCCTGATAGAATACATAGTGATTGAAAGGTAATAATATCACGAGCTAGTAGGGCCGGGTCCTCCCTGATAAATAATAGTGAGTGGAAGTATAGATAATCACACTCTATGTATGGCGGGTCCTCCCTGATAGCATGATATCAGTTTTGTCAATCAGAGTACAGCCCTATGCAGCCACCATTCCGATCAATGGATTTTGGTGGAATTGGCCATTTTTAAGACCCGGCTTCACGTCCAAATCGGCCACAAAATCAATTCCCAGGTGGTGTTCCCATCACTTTCTGATCGCGATCAATTAAATCAATTCCTGATCGCCTGGACCAAAATCCAATTCCTTTTAGTTTGCCCAACCCATGGTATTGGATCAAACTGTTATTTTGAACAGGTTCTCACTTTGGAGTGATCCTACTTGCAGAAGAAATTAACACAACCCATGTAAAAATCCAGCGTTAGAAGATGCTGATGAGAAAATGT
Organism: Ptychadena robeensis; assembly: GCA_036250615.1. Classification (NCBI taxonomy): domain Eukaryota; kingdom Metazoa; phylum Chordata; class Amphibia; order Anura; family Ptychadenidae; genus Ptychadena; species Ptychadena robeensis. The sequence goes on along the minus strand of CM070034.1, from coordinate 82,793,207 downwards.
TGACGATGGTGTGTATAGGTGATGATTTGCTGGGTTATGGTGGTGCTAAAACACAGGAAACGCGTGGTTTATTTATAGACTGTACTTGATTGATTGAATGATTTCAGTATCGTACCCACACAGGGCTGGCCAGGTTCGACTCTTCTCACTGACGGCTGCTGAAATTGAACGTGACACCCCCCCGGTCTGAACTCCACTCCATTGCAGCATGAGTTCTTAGGCCTTCCCCGCCTCCCTAGTAAGCCACAGGCCCACTTTCCAACAATCTCGCCATCTACATGGCAGTTTCTTCTCTTCACCATTCCCCCCTCCCTAGAAGCACACCCACGTCCATCCAAATCATCTCTCCATAACATACCTGCCTCTCCACGGGACCCAAGGGGCTACTTGCGGCTCATGCGCAGTTCCCCAAGCATCGGCTCTGCTGGAGAGCTTCGGCTCCTGTCGTTTCCCCGGCCAAGCATCGGCACTTAAAGAGCCTGCTCGTGCGCTAACGACCCATACTTAGTGCTTTGCCCCGTTTGTGGGGGCGGGTAGCCCAAGTAGGAAATAAATGAGCCAGGTAGAAATATTGGCTTGCCATTTATTTCTACCTGGCTTCATTTCGTCTTCTTACTTTGGCAGGCGAAACGCCACTACCACCCTCAACGTAGGACACTCCTCCCCCCTCAGTGTCCTCTCACTCAGCTACACAGCATCATGAATGCAGGTCAGGCGCCCGCCTACTTTTTTTGGGGCGGTGGCCATCTGGCTGCTCTTCCCCTCCCCTGACCATGCTGGATTTCCTCCACGAGGGGGGGGGGGGGGGGGGGGGGGGGGGCCCTGCTAGTGCTTTGGCCGCTAGGGAAGTATATGAGCAGATAGAGATAAATGGCTCATTCCTCTGGAGTTCTGGGGGGGGGGGGGGAGGTTTGTTAGTTGGTCGCCCTGCCGGCTAGGAAATAATTGTCAGGTGAGGTAAATGGCTTCATCCTCCACTCGGGGACACTACGGCATGTTTCCCTGGGCTCCTCCCCTCGGCTTCCCTCTCCTCGGCCTAGGAGAGGAGCTGGTGCGGAGGAGCCCGTGGAACTGCCGATGAGTTTCCTCCGCCCAGTAGCACATCCTGTACGTGAGCTTGCTTGCCCTTCACATCAGGTGGGAATACCATGTTCTGTCGCTCTGCGCCCTAAAGTAGTAAAATTGTATATGCTTAAAAAGCATTGTCATATAAGTCTAAATGCAAATAGGGTGAGACCAGTTCTTCACACATTTATTTATTGTCTTCAAAGGTTCCTCAGAAATGTCAATAGTAAATAAACCAAAAAAGTTAATTAAGTGTCATGACGCTGCGCTTTAAGTGCCAACCCCTTTAGAGAAAACAGGTCTCTTTGGCCAATGCTAAGGTGTCTATTTTTACCTGGAATTCATCATTGATAACATCATTTGTTTATCAGCTATTTTGATACCTAAGCGGACAATGAGATTCCTGCCCGATTTTTCAGTCGTATGACCGCCGTGCTGACAAAATCGGCCAGGAATCTGCTGCATGTCGGATCGCATGGTGATCAGACATGCCGGTAGGCACAATCCCATCCAAAGTAATGGCTGGCACACAAAGGGTGCCCAGCTGATTCTCGTACTATGACATCATCACGCATGGTCAATGTTGGCCTAGAAGTCGCCAGGAAACAGCTCGTCTATACCCAGCCTAATGCGGATCTATTCTCCTACCCTAGCAATAGTGACCCTAAAAACTCAACTCAAAATTTAATTGAAAGAAACACTACAGCTGATCCAACTTTGATGTAATTTCCTTAAAACAAGTCAAAATGGGCTCAGTAGGGTGTTGTTGTTCCTTATGAGGTGGCGGGAAGGTCTCTTGAGGGCACCTCCTCCCACACCTGGACAAAAGCAAAGAAAGGTTTGTTGTGTCTGTCAGTGTAGTGTTCAGAGCACCACAAGGTTCAGTCTTGACCCGGTCCTTTTCTCCCTCTATATCTCCTCTCCCTTAGCAAACTCATCTCATCCTTTGGTCTACAATACCATTTATATGCTGACGACACCCAAATCTACCTATCCTGTGCCTTTACTCCCTCTGTCCCGGACAACATCTCTCGGTGCCTATCGGCCATCTCTTCATGGATGGCTGACGATTGCTTAAACTCAGGGCCGGGACAAGGTGTCCACCAACAACAGAGGCTGAGCTGCCCAAGTGCGCCCCCCGCCCCCCTGTTCATCCTCCATGTACCAAGATCTGGATGAATGAGAGAACCTTCCCAGACATGAAAGTATCATCTGTGAGGTGATTGTGGAGGAAGTGTAGAGGAGACATTGCCTGGGACTGGCAAGCAGAGGAAGGCAATAAGATATTATCTTATATTACACCCAGTAACCACCCCCACCCCCCCCCCCCCCCGCGCCGTCCTCCATATACCATGATCTGGATGATGAGAACCTTCCCAGACATGGAAGTGTCATCTGTGAGGTGATTGTGGAGGAAGTGTAGAGGAGACATTGCTGGGACTGGCAGCAGAGGAGGGTAATAAGATACTATATATTAGATATATAGAGCCAGACTCTCCGCCTGTCAGAACAGGGGGGGAGAGTGCAGACGGGGATGAGAGCCGGCCGGCATACAGATCAGGGGCGGCCCCGCCCCCAAAGTCTGGCCCAAGCCCCACCCCCAACAGCAGTGTCGGCTCACTGGTGGGGTGGAGGGGGGAGAGAGGAGGACACAATTATGAAACCAACATGCTATTTCGACAAAATTACCCTCAGAACTCAGAGGTAAGGACCACATAAAAATAAACCAGCCGAAATCATCATATGAAGCTACAAGAGTGTTTTATATAGTCATCAGCCCACAAACAGGAGCGGGCAACGGAAGCCCTCACTAGAGTAGCATGGTGTCCTGGGAAAAAACAAGAAAACCCTTCTCTGATGTCTGAAGTAGTCAAAGAGTGTGTATGACTGAGTGGTCACTGCTCTGTTTGAAGGGACTCAAAATGATGAAATATCCAGAAAATAAACCAATATACCCTGTTCTGATTCCACGTGCTGCAAGACGAACTGAAATACTTGCTGATGATTTGCTTGAACAACTTTGTCTGCTATTAAAAAAGCCAAATTCATTTCATTGGCTGTGGAGATATCCACAACATAACGACAATGCACAACTCAGTGGTCTTTGTCAGATTTTTTGATGAAGAAAAGGGAGAATTTCATGAGATGTTTTGGGTCTCACAAACCTCCATGGACACACAAGGGGGGATGATATCTATGAGCAGTGGCACAGATGCTTAGAGACAGAGCAATAGACCTGAAGCATGTTGGTTTCCTTGCTACTGATGGTTGCACCATGTATGATGGGAAAGAGGAGGGGATTAGTGTCACGCTTGAGAACTCACCACCCTGACCTGATGGCATACCACTGCATAATTCACCAGATGGTTTGTGTGCCAGCCTTGGAGAAGGTACTCAGAAGTCATGACAACAGTCATGAAACTAGTCAATATCTAGAGCATCCTCTGCTCTGCAACATCGATTATTGCGCTCATTTCTAATAGAGGTGAATGCTGCATTTGACGATTTGCTCCTTCACAACAATGTCCGGTGGCTTAGTAAAGGCAAGGTACTGGAGCGTTTTTGGGCACTGCGGAAAGAGCTGGAGACATTTTTGTTGGATCAGAAGAGTGCAAAAGCCAAACTGTTTGTGGATTTCATAAAGAATGATGAGAAAATGGAAATTGTTGCTTTTCTAACTGACATTACTTCTCATCTCAATGACCTTAATATGAAGCTCCAAGGCAAAAACAGCACAGTGTGTGATCTCATGTTAGCTGTCCGCGCTTTCCAGAGGAAGCTAGAGGTGTTCAAATGTGACTTACAACAGGATCTGCTTCACTTCCCAAGACTTTTGAATCAGACTGCAGGAAAACATTACCATCACAATTATGCGAATTCCTGGATAAGCTGATTCAAAATTTCCAAACTCGCTTTGAAGATTTCCCACTGGGAAAACAAGTCTTGCTGTGCATCGAAAATCCATTTCTTGTCAAAAATATTGCAGAATTCTCAAATGAAGCCACAAAGGTCTTCAAATGGGCCAGTGCTGCTTCTCTGCAAACAGAGCTAATTGAGTTACAAGAAAACCTAGCACTGCAGGAATCTCACTGTGATCGTGTCACCTTCTGGACACAGATGGTTACTACAGCAGGTGTTCCTCTCCTGCAGAAGATGGTCCTTCAAATTCTTACAATGTTTCCCTCAACGTACTGCTGTGAATCTGCCTTTTCAACTATGAACATAGTGAAAAACACATATCGCAACACCCTCACCAATGAACATTTACATCAGTGCCTTTGCCTGGCCCTCACACCTTTTATGCCCAAGTTCAAACAACTGGTGGCACAAAGAAGGTGTCACTTTTCACACTAAAAGGCCTAACATATAATTGTTTTGTATATAGTTCTAAAGTTTGGCGATTGCCTTTTTTTGGAGTTTTGAAGTTTGGAATATAACCGTCACTTTTCCGGACCTCAGACTGAATAAAAATTTGTTAAGTGGACCTTTCAAATTTATATTTGAGTAGCCCTGGTATAGGCAGTTCTTTTCTCCCTCCTCCTTTGTTCAATACCTGTTGTGCTTTCTGAGCTTTATTTTATTTGTATATGTGTTTGTATCTGCATCTCAGTTGTTATTATTGAAAATGTATTAAACATATTTTGAAAGAAAAATCTAGAAATAGAAATTCTCCCTTCACGCAGTATGGTGGAAATATATTCATTTGTCAGAAGCCTATAATTAGTTTTGTAACAAACTAGCTATACAATTGCAGAACTATGGACGGTAAAGGGAAACCCTAAACAGAATTACATATGTATTGCTGAACTCTTAACGCATGGGTTAAAACAGGTTCTTTCTAAACCATCTGACAATTGTGTATTCATTTCCTGCCTTCCAAGTCTAAATTACTTTAATAACATCCTTTGGGCTGAGCACAAATGTTCTTTTAATAAGACAAAAGCTGCACTGACAGGAATTACTTCACAAAGGTGTAAACATTGAAACATGTTCCTGTTTTCTGGATATCATCTTCAGTAGGAATATGTATCTTATAGTAGAACACCCCTTAAATGCAATCGTTTGCCTTTGTTATGGTGAGAGATTATGTAATAGGGTATTTTAAAACATCTGTTGCCTCAACGTCTTTTTTCCCCCTGAATAATACCAAAATGTGAGAACATGCTCCCACATCATTCCAGTTTTACTCAGTATGTAAAATGGAAGACTGTAACCTTATCCCTGTACAACCCTACACATACAGGCCCTATAACGACCAAAATAACGTACATTTGTGTTATTTTATTCACTACAATGTGCTTGCCTTACCCTCACTGAACTCTACATACTGTCTGTCCTTACATTTAAACATGTAATCCATACAATGAACCTTACCTTCACTGTAATCTGTACAGTGTGCCTGCTCTTACAAAAACTGTACTCTACAATGTGCCTGCTCTTACTTTCACTCTAATCCAAGCAATGTTCCTGCACTTACCTTCACTTATTTCCCAATAAATATTTATTAAACTGTTTAAAACCATCTCCGAAAACTAAATATTACCACAATCAACAATGGATGTAATAATTCCAATAAAATAAAGTAAAACTTTATTGCACAATGTCATATACCATATCATATTATAATACAATGAAAACGGTGTACACAAATGCAAAACTGCAAAACTTAATAAACAAACAATAGCTGTAATGCGCTTGCAAGACCAGATATCAAGCTAAAAGACTTAATTGGGTAATCTAGAAAATAAGTCAAGGGTCATACACAAAGATTAGTCCAATAAAGTTCAGAACAGACGCATAATGCAGGATGCTTGGTCAGGGACAATCCAAGGTCAAGGCAGGCAGTGTTAAAATAATACCAGAAATTAGACCAGGTCACCAAAGACAGTTGTAGACAGACAGATAAATCAAAACACAGGAGCACACCCCAGCACACTGCTATACAGAGGCTATAACTGGCAATGGTGTGCATAACCATTAAATGGCTGGTTTGCCCAATCACGTTGCACATGGGGTTTTAGGATTGCAAGACAATTGGCTGGGAATCTTCTGTAGCCGATTGGGATACAAGACATTTAAAGGATACATGTCCCACCCTACAGAATGGCAGCAGGACCCCTAAACTGTACTGTGTACAGCACATCCACAGAGCCACTGGGGATGCTGGAACAGTAGTTTGGCCAAAACAGAACCCTCCGCCAGAGCTGGGAGACATGCCTCGGCAATGCTGAGAATGCCTCAGGTTCAGCCTCCGGAGACTGTCTGCAATCCCTGGGATCTACAAGGATGACTGGAGGTCACTAGGAGGGCAAGTACCTTACAATAGGCCAATCATCCAAAAAAAAAAAGGATCATAAAAGAAAACCACCTTCCAGAAAACACTATAAAAATGGAGGTATTACACTATAACGCAATGGAGTCTGCAGAGATGCTGCAGTGGGAACTCCCACCAAATAAATGGAAACTGGAACAAAACTAAGCTATTTAGCTAATCCTATTAATAGCAAAAAGAAAGAAAAAGGGGAAGAAGGTAAGTAAGCAGAGAAGAGGAGAATGCATCTAGAAAGGAGAAAGCAGCAGTAGAAGAAGAAAAGGAGGAAAGGAAAAAGAAAAAAAAAAGGGGGGGGGGACTTCAGGGGGAAGACACGCCATGCTAGACAACAGGAGAGAGGGGAGGGGGATGTGAGAGGGTGATCCCACGTTTCCAAAAACGCATTATAAATGTGTAAAGGCTGCCATACACGGCACGGATTCGTGCCGGATTCCGGCGCGATGGATTCCGGGCGCGTGCACGCGGATCCATCGTGCCGGAATCCCCTGCAGCCCACCTTGCCCGTCCGACCGCATCCGATGGATCGGGGGCACAGAATCGGATCCGAGGAAGAACCAACCTGTTGGTCTTTTCGGGTCCGATTCTGCTCTGATCAGGGGGCGTTGCGGTCAGGGAGGCGATCCATCGGACACGGATCCGGCCGTGCAAGGTGGGCTGCCACGATCGGATTCCCTAATTGGCTGATCGTTCTCACCTGTGGATGCCGGCGGAATCGCCGGAATCCATCGGTGCTGAATCGTTCAGCCAGGGAATCCGTGCAGTGTATGGCTAGCTTTAGGCTTTGCCTGTCTAGATGCGGGTGGTGTTCCTGAATCCAAGGATCCCAAGTCACCAGAAATTGCTCATGTTTGTCTTCAAGAATGCTAGATAGTTTTTTATTGAGCAGGATGGCATCTACTCTGTTCAAAAACTCAGTGAGAGGGAGTAATTGTTTTTTCCAATTACGAGCAATGGTTAGTTTAGCAGCAATAAGTAGATGATGTGCTAACTTACACTGTACACGGCTTAGAGAATCAATCTTAAAATGCAGAAGGGCCTGCAGGGGTCCTTGGAAACCTTGGTGCTAAATAGTTTAGACATTATAGATGACCTCCAAGTTAGTTACGTTGATCGAGCACTTGGGGACGGTGGACCATAGGCAAGACCACTCCTCCTCTGTTTTAGCTGAGCCCAAATCACGTTCCCAGGCTGACAGAATTGTTGTTTGATTGATGATTAAGGATGCATCTAGATTAAGGCTTACCACAATGCCCAGAAAAAGGGGTCTATAGGTTGCTCAGATTGGAACGTGCACCCCTACAGAATGGGTAGAAACGAGAGTGAAGGCCACATCTTTAGTGAATAAAGTCATTGTCATTTAGTAATTGATTTTATCATATACTTCCCTGTCTACAGATTCAGAAGTTTGTGCCTTTCTTGTTTTCTCATTTTCTCCTGCCCTCTTAGCCGTGATGAAGCCCCAATTGGGGCAAACTTGTTGGCTTTGCATGTTCACATCTATAATTGATACAACTTTGACAACGTTTTCAATATTGTGCATGAAGAGGAAGTTCTCTATAAGAACTTCCATTTTTTTTTGTGTTTTTTGTTGTGTGAGTATATTGTCTCTTTTAAATGGTGTAATTAGGATCAAGTACATATGTATTGATTCTTATCCAGATAAACCTCCAGAACTGGAGGGGTTTTTTTTTCGATTCTTACAAATAAAATGTTATCAGTGTTATTACAGAATAAACAAGATTTAATGGATGAGATTTCTCTGTCACCGCTCTTTAAAGACCAAATTACATGCTGACCTAAATAAATGAGGTAGTCTTTCTCTTATTGCTAACTATCTTCTCTTCTTTCCATTGATCCTAGACCATCTGTCCACTTTTTCGTTTCTAAAGCTGGGCATACACGTAACAATTCCTGCACGATCCGATCCCCGATCGCATGCTGTGCGCTTCCGCATCCCTTAAGGATCGGGTAATGCAGGGATTGGAGGCTGCAACTGACGAGGATTGGGCTGAAATCAGCCGTACTGTCGGATCGCACAGTTATCGGACAGGATGGTACATTTTAGCCCAATCCCATTAGTTTGGCTGGGGACGGCTGCCCCCAGCCAAACTAATGAGCTGCAGATGTAGAGTGCTGGCCGATTTTCGGCACTAGCGGGCAGGCGTGATGAAGTCATCACGCCGCTCCTAGTGCAAAGAATCGCATAAGGAATAGATGGTACATCCTAAAAGCGAATTCAAATTCACCTCCTGACTCTATACTAACTAATTCATCACTAGTTTTATTAGGCTATGTTCCCACATTGCTCACACGATCAGATGCGATTTTACCCATGATTTTTTTTTTAATCGCCTTCATTATAAAATAAAAACAGTGTCTATAGAGAATGAATGGAAGCAATTTTTTTTCACATCCACACGCGATAAAAAATCTTGTCCATTCATGTGTATGGGCGCAATCATAAAAAAAAAATGACCATGGCCATCAATTGAGTGGGGACAAGCCCCTTCAACTGAATGGACGCAATAAACCGCGCAAGGCGATTAATCGACTATGTGGCAAAATAGTATATTCAAAGAAGAGGTCTCGCTCTGGGAGTAGTGTAGCCAACATCCCATAATAAATTA
>CM070034.1:82729389-82784083 GCA_036250615.1 Ptychadena robeensis | reverse complement strand
ACTCACATGTGAATGTACCAAAATTGACCCACACACTAAAGCCGCGGCGACCAGATTCCGCGGGCGAATAGCCTTAAGCCCCCCATACACCACATACAATTACCATGCAACTTCTGTACAACCAACTTTTCTTCTACCAAAACCATGTAATAGGAGGACCTTTCTACACCTTCCAATCACTATGTATTCTATCAGGGAGGTCACTATACTACTTAGTTGTTGGTAGTTGTTGTCTCATGAAAGTTGTATGGAGGAATCTGAAGGTGTATGGGGGGCTTTAGGGATGACATGGTTGGTAACTTACAAGTAGACTCTTAACAGTCAACGAATATTTGCTATAAGTGTTGACTCTTATTTTAGTTGTATGAAGGTCTAAGTTGTATGTAATGGATAAAAATATATTTTTTAAACTTAAGTTACAAATGTCTGAAATTTAAATATAGGGAACTTGCTATTTGCAAACCACATTTCCAGCAATGCCCTTTAAAACTCCTTTTCTATACATTGGATAGGATACCTTTTTAGTAACCTTTGATGTCTTTTTAACATATCACTAGCTGAACTTCCGCAAAGTCCGATCACGAACAGGTGGATCGGAAAAAAAGTCTGATGTCCGCCTGTTCGCGGGGAGATTCAAACTGTCTGTTGGTGGGCATTTTGATTCGGGAAAAACTGAGCCAATTTTTACTAGAAGACCAGGTTCTCTACCCGGTCTCTAGCCTGGGCTTTTCGTCAGCTAGAAGAAATGTCATGTTCGCGGCTGAACTGTCCACCTTGCGGACAATTCGGTCATCACTACATATGACACATAATTGTGCCAATGATTGGTTGACTGTTGTCAAAGAGCCTATCTTTGCAGACTTTGAACTTAAAGTTAATAGTATAAAAAAAAATATTAGTTAAGGATTTTTGTGAGAACATTCAAAATTAATTTACATGTCTTTATAGCTGCAAATAACCTCCTTCTAATCTGCATTTGACCTGCTTAAAGCTGGAGTTAAAGCTGCATTTCTATAGACTTGTATGGGAATAAGAAAGATATTTGATCTAAAAACTATTTGCACAAAAAAACAGCTTAGACTTTTTCTTATATTCTGAATATTATGATATTGCCAACAGTTTAGTTTAAGTGTTTTGTTCTGTTTCTGTTTTACTGACCTTATGTGATTCTTTTATGTATCTTTTCTGTGTTGGCAATGTATCTGTTTACTAAAGTGTTGTCCAATTTTAACAGTGAACTTGTAATGTTAGAAAGAAAAAAACAGTGAAGTGTTAAGCAGTACCTAATGTGAACTACATTCCTGCTTTTTATAATTCCCTTTTAACAATTAACCTAGCTTGACAATTGTTTCTAATTTATGCAGCACCAGTGCATGGTGTGAGTGGCTGCTAAACCATAATGGTTGCCGTTCATTCTTCTATTCTTTCCTTTATCATAGCATGTTAAGGACCTTTATCATATCCTGCTTTCACAGTCTGGTTTGTTAAGCACATGTAATTGAACGATGAACACAGTACAATCATTACAATGCAGCTACTCAGAAACAAACTATTGTTATTATAACCACATAATCACAATGGTATCACTTCTATAAGGTTGGTAAAAGAGCAAGTCTCTTTTATTTATTTTAATAAAAAGCTATTCAGGTTATAATTATATTAATCAGCCTTCTCATAATACACTGCTATTGCACTCGTTTCTTTTACAGTGATGTCTAATATTGAGTCAAGTTGTTATACTTTATAGACAGTTCCCTATTCTTTAACTTGTTAATTGGTAAATGATTCATTCTCAGAAACACATCCAATTATATTGTATGCCACTATGGATTAAAATAGATGGTTCCATATTTTAGGTCACTTTTCAAGATGTGAAAAGAACATCAAGGAGAAAATGTTAGTATTGATTTTCTTTCTGTCTGTATCTGTTGGCTGTCGTTGAGAACTGGCTGTTGGCTGTGCGTTAAAAACAGACACAAATAATAATTAGATTAAGGGGCAAAAGGAATAAAGAGATATGATGAAAGGTTAATCTGGAAGGGCACATAACCGTAGAAGCCGTGTGCTGTGCCTTTGCTGTGTGTGGAATATTGTGCATCTTTCTGTATTCTTATAAATATAGTTTCTGCATTCCAGTACAGTTTCCTGGGGCTGTGGATGTTTCCTGACACAAATCAAATTATAGTACAGCTTTGTTGTTTTGGCACACCTCTGTTACATAGGCCAAAAAATGATTTCTATATTGACCAAGACCTTTGTAAAATTTGGAAACTATTAGGTAGAAGTAATTTAGTAGTTTGTGATGAAACCTCTAATATAGTTGTGCATGGCACTCCTTAACAGTACTGGAACCATGGACATTGTTTTTGTTGTATATGGAATTTTATGTGTTGAAGTTCATCTATGGTTTTTAGACTAAAGGTAGGCATACATGGGCCAATTCCAACCTGATATTTTGGCTGATCAACCGCTGTGCATGTTACCATGGACCAGGGTGGATAAAAATTGATGATTTTTTTAAAAAATATAAAAAAAACGATTTTATTTTTTATTTAAATCAGATTTTTTTAAATTTAAATCAGATTTTTTTTTTAAAATCAGATTTTTTAAAAATAACATGCTTTTTGAGGAAAAAACATTACCATCCCAAGGTTTTTACATGATGAAATAAAGATTAGCTTATGTAGAATAAGGCTGTATATGTTTAAATGTTTTGGTAAATAAATTCCATAAAAAACATCCCAAAAACAATAGACAGAAGTTGATAAAGGCATAAACACATCACCCAAAATTTCCCCTGGAATAGACAAGGGCGAGGGGACGGGCCGCTCAATATGTAAAAGCAATACATTGATTATACACAGTGCAAAAGATGAAGAAATGACCATCATATCAATCAAATACAATGCACAATGTTGCGGATGTACACAAATTTCACCCCAACGCGCATTTCGTTGAAGATTTCTTCAGGGGGTATGATATGTCATTTCATAAGCCAAATCTGCTTTTGTGTCCCCTCAACCGTGTCTATTCAAGGTAGCTTTTGGATGATGTGCTTATGCCATCAACTTCTGTCTGTTTTTGTAGGATTATTGGGCAGTTTCTCTGCCTAAAAGATATTATCACAGATGATTGGTTAACTTTCTCAGTTCTCAAAATGAAGTGCAACAGAAAAGTTGTCCAAATATGAATGATTAACCTAAACTGGGGATAAAAAACTAATATGAGAAGTTGTTGTTCTAAAAATCTTCACCTATTTGCATTTTAAAGTTATACCAGCAAGAATGATTGATTTAAATCAGTTTGATTTAAATCGAGCCTTACTGACTACTGATTTAAATCGTGATTTAAATCATGATTTAAATAGGTTTGATTTAAATCAAATCCACCCTGCCACGGACTGCCCGTCGTTCATCCGCAAATCAAGTGCCCCCACCTGGTCAGATTGACCAGGATCCTACCATCATCACACTAGAGTTGGTTCCCTCATCTATCAAGGGAGAATCGGAGCGTGTATGCCTACTTTTACTGTTCTGCCAAAAATAGCATGAACCCTTGAAAAAAACTAAATTTGTTTTTTGTATGTTGAAAAAGTAAACAGTTTTGTGAAATCTTGTTGTCCTTGATCTCTTGATGAGATTGGACCTTTCTTTTTCCCTTTGATAGCATAGGATAGCCAGACAAGAAATACAGATGAAAAACTGACAGTTTTTCTGTTTTATTTTGAATAGGGACTGTTGTGCTTTAAATGGACCATGTTCTGTTAAGATCCTCTGACCTCTGCAAAAGAAGAGCAGAGATCACATGAGCATGCAGAGCTGAAGTGTCCATCTACTCCTGATCCTAGTCTGTGGACAGTAGATGCAGGCCTTTTTTATATATGTGAAAGTTAAATTATGACCAATTAATATACCCATTGATTAAATAACATTTGCTTTATTTAGATTTTAAATACACTTACTAAAATAGACGGTCCCTAGCCAAAGAAGGTGAACTATACTTAGTTATGTATTCACAAGCCTACAGTTTACAGTTCTTCAGTCATTTAAGATATTCATCTGTTCGAATCAATCAAATACCTCCACTCCCATCACAAGCCAAGTGGTATAAAAGTCCTGTAGTAATGGATGATCTTTTGTTACAAACTGTGAACATGAAGAACTGGTTCATATACCTGAATATCTACAGCAGAGGAAGTGCAGAGACACTGTATCTGAAAGATGAGTAGACAGAACACGTATCTGTGTAAATATAATTAAAAAAGGGGATAGGAAACCACTGAAACTGACAGTATGTTGTTCTGTGAACTTCTGACTACAGATACTAATGACATGACCTCTTACTAAATGAAAAGTATTTATTTTTTCTATTTAAAAATACAAAAAGAAAAACCAAACAGTGAAAAGTTCTGAGTTTACTGCTTTAGGTATGCACAATCTTGCCATGTCATCTTAATGTCCATACCCTAAGCAAAGCATTGCTTCTTGTCAATACATTTAGTAGCACACTGCCTTTTATTCAATACAAGCCTGAATATGAAACACTATAAATGGCAGCTAATCTTACATGAACATGGGGGAATTCTTCTGATATTATGAGTGTTTCACTGTAGGCATATTTAATGTTCTGTCACAGTACTTAACTTACTATTGCAGTCACTAATTGGCCTTGGAGCTTAGATTATTGATCTTAGAGACTAATTATGCTTCTCTTGGCCTTTCGGAGCAAACACCACATATCCTTTAAAGGGAACTGAGTAACATAGCAGAGCACATATCTATGCTGTCATTAGCAATGGTTTCTGGAAATGTTTGGTCTCTGCAATTCCTGTACGGTCAGACCGTCACTGCGGCACTAGAGAGTGCTGAGTGGACAGCAGTCATTGCATCTGTCTGTCACATGAGAATGTGATAGGAACGCTCAGTGCCCTCTTGGGTAAATATGTAGGAGACATTTTACTTTTCAACTGAAAGCCACAAGGGAATGAAAGGATACAAGAAGGTTAAAGAACTTTATCTGGAGGAAAGTAATAGATAAAACAGCGACAAATGTACTGTGGGCTATGCCCATAGAGGAAGAATACAGAATTAAACATTGTACACTACTAGAATCTTGACCGATGGACCAACAACTTGTGCTCATTTATAGCAATAACATTAAAAGATAGAAAAGGTATGCTTTAGTAAATCAAAGATGCCAGCATCATATCAAGTGTGGAACTATATGCAGACATGAATGTCAGAGCACAGAAAATGTTATCTATCTTAATGTGATACACCTTTTGGTACACCATTTATGCTGTAAGGTACATACAGTGGGTACAGAAAGTATTCAGACCCCTCTTTGTAATATTGCAGCCATTTGCTAAAATCTTTCTTCCTTATTAATGTATACACAGCACCCCATATTGACAGAATTGTAGACATTTTTGCAGATTTATTAAAAAAGAAAAACTGAAATATCACATGGTCCTAAATATTCAGACCCTTTGCTACGACACTCATATATATAACTCAGGTGCGGTCCATTTCTTCAGATCATCCTTGAGATTGTTCAAGCTGTGTTTGATTATACTGTTTGGACTTGATTAGGAAAGCGCCACACCTGTCTATAAAAGATCTTACAGCTCACAGTACATTTCAGAGTAAATGAGAATCATGAGATCAAAGGAACTGCCTAAAGAGCTCAGAGACAGTATTGTGGCAAGGCACAGATCTGGCCAAGGTTACACAAAAAAGGTTCCTAAGAGCACAGTGGCCTCCATAATCCTTAAATGAAAGACGTTTGGGATGACTGAGCTATCGGGGGAGAAGAGCCTTGAAGAAGAACCTGAAGATCACTGTGGCTAAGCTCCAGAGATGCAATCGGCAGATGGGATAAAGTTGTAGAAAGTCAACAATCTCCTCACTTCAAGACACATGAAAACCCACATGAAGTTTGCTAACAACACCTGGAGGACTCCATGATGGTAAGAAATAAGATTCTCTGGTCTGATGAGACCTTTTTGTCCTTAAGCGGTATGTGTGGTGAAAACTAGGCACTGCTCATCACCTGTCCAATACAGTCCCAACAGTGAAGCATGGTGGTGGCAGCATCATGCTGTGGGGGTGTTTTTCAGCTGCAGGGACAGGACGACTGGTTGCAATCGACGGAAAGATGAATGCAGTTAAGTACAGGGATATCCTGGACAAAAAACTTCTCCAGAGTGCTCAGGACCTCAGACTGGGCCGAAGGTTTACCTTCCAACAAGACAATGACCCTAAGCACACCGCTAAAATAGCGAAGGAGTGGCTTCTCTGGAGAGACCTGGAGCATCTCTGGAGAGACCTAAAAATGTCTGTCCACCAACGTTTACCATCCAACCTGACAGAAATGGGGAGGATCTGCAAGGAGGAATGGCAGAGGATCCCCAAATCCAGGTGTGACAAACTTGTTGCTTCTTCCCCAAAAAGACTCATGGCTGTAATAGATGAAAAGGTGCTTCTACTAAACACTGAGCAAAGGGTCTGAATACTAAGGACCATGAATCTGCATAAATTCTTAAATTCTGTATCTTTCTGTCAATATGGGGTGCTGTGTGTACAAGATAGTGAGGGGGAAAAAAGAACTTTAGCAAATGGCTGAAGATTTTAGCAAATGGCTGCAATATAAGAATGAGTGACAGTACCCACTGTACTTCTGACCCACTGGTAATTCTGAAAAACAAATCTGGTCATTAGAAACGCTTGCCTGATCCTTACACCTCCTGATAGACCAACCATTAAAATACATGAATTGTGGGTGAAGGGGCAACCTTTATTTTGCTCACCTTTCCTTGTCGCTTATAATGTATGTAATGTAATGAACACTTTTCTAATAAAGTAATGTAGGTACTAACAGATTGAATGGTGCACTTCTGTGGGCTTGTTTCCATTATACGTCGGGACCCCTCCGCTAAGCGTACACGCTTAGCAGGGGTCCCGACGTTTCCCACAGACTTTGCCTGCCGCCGGATGGTCTGTTTACACATGCGCCGGTGTAAAGGCTGAACGTGCTCGACTACGTTCAGCCTTACACCGGCGGATCGGCTCGGCACAATGAAGACAGAACCGTCCGCCGAGCAGGTAAGTCTATCTGTTACGTTGGGACCTCCCGCTAAGTGTGTATGCTTAGCGGACGGGTCCTAACGCAATGGAAACATAGCCTTAATGGGATGTTTCCAAAGAAAAACAGAGTACACAATGGTGTTCTTCTTGCTGTTACTATTTGGAAGCCTTATGTTTTATAATAATAGCTGAGATTGGAGCTTGAGTGATACCCTTTAATGGAAGTCATTGAAAAAGCAAGCTTTCAGTATAATAGCTGAGATTGTGAATATTGTAGAGCCAGCTCTTTTTCCACTGTGTCTGATACCATGAGTTTTTGGGATGTTTTGCTTTTTTTTTAACTCATGCATTGCTAGTCAATGGATGCATTTATGGTGCGTAAAAAAAATGCATTATAACTCAGTGGAAATAGAGCCTTAGTTTTATTGCACTAGAGGCAAAAAAAAATCTGGTGCCCCTTCCTGACAGTCAGAGAGGCAAGGATGTGGCAGAGCTGTGTAAACCTCAGACAGGAGTGACAAAAATACAGATTTTTGAGAGGTTGAAGAGCTGCTATCTTGTCATCATATCTTTGTATTTCGCTGTTCCCCTGGAGTTGAGCTGTAACAAAATGACAGCTGTTAATCTAACTGAATGTTTACACATGTAGTACTTGCAGGGTTACATGCTTTAGATTATACTGGTAGTTAATTGGCTCCCTTCCAAATTGGCTGTAGTGTGTGTATGGCTGTTAAGTGCTGCCGAGTATGTTGGCACTGTGTAATATAGGGCATATGTATTGTTCCTATCTAAGTGTCTGTGTGTTGTCTACATTTAGAATTCTGGATGGTATTTAGGAAGTGTTGTGTAGAGTGGGCCATTCATTGTACTGATGAGCAGCTTGGAACTGGACTGGCAGTAGCAGTCTGTGTAATAGGAAAGTTAGAGCCAGATTCAGAATGTTGTACAAGATGAGACAGTGCTAATCTAAGCCCATCTTCCCAACGTGCCCAATAAGATAACGGACAGCTGTGGGATATGGATGGCTCATCTCCTTTCCCTCTGCCAACACAATCACTGGCTGTTGCTATTTTCTTTCCTTTGCAAATCTGCAGCTTGTAATTTTCTTTAAAGTGTCCCCTTGAGAGTCAGACCTCTAATTTCATCTCTCGCTCCTTTGCAGAGCATTAACGTAAGTAGACAGATTTTTTTACTGAAATACTGGTTGAAAATAGGCAGAAGTACAGTGGCTCCAGGTTTTTTCCTAATTAGCCCATGAGCACATAGTCCTTACCTGCTCGGCAGACGCTGTGTTTAGACATGCAGAGGCTCAACGTTCAGCCTTGCATCGGCGGAACGGCTCGGCACAGTGAAGACACAGCATCTGCCGAGCAGGTAAGTAAATGTGCTCCGTCAAGCAATACACTTAGCAGAGGGGGTCCCGACGTATGTGGAAACATAGCTTTAAGCCCCCCATACACGTTAAGATTGGGACCCGATGTTTTGGCCGACCGACCATGCATGATGATCAGAAGCAGGCAGACAGGCTGTTTGAATCTAAGATCCCTGTCTAAAGTATTAGACCGATCTAAGAATTACGGACATGTCCAGAACGGCTCTTTAAGTTTTACATCGGCCAAAAAATCTATGCGTGTATGGGGGCTTAAAACAGGGAACACACATATATATATGGGCCAGATCGCTGGCTGCTTCGAGCATCGTGCGCGCTCACGGCCATCTGTCTGTTCCATATCTTATGCGGCATCCCTGTTTTCCACGTAAACCACGGTCGCTGTCCATTGTTTTTCATGTGAACCTAAAACAAAAGACTAAGGTATCTTATTCTTCAACCTATTAAACCTAGCCATTTGCTAAATTCCTTAGCCCCAACCCTAAGGCCAATAAGAGGTGGAGCTAAGGCATATCTCCCCAATACCTGAATGCATTTTCGTCATCAAGTCACCCCCACCTGTAAAATTAGAACGAGCCATAGCCCTTCAGTCAACTTATAGTTTTGTGGTTGTGGGAAGATTGCTCATCTGAGATAATGATAGCTAAAGCTGAATGCCTATGCAGAATGACCATAATTATTAATATCTCTGATGCCTGTAATACGTATGCCACTTGCCTATGCTGCAGACATCAGAAATCCAGTAGCACAGTTTTACTAGTGACAGATGTTCATAGCCTTAGGAAGGGTTTTTTTTTACAGAGCTGCTTCTAGTTTCTTAGCCACTGGCAAAAGTCACAGACTGCTTTCTGAAAAAGTAATGAAAATATGGAATTATTCAACACTGGTGAGTGTGCGCCCCCTACAGGAAACCTGCAGAGACACAGCCATTACATCTTACTGTAGGTCTATCTGCATTCTTCAGATTGAAGCAAAGTGCTTTTATTTAGAAAAGCCTTTTACTGAAATAGAAGGTCTGCCTCCCCTTTCCCAAATTACATGGTATAAGTAGATGTAAACGAAAAAGATAAAACTATTGGATTCATTCATACATCACCTCTTTTTCCACCTCCTTTAAGGTCTTTCTTGGCTTTGAAATTGTTTGGGGGAAATGCACGTATCAGTTCATTAACCTGCTCTTAATATTTAGAGTAGGAAGCCCACTGTAGGATCACGCTGCATTTGTCTTGATTATTTTAAAATGTGCATAAAACCAAATATATAGAACAATTAACCATTATGTGTGGCCGGGTAAACTCAGCATTCCAAATAATAAGTCTAAAGGCCCCCATACCCGTTCGACCTAAACCAACCAAGTCCAAAAAAAAAAAAAATCGATGCCTGTCCACATGGTTCGATTGACCTAGTTCGATCAAAGTTGATCAAAAAATCAATAGAAAGCTGATTGGACATGTCGGAAAATTTTGATCGATCGGGTATACATCAAATGGTATTTTGTTGAGCCCGACCGATTTTTGGTTAGATTGAAATAATAAGCATACTTGTACATCCTTTGGCAGACATTCTGGTGTGTTTACGATCGACTTTTATGGATTATGGTTTTGATTGATGGAACCAACATCGATCAAATAATGATTTCTCCATGTGGGAGGTAGTTCGAATCATACTTCGATTGATCGAACCAACGTCGATCAAAATTTACGATCAAATCTGACATTGATTGTAGGGAAATCTAAATGTGCCTTTACTTTAAAAAATGTTTGGGCGGCTTTTAAAGGAATGCATTTAGCATCATTAATGATAGTACAGATTACTGTGTACTGTAGATTGTATCATGATAAAGGTGCACAGGTCAGAGTAGACATTTTATTATGATGTAAGCCCCCCATACACCTTACAATCTTACCATACAATTTCTATACAACCAACGTTTGTTCTACCAAAACCATGTAGTATGAGGATCTTTCTGAACCTTCCAATCACTATGTATTCTATCAGGGAGGACCCAGCACTACATAGTTGTTGGTAGATCTAATGGAAATTGTATGGAGTGATCTAAAGGTGTATGGGGGGCTTTAGGTGGAGTACCAGCTTTTCACAGCAGTGGATGCATGCATGGCATTTGAAAGTTCATTTCTAAGCATCCTTAGTAGGTCATTTTCAGAAGGGTAATTTTAAATTTGTAATATTGCATATATACCAAGCGATCTGAAAGTTATAAATGCTATCATTCCCCCAGATAATCTAGCTACACTTTGGTGCTAAGAGTTCATCATCCTTTTCCCATGTGTTTGCGGGAAAAAAACGTTTTTGCCCCCCTTGTCTCCTGAGGGCACCCTTATTTTCTATTATAGTGCATTTATTGCATGGGTCGGTGTCAGTAATATTATGAGGCTTATGGCCTCTCAAATACTGAAATTAACACAATATTCTTTTCTACACTATAAACAGCTACATGACCCAGGGAGTACTGAGCCATTTTGTCTCTTGGACTTAAGCATACCTCATTCATACAAATGATGACAGAGACTAAATGGATTCTTGGCTTGTTGTTTTTATGGTAGACGTGCCTACATAAATCTGTTGACTGTCCCTGATCTCTATGGACCTTCAAAGGTTTTTTGAGGCTTTGTCAGTCTAAACCAGTGGTTCCCAAACTGAGGGGCGAGGAGGTACTCCGGAGGCGTGGGCCCTGTGTTTGAATAGGAGGGGGGGGGGCTCGATAATGTTCCTAAATAGAAAAGGAGGGCCCTGCAAGGAAAGTTTGGAAACCACTGGTGTCAACTATGGTTTTGTAATCTCCTTAAGTTATAGTCACTTTAAATGCCTGCTTTATTAAAAATACTTTCTTGCTTGTATTCATATTGAACTGGATGTTCTTCAGTCCGTTTTTTAAATGGTATGTTTAAACGTATGATGTATTAAAAAGAAATATGGTTCAGTTTGGAAGGAGTTGTTTTGGTCCACATTTCTGTTTGACATTGCATGGAACCTGCATTCTCTTTGGCTATAAAATACATTTTATTTGGGAGGCAATTAGGCCACCAGGTGGCCCCCTAATGTTTTGTAACTTACTTTTAAACAGTTTTCTATACACTAGTCAGATACACGTTGGACCCTAAAACATGATTACGCAGGCAGTAATTTTTATCATTAGAAAAAATACATGTGTAGGTTTGTCTGTATACATACAGTGGGTACACAAATTATTCAGACCCGCTTAAATGTTTCACTCTTTGTTATATTGCAGCCATTTGCTAAAATCTTTTAAGTTCTTTTTTTCCCTCATTAATGTACACACAGCACCCCATAGTGACAGAAAAACACAGAATTGTAGAAATTTTTGCAGATTTATTAAAAAAGAAAAACTGAAATATCACATGGTCCTAAGTATTCAGACCCTTTGCTTTGACACTCTTTGCTGTGGTCCATTTCTTCAGATCATCCTTGAGATAGTTCTACACCTTCATTTGAGTCCAGCTGTGTTTGATTATACTGTTTGGGCTTGATTAAGAAAGCCACACACCTGTCTATATAACACCTTACAGCTCACAGTGCATGTCAGAGCAAATGAGAATCATGAGGTTAAAGGTACTGCCTGAGGAGCTCAAAGACAGAACTGTGGCAAGGCACCGATCTGGCCAAGATTACAAAAAAAATTCTGTGGCACTTAAGGTTCCTAAAACCACAGTGGCCTCCATAATCCTTAAATGGAAGATGTTTGGGATGACCAGAACCCCTTCTAAAATAGGACATCCTAGATCTGAATTTATGAAATATTCTTATTAAATGCTTTGTTCTTTAGAATGTGCTGACAACAAAATCACACTCAAGTTATCAATGAAAATCTAATTTATCAACTCATGGAGGTCTGGATTTGGAGTAACACTCAAAACTAAAGAGCACCCGCTACCTCATCAGGAGCATGCCCAGGCGTTGTAGGGAGGTCCTTCAGGCACGTGGAGGCCACACACACTACTGAGCATCATTGTGACTTGTTTTAAGGACATTACATCAAAGTTGGATCAGCCTGTAGTGTTATTTTTATATAATGTTTAATTTTGAATCCAGACCTCCATGGGATGATAAATTTCATTTCCATTGATAATGTTTGTGTGGCTTTGTTGTCAGCACATTCAACTATGTAAAGAACAAAGTATTTAATAAGATATTGTATTAATTTAGATCTAGGATATCTTATTTTAGTGTTCCCTATTTTTTAGCAGTGTGTATACATATATATTCTACACATAAAATTGCATTGCAGGACTGTTGTTACGGTTCTGTCTTGTACAGCATTAAACAGCTAAAAATTATATTTCAACGACCAGTGAAAGTAGCAACTTTATTCCAAAGTATTGCATTACTTCAAATAAAAAAAAATTAACAAAATTAAAGTTGTTGGGTTTTCCTTGCTGGTCTTTGTCACAGGGTAGGTATCTCCTTGCTTCTTTTTCCAGGGACAGCTGTAAAATGTTGTATTCCCCTTCAAGTGATAAACCTTTACTAATCTTTGCAAACCTAGACTATACATTTTTTGGCTGCCACTCCAGCTTAAAGGGATTATGTTTTGTGATTTGGGTGTTTTTTTCTCGATTAACTTTAGTCTTATGGCATCTGCATCGCTACTAACATAAAGTACTTAAGGAAGAATTTCTACCAGCTGATCACATTAGAAAGTGTATTTCGGTTTTACATTTAGACTGACTTATTTGACAGGAGGTGATCTTGTTGATTTTTATGGTATGTACAAATGTTACCATGTCACAAGTATCAGTGTGTCAAAATGTTATAGGTTTTGCATTGTATAAGTATTATATGCATTTCATAGGCATTGCATTTTATAAACCATTATTATATACATACATACATACATACACACAATCTTCGAAATGTGCAAGAATTACACGAAATTCAAATGTGGCCTCACATATATTCCTACCATACGTATGAGGTTAAACACTGTGATTGAAAAGACTAGAATTGTATTCATTAGATTAACAACACATTGCAAAACAAAAAATACAGCATATTCTATCAATCATTTTTTTCCTGTGTAAATTTGATGTGTTGTAAGATGTGCTCATTTTATACCACTCAACCCAAGTGCTTAACCAGGTAATATAAATCTCCTGCTATTGACAGATTTAAGCACATTTGTTGGCAGTTTACTAATTTGCATGAAAAGATTAAGATGTGCCATACTCTAATGGAATATTGACATTATTCCACTTTCTACGTACCATGGCCACCACCTGAGACCAGACAGTTGGAATGTTCCATGGCTATCATCTAGAGCAGTGGTTACTAACCTGTGGGACCGGACCCCCTTGGATTGGAGTAGCAGAGCCTAAGGGGGGGTTTCCACATCTGTTGGGACCCTCTCCACTAAACGTATTGCTTGGCTAGAGGTCCCGACGGAGCACATTCACTTATCTGCCCGGCGGATGCTGTGTTTTCACAGTGCTGAGCCGTTCCGCCAATGCAAGGCTAAACGTAGTGGAGTACGTTGAGCCTCTGCATCGGTGGATGTCTGAACACAGCATCTGCCAAGCAGGTGAAATCTATGTGCTTTGCTTATGACGGACCCCCCCCCTGCAGGTGACAGTCGGCCCTGGGACAGGAATGCCCCCTTTCCAGTGGCCCTGTATATATGATCCATGTCTGCATAAGTGTATATAGCATCTGTGGTTGCAATTTGTTTGTTTGGAGATTAAAGAGTAATTCTAGTCTTAGTAGACTGTGCAATCAAGTTGTTATTGTTGTGCTCATCATAACAGATATGTTTATGAACTAAGTCTGCCAATGTTCTATGTTCTATATTGTTAAACCAGATAGACAGAGAAATAACACTGCTACATCTGTACTACTTTCCTGGGGGTTGTGTCTCATTTTAACTTTTTTTCTAATCATTTTTGTGCAGTCATTTCTATTTCTTTCTGTCTAGTCCCATGTATACATCTTGTGTTGCTGGGCTTCAAATG
Source organism: Ptychadena robeensis (assembly GCA_036250615.1). Classification (NCBI taxonomy): domain Eukaryota; kingdom Metazoa; phylum Chordata; class Amphibia; order Anura; family Ptychadenidae; genus Ptychadena; species Ptychadena robeensis. Next base: position 82,769,624 of record CM070034.1, on the reverse strand, counting down.
CTGGTAATGATGGATTAAAAGAAACATTGTAAAGACAGATGTAGTAATGAAAAACAAAAGTATATTTCTAGCAGTAACAGCCACATTTTAGCTCTTTTCCTTTTTCCAGGAGTTTTCTAATGCATGGTCAGGGGGGGATTCTGCGCTAAACTTTATTCCACCAATAGGCTAGATTGTTATTTTTATTGCTCAATGTACAGCACATTTCAGTAAACATGCCTACCTCAGACATAACTTGACAAGTTACATTATATTTATATTGTATATATAATGTGGAGTTATGAATGATGTAAGACATACTTGCCTGGGTGTTTTATAGATTTGTATTGTCTATTTCAGAGTTTCTGGAGGGGAGCTGTTTGACCGGATAGTAGAAAAAGGATTTTACACTGAAAAAGATGCAAGCACACTTATCCGCCAAGTGTTAGATGCTGTTTGTTACCTGCACAGACTTGGAATTGTACATAGAGATCTGAAAGTGAGTTACAACATTGAGATTTCTACTCCTTGTTTTTAGTGTGGCTGAAACTGCTATGTTGCCATGTACTGGATTGCAGAGTTATCACTAACATGGTTTTCTTAATTCCTCTTCAGCCTGAAAATCTATTATATTTCAGTCAAGAGGGCGAATCAAAGATTATGATAAGTGATTTTGGTCTCTCCAAGATGGAAGGTAAAGGAGATGTGATGTCTACAGCCTGTGGAACTCCTGGGTATGTTGGTAAGTGACATCACAATGGTTTTTTGAGAGAATACTGAGGGCGATGTGAATGCTATCAAGTCAAATCTAAATGATGAATTCCTAGGGATCTATATCCATCCTGGGGGAGTTTAATATTTCCCTTGAAGCTGACAATAAATAAAGATCAAATCATTGTGGCTTTTCTATTATTTATTAATAAATTCGTTTTAGTAGCTTATCAAGTTTAAGACATTGACACACAGACATGACTAAAACTGGAATGTTTAGTTACTGCATGAATTACATGTATTTCTGTGGGATGTGGAAGAAAGAAGAAGAATCCCATGCACACTTGGGGAGAACAAAGTCTTTGCAGACAGTTTCCTTGAACCCCTGTGCTGCAAGGGCAGAGTACTAGCCCATGAACCACCATACTATGTGGGGGGTTAACAATTACTCATGATACACTTACACATTACTTCAAATGAAAAATTACAATTATCAAAAATTTAAATGAGAAAAAGAATTACTACTGGGTCTACTTTTAAATATGTAGGGGGATACACTACTGAAAGCACAGTGTAAACGCCTGTCTGGGACCATTCACAGGGGGGTGTCAAGCCAAAGCCCCTGCTAGAACTTTCACACTGACTTTACAGCTGCAATTCTTGAGAGAGATGTCCCATGGGTTTCCTATGCATTTTCGTGTTTGTTGTGAAAAAGCCGTTAGTGTAAAATAGGGAATGTAAAACAAAAAAGTGAATTATTTAGAAATGTTATTGACAGTTGATGAAAGCGAAACAGTAAGAAATAAAATGATTGATTTTAAATTAGTGACTTGCCAACATAGGGTTTTTTTTTTTTAAAAGTTGTCATATTTAATAGCTAAAATAATGAGCAAGCACTGTACTGTAGATATCCAATGTACTGGATGGGAAATTTTGGTTAATTGATGTTGTTGGTATCCTCTTTGTAAAATCCTATGCTTGCCTCTGCTTACTTGTTCAAAATTCATCTATGTGACCATATCTGCCGACAATGCCCATTTTCAGTTATTTCTTATTCCAATGAACTAACACTTTTTTGCCTTCACACACAAGAGTTATTTTACTGCAGCTATTTTCTGCTGCCAAGTACTGAGCATGGATGCTGCGTTCTCTGCAAGACTGTCCTGACCTGTAGGTCTTCCTGGAACAGAATTTGCTGCACTTATTCTTTGGTTTATATAACATAAAGAAAGCTATTGAGAAAATGCAAATCATCAAGTACATCAGTTAGTAGTGTTTTATTAAATGAATTTGATGCAATATGAAATTGCATTATATTTGGCAGTGGTTATGCAAGAGGAGTTTTGCTGAAGTCAGCGCTTTTGAGATGAGTAGAAAAATCCTTTGTGCACTGACGGTTCTGTAAAATCTAGCCGGGTGATGAGGTCTGGTTGTAACAGCTTTCATATTTCATTTTAGACAGGGTATCATTTATTCTATGCTTGCCAGCTTACCAAAATCCAATTATCTTAATGTTTTTGTCCTTTTGGGGCAGGGGTTAGGTAGTTAATCTCTCAAGTTTTGCAAGTTAAGGGATTCCGGTTACACTGTAATTAGCAAAAATGACACCATTTAGCCTTAAAAATACAGTGATATAGACTAAGAGCGTGTGTGTTCATGTTTATACTATTACAAGGGATGGAAATTCTCTGGAAAAGCTCAAGGAAACTCGTGGAGAATCACATGATCACTTTGATCAGCTGTTTCATTAGTGCTGCTTTGATTGGCTGATTCTGTTTCAGCCTACACAGTAAGTAGAAATGAGACATGATCAAATTATCCTGACCTGCTGATCAGGGAAGAAAACAGCTGATCAGCTTGATCTTGTTCCTCTCTATGGCTCCCCATACACATTTCTATCCATGGGCGATTTTGCGGACTATGGACTGGCGTGCGCGTTCATGTCGCTTGCACTGGGGTTAATCGTCCGCTAAATGGAGGCACCCACCAAGAGGAATCGACAAGAATAGCACAGGAAGTCAGTCGCATGGCAATCCAATTCCCCATCCAAAGTATCTTACAGGAAACGATGTGTGAGTGGCACACATCGAGATTCCCATAAGTTCGGCTGATGGCTAAAAGCAGTGTGGTGACTTCACCATGCTGTGAACAGTCGCTGGCAGATTGCACAGATTGCACTTACAGCAGATTGCTGTAAGGATAGCTTATAAGTTCTTACTTTATTCATTACTTTACTCATTATTCATTACTTTACTCATACATAAAGGAGAAATAGCTATATTTAGCTGCTTAGGACAATGAAATTCAGCATCCCTATTGGTCCATTTATTTATGTATCACAATGTGAAATTATGGTGTAGTGCGCTAACATCACTTCAGATACATTTATGTTGGTTCATCAATAAAAAAAAAGAAGAAAATCAATTTGTGTTTGGACATGTCAAATCTTTTTCTCTGGTTCTTTATAAGACTTGCAAAAAAACAAAACACACCTGTCTAATAATAACATGCATTTTTAATCCAAAGAGGTATGTAACAAGCCTGGCTTGGCTGATGCTGAGAATACTGATTCTTGGCTGAGCTTCCTCATGTCCTGTGAGCAAAGGGGCTTGATTCCAGGAATCAGGAGAAAGCCGTCATCTCTGTGTCAGCCCAGCTGCTCCTTGGTACTTTCATCCTGCAGCGTCTTCATCTTATCTGATGTGATCCCTGGAAGTGGGTCACATTTATTCATGTCACTGGAAGGATATTCTTATGCATCTCATAAAGCCACTTCTGAGTAAGTTTGAACATAGGGTACATCCCACTGACAAGGGCAGTCAGACACTTCTGCTACAGTGACTTCATTTAAGCAGCATCCTATGCATGGTGATATTCCTCATGTCGTTTTACTGCAGGCGAAAATATTATAGCAGCCTCAATTTGACTTTACTTTAAATAAAATTACTGTTTCAGTAAATAGTCATAACTATTTTGTCTTATAAGATACTAGTACAGACTTACTCATGAATATACTAGAAAAAAGGTCTATCAAGGTTTTCATGTATATGAAACCTCTCTATCAAATAAATTATTATAAAATATATAGGAATGTGATTTGCATTTGAATAGATAAGGGCATGCATCAAAACAGCAAAACAGCATTCGAGAAGACAGAAGTTCAACTTGCTTTGCTTTCTGAGGAAATAGAGACAAGAAACATAACACCTACAGATTAAGCCAAGTATAATGTTTAAATGTTTAAAATGTTATAATGTTATAATGTTTAAAATGGTCAAACAAGAAGGTTTCCCAGCCTTTTAAAACATTGAGCATTACCAGTTGCTCTTATAATGTAATGTGCATACAGAATAATGTAATAGTGCATGCAGAGACATTTCAAAGAATTGGTCAGATAGTGATGTAACGACACAGGAGACAACCAAGGCGACAGAGGCGGCAGGGGTTGGTTTAAAACTTTTTATTTAACCCACCGAGACCCAGCGGGGTCTCAACCTCCAGCAAAATGTGGCAATACTAAACAAAAGTCCAACTTTATGCAGCTAACAGTCCAACAGAGCAACAGTTCACTAGTCCTGATAGTGAACCGGTTGTCACGGCCGTATCCAGTAAAGGGTACCTCAGGATAGCAGGGACCACAGCGGCGTGACCAACCACCAGAAGTGGCAGCGGCTGGCAATGCGCTGGCCCCCGTACTATTTTGCTCCCCGGCTGTACGTACACTGGTGCTGGCACCTGAAAGGTAGGTTCCGCAGAGGAGAGGGGCACAGGGCAACCCTTTCTTTCTTCCTCAATCCTCTGAATGAGCCCTGCCTCTTCCGGGAGGCTCTGTTTTATCTCCTCCGAGGGCCCAGGGGCATCCTGGGGCGTTGTCTTAAAGGGACCTTCACCCTGCACACACCCCTGCATCCCGCTAGAGTATAACCATAGGCAGTGAAACGCATCTTAGAACTTGGCCTGTAAAGTACATTTTGGCATTTCTTTTGTCTGATAATTTAATGTGATAAATAAGCATTGAGGGAGGATTGGGAGGTGGGGTCCAAAGTTGCATATAGTATAGTTGCATAGTTTTAGCTGCATGTCTGGATTTTCTGTTACTTATAGACATTTGCTACAGTAAAACTAAAGTGGACTGAATGTCCCCTTTAAGCTCCAGGCTAAATCCATCTCATTTAAAATATTATTTTATACAAGTTTTGTTTCTAAAACGTAAAACACTTTTCTATACTTTGTAGATGTAGAATATGGTCAAAGCAAAAGCTAACTAGTCTTACTAGACAAACATGTAAGAAAGCATCTGATCCCAGCAGTAAGTTACATTCCCAGGTCATTTCATATATAATATGATGCAGTGTTGGCTGATTTCCCTACACATGATAAGTTGGGTACTTTACTTAACCTTATTCTTTTTTATTCTGCTTGACTTGTTTTGCATAAATGTGTTTTCTGGTTTAGCAGCATACTGTTTCCAGTAACTGACAATTCATGTGAGGCAGTCATGCTTTTATATTCCTGCCAGTCTTTCCAGTGGGTATTTTGTTGTCACATGCCAGCCCTCATTTGTTGGCACAGAAGAGGTATGGCAGAAAAGAAATATACTATTTTGGCAGATCATCACATTATCTGTTTGGAGATCGGATCTTTTCCAGTGTTTTTATGTAAATAGAATAGCATTTATTAGCTATATTGCAGTTATTTATTCCTAATGTTTATTGTATGTCATACTGATTACATTATGATGATGTATTATTTGCATTTACAGCTCCAGAAGTGCTTGCCCAGAAGCCCTACAGCAAAGCAGTAGACTGCTGGTCTATTGGGGTCATTGCATATATTCTGTAAGTATATTCACATGAAATCATACATTTACAGATTTAGGGCTTTTTCACAATGTGCTTAGCCATCAGCTTTTGCATTGTGCGGTACACAGATTTCCCTTATATAACCTTCATATGGTCCTTTCAAAGCACATAGTAGTATGAATTGTGATTATGCTGTGTTTACAAATAATTTAATTAGAAACCCAAATGCAAGCGTAGGCAAAACCAGCAGAACGTATAAATATGTGAAAGGCTGTTGCAGCACACAATTTTTTCTTTCTGTCACATGTCATCAGTGCAATTCTTTAATTTGGAAAAGACCCCTTTTATTCCAGTAATAGGATATTATTTTGCCTCTGCATACCAAGGCATTGGACAAATATATGTTTAGGATTGTGTTAAGAGTTTGGAAGGCTCTTCTGGTTTTTTGGCCCTTTTCTGTTGAGATTGCAAACCAGGCTTTCTTGTCCATCATCATGCATATGCTATTATGGATGAATGGACATGAATTCTTATAAACATACTCCAGTCTTGCTTGTAATTAACAAACATTGCCTACAAAACCTGCAATTTAACCTTCTTGAGTTTGGCTTGGTGTAGATTTTAACTGCAAAAAGCGGTAACCCTGATCCACACTCAGGGTAGCTTACCTACTCCAGGAAATCCTGTTGTGACCTACAGCAATGGCAGTATGTGAACAGGCCAAGGGGCCGACAGCCCCGAAGTCCCCGGCCTCATCAATAACACCAGGGACATGGGTGGGCTGCCTATATCTATGCCTGTATTTTCTGCCAGAAATTGGTGTCTCTAAGCCTAACAGGTGTAGGGCAAAGTGAGCGCAAAATTTACTCAGCAATCTGTACATTTTTGTACATTTTTTTGCAACCAATTCCCAAAGAAATGGGGCCACCATTGGGGTTAATTCCCTCATATTAATAACTATGCTAAAGCCTTAGGCTGCAGTTTGTCATTTTATGGTTTCAACAGAGAGCATTCAAGTTGTTAAACTTAAGATAAGTACAATATTGTATGGACATCTGGACTTGTAGTCGGGTTATATTAAGAAACAGCTGAGCACCAGCCATTACCATAGATTTAACACAGACAGTAATCAAAGAATGCACTTATCAGACTTGCATCAGTGCCAGTTAGTAATGAGTAATAATTACCTCCAGACTTGCTTTGCTTGGGTAAATGGAGTTTCTATCAAATACTACATTGTTAGAATGTTGTGAGAATTATTTATCATTGAAAATGTTTCCTGTTTAATAAGACGTGTCTAAATTATATAGCTTGCCCTCTTCTCTCTATTGTGTCTCAAACTGTCTTTCAGCATTTTTGTATGGTAGAAATGGCTATAGGAATACATTGCATTGCTCTTTTATTTCTTGGATTTAAAGTTTACTTAAAGTTTTAAGTCAAAGAAAAATAGGGACAATAAGATGGAATTTGCTTAGCCCATTCTTTGTTTCTTTAGGACAGTGGTTCTCAACCTGTGGGTCAGGACCCCCTTGGGGTTCGAATGACCAATTCACAGGGGTCTCCCTGTGCCCACAAATGGGGTAGGAAATTTGGATGGAGTGTAACTCCCCTCACCTGAGTGTAACTTCTGGTATTTGGAATGTGGAAGTGAGGCTCCACAACAGCACTGCATTCCACATATAGAAAGTGACACTTCACAACGTTAATTTCTGGGTAGTTGATCCCAAAAGGCTAAAAACTACTGCTTTAGGAGTTAGAGCTCCTGCATCATACAATCAAAAAGTTGTGTACTCCCACACTTTCAGGGCTACAGTGCCTGTGACCATGGCCAGGGGTAGCATGTAGCAGGGAGGGAATAAGGCAAGTACTCAGGGTTCAGTAGGTAAGGTGGAATAAGCAGGTAGTATCCGTGTTTAGCTGAAATCAGAGCATTTTTAGTTCAGTTTAGTATCAGTTTTGTTTTTCATTTCTATGTCCCACTGGAGAGATTTCCATTTTATTACACTTCCAAAATCCATTTTAAAAAATCCAATATACATTGGGAAAAAAAACAATACACATTACTGATACATGTGAAAAATGTTTGTACTTATTTTTTTATTAGTGTTATATATCACTTTTTTTCAGCCTATGTGGTTATCCACCTTTCTATGATGAAAATGACTCCAAACTATTTGAACAGATACTAAAGGCAGATTATGAATTCGATTCTCCATATTGGGATGACATTTCAGATTCAGGTATGTTCACTATTATGTGTTGCGTCTATATTGGTGTTTCTTTAAAATGCTAAGAGCAACCAGTAATCTGCATAGAAGTTTTGGTTGCACCTCTCTCTCTACTCAGTGTCTGGAAAAAGTTAAGAAATACTACAGCCATACATTAGTTAATATGTAACATGAATCCAGAACCCTGCAGACTTGATGAAATTATTGGTAATGTTGCATACAGGTAAAAGGCAAAATGCTTGAATCACAGACTGACCTTATGAATGATTCACATACCTACAGGGTTTATAGTACATTCCTTCTGTTGTGTTCTGTGAAGCAGCTCATATTGAAACTCAATGAAAGATTGGGGGATTAAAATAGATTATATGCGTTTTTAAGACTTTAAGTGCAGCTGTTTGCACTGTAAAATAAGCGATATTCATGTAGCATTATTTATAAAAACAGGGACCTCCCCCCTCAATGTTGCCATTATTACAAGGAAAAAGCATTTGAATTTATATGAACTGTTGAAATCTTTATTGGATGACTTGTGTTATTGTATTTGTAGAAGTTATATTTTAAAAAATATATGAATGAGCAACAATCAACCAATGTGTGTATGTAGCTTATGTAATATTGTGATAACCACAGTGGAAAATCTCATTGCCAACAATAAATATATTAACATGAAACAACTGACTTACATCTCAAAAATGAGCATGGCAACAGTTCATATTTATATGTTCTCTATCTTTTAACAGCTAAAGATTTTATTGGCCATTTAATGGAAAAAGATCCTAACAAGAGATATACCTGTGAACAAGCCTTACGACACCCATGGTAAACAAATACCTTTTTGTTATGTTTAAGATCTGTATATATTGTAGGAGTGTGTGCTTATTCAAAGTATATATAGTGTATATTTTTTTTATTTCAACAAATGAGCTTATTTTTGCAAACACATATATGAGAATGTAAGCACATATAAGGGCAAAACTCCAAATGCATGGCCTGTTAGTGACAACAAGAGATCAGCGGTATCAGCTTTTGAATATGGGTATATATTTATGTACATATTTAATACTGGTGGGACCATATAAGTGTATTTCAGTATTTTTATGTTGTTTTGACAGTTTTCCTAACTCCTGAAAATGGAATATTATATTATTCCGTTTTAGTCAAATGTATTGAAAAAATAGCTTACTTTGCATATAAGTCCCTTACCAGATTCCCTTTAATAGGCCCAATGTCAGAGGGATAATAGGCTGAAATAGGACAGCTTTACCTAAATTAGTCAAAATAACCTGGGAACATCTGGGAGAGATATATTGCAGCAGAGTTACACGTTGGGGTGAGGACACTATTCTGAGACAACATTTCAAGATGCAGAAAATAACTTCAAAGAATTGTAAAGATTACAGCTACTGTAATCAATCCCTGCTGCCTCCATAGAGCGTCTCTGACTCTAGCCAGCTTACATACAAAGGCTTTCATTTCACTTAGATCCAATAAACATCAGACAATAAGCTAAATGTGTTAGTCACCAGGGACCTGTAAAATATACCCAAACTGCATTGATGTCTAAAGTAGAACAGTTCTGCAAGCTATTTTAGTCTACCGATCAAACAAGTGTCGGATGGGCTTGTACCTGAAATTAACTGTAGAATAATCAAATGGTAAAGTGTACAGAAGTTCAGATTTAGGTCATTCATGGTTTTGGACATTTTATATGTATCTTTAGAGTAGTACCAACCTCTGTAACTCTTTAATAATAAGATGTCTGAAACATCTGTATTTCTGCATCTGTCACACTCTTATGTGTTCACAGTTTTTGGAATCTCAAAACCATAACTGCACTAGTTAGTCATTCTAGTCAGATATCATTATAGTCAGATACCACAACATCAGTCTGGAAAAATGATGGACTATTGGCCAGAAATCGATTATGCAAAGTGGGGGTTTATCGATCGCACAGGTATCAACCTGTGTATGGGTACCTTTACAATCTCTTAAATTCCATTTACTTTGCACACATTATGGTCACTGGTATAAAATCTCATCCTTTTAATTACCGACAGATCTACAGCTTTTGCATGTCAATTCCTTGTATGTGTGTTATGATTCACAGGAGCAGTGGCATTTTTGTGTGTCATTGTTTTAAAGGACAAGTCTGCAAATCTGGCATTTTAACTTGTGTTTAATATTTTCCAGGATTGCTGGTGATACGGCTCTATGTAAAAATATTCATGAATCTGTCAGCGCTCAAATTCGTAAAAACTTTGCAAAAAGCAAATGGAGGGTAGGTTATCACTCCACTGTTTTTTCACTTCATCACATTTATTAATATGTAGTTAAGGGTCTCATCAGTTCAATTGGAGACCAGTGATGACAAATAAGAATTGTTTACATTACTTGCTTCCCAGAGCTCCTTAAATACATAAAATTGTCTCTCTGGCTTTTCTTGAACTAATCATCACACCCAGAAACTTTGGATAGCATAAGCCATTTGCTGCAATTAATGTTGCATTAATACAATGAGATATTAATTTATGGAGAGATTTTTGCCAAGAAATCTGCACATGTTCTGAAATAATGCTTCTGTTTTATTACATCTCTGGAACTGATTACATATATATGGAGTTCTTTCCCACATACCACTCACTTTTAATAAGTGTATTGTTATGATATACCTCAGTAACTACAGCTTAGAACAGCGGAGGGCAAACTTTTTGATGTGTGGCCCATAATAGGTTCTTAAATTTGGCATATCATTTGGCATAATCTCTGCTCATTGCAGGGAACAGGGGGCAAAGCATCTTGTGACAATGAGCCAAATTAAAGTACTAAACAGGCCAGATATGGCCTCCAGCCCTTAGTTTGCCCATGTCTGGCTTAGGAGCTGTGAAAGCATTTTCTGTATCCTATAAAAAATTTTATTTAAATTATTTTTGAATTAATATCAAAGTTTTTTTTTTAAATGCTGTACACTGATGATGAAGCATAGTCATAGTTTAAGTACAATTATACAAAGATCATGGTCTTGTGGGTAGTTTTCTTTTCTTAAATTTATCACAGGGCGGCAACCCAGGACTGTTACGTCAACCACTGCTCTGTCAATGTCAATTGTCCACCAATTTACCCCAGGTCTGGGTATGACAACAACATGTAATGGTTCGTGACTGACTATGTGCATTTTGCCGTGGATAAAAAACATAGGAATTCATATAATATGAGGCTGGTTTAGGATTGGTTTGTTTAAACAAAAAAGTGCCTGATCATTCATAAATCTAGTATCACTAAGAACGTTTACAAAAAAAGATTATGTGAATATTCAGTTCAATTGGATAGTAAGAAGTAATGTAAGAAGAGATTTGCTGTAATGTAAGAAGTAATGTAAGAAGAGATTTGCTGATGATTATTAACTTCTTTAATAAATCAACATCAATGCCTCTAAAATTATTATCTCTAGAATCTGATGATATAGCTAGAATCACTTTTTCTAACACTGTGTACTTACACATGTATCAAGATGTGATATATTATTATTTTTATTATATTGTTTATTAAAAAAATAAGTACCTACTGAAAAAAAAGTTTTTAAAAAATGGAACATGTTAATACAGGCCACTTTGCTTATCTGAGACCATGTTATGGTCGGCACTCATTATCTGGTGACCAAATCATTTAACTGTCTTTGTCTTCTTCTAGCAAGCATTCAATGCTACTGCAGTAGTGCGACACATGAGGAAGTTGCATCTTGGCAGCAGCCAGGACAGTTCAAGTATGTCTAGCAGTCACAACTCTGCAAGTGCTCTTCCAGATGGCACAAGTCGCAAAGACTGTAAGTATATATCTTTAACCTTTTGTTGTTTAAACTGACTAATATATGTTACTTTGTTGTTTTCCCTTCTGGGTCATCAAACGTAAAATATTTGTATTTTTTGAACCTGTCTAGTTACTTTATATGCTTCTAGCAGTCATTCTATTGAATAGTCTCCAGGTTGCAGAAGGTAAATTATGTGAAGGGATTAAAAAATAACAACCAACAAAATGATGGCTTAACCCTAGTCCTGTACCTGCTACCTTTTACACAGGTCTTTGAATATCTCTGATTGTAGAGGCCATCCAGATATTGTCAACTGAGGCAATCTGCTTAACCATTGTCCACACTGTGGATGTGCATGGATGACAGAGGTAGAACATAATGTTCTGCCCCCCCCCCCCTCCCAAAAAAAAATTGTTCCTATACTAATAATCATAACAGAACTCTAGAACCGGAAGTTTAAAATAACAGAAAAAGAAAGTTGCAATACATAGCCTTTGTGGCTCTAGTGATATATCTTGTGGGTTAAATAATTAAATATCTATAGTACTGAGGTTTAATTGGACTTGTAGTCCTGCAAGCTTAGTTTCATATTAGTTTATATTGACTCTTAAGTAACCAGAGACTGCATTTATCTATAATCTACCAATGCCCAGTTACCCATGGGGATCCAGATCAGATAACCATTCAACTGTATGGCCCGACAGACAAAGCCCCTCAATCTTCAAGATGTTTAGAGGCAGACGTGTGAAAATGAATAATTTTCATGAATAATATGAAAAATAATAATCTAACCTATGACTTATGCTATAAGATTTCTTATAAAAAGATTAGCTACAGGAATGTTTGACAGGAACAGGACTGTCAGACTCAAACAAGTTTTTGAGCTTCCAAAACATGTCTCTAACAGGTATAAAACAAAGACATTTTGGTGAAGAGTAAATAGTTGTTCTTGCCATTTCATATTGGTGACTACTGGATCCCCTATTTCTTATGCAGGAGTCACAAGGATAGGAGGTAGTGCATAAAATATTAACAGAAAATGTATCTCTTCTCTAGTCTGTCCAGAAATGTATCAATACGTTTCAAAGACACCAAGTGTTTTTGGTTTAGAGGAAGGAAAGAATAAAATTTTACAGAACTTTCTATCATTAGCCAAACTTAGATGAAGATTGGCAGGCTCTAGTCATGTCACATAAATATATTGTTTGTACCCTTTCAGCTGTGCTTCTTCGTTCATAATATGATACATTCAGTCATCCTACTTTGTGTGCAATAGATAAGGATTTTCTAAGACTTGTGCATAGATTTCTAAAGACCCATCCAGGTTACGGCTCTAAGCAGCCCTGAAATCTCATTAAACAAAAAGGAAGATTAGTGAGACAACACAGACAGTTCTGGCATTCTTAATGTAGTCTAACAAATCTTTAGCCAACAGGAAACCAGAAATGTTTCCAATGCCTGTTCGCTGCATAGGAAAATATGAAACAGTCTTGTTTGTCCAGTCATAGCTGAGGTGGTTTCTTTATTATGTGAATTTTAAGTGGAGCAGACATCCAAACCAGAAGGAGTCAGTGTTAAGCACAGTAATCCCCTATAACATTAATGACAAACATTAGTAGGGTCATAACATACAGTACATCTGGTCAATGAACCTTATTTGGTGGGCCAGTGCTGCTTCATCCAAACATACACAAGCTTATTTATGGAGCAAAAACAGACTGTGTGAGTAATTTTATGTGTGGCATCAGTCAATTGTGTCAGTGGAAGCCACCTACTAAAGGTACCTGCTAAAGGTCAAAATGGTGTATATGTTATACTTAGAAAGCAAAGCAATATTTTAAAGCATGTGGAGAAATTGCAAAAATAAGTTGGTTATAAATATTCTTCAATATTCATATATTTCAATATCTTTTCATATTTTAAAATATGATTTATTTTACATTTAAACATGTTAACTATTGAAAACCAAATCTCTTTAAACCTTATTAAAAAAATAAAAAAAACATATGTATATACACACACTTATACTGTAAAGTATAGAAATGTAAAATACGAATACCTTTACTGTTTAAAGCAAATATGACAGCTGTTGAACCAGTTTATCACTTACAACTAGGAAAGGGGGCACAAAACAATACAAAGCATGTACAGCCCGCTCAGGACAAATAGGCTAATAAAAGTGGTACAGTGTTAAAACATTCCTGTCATTGTTTCTTTGTGTATCCTGACATCCTTTCTGTCTTGTTTTTACTGTATCAGGAAATATTTAACTTAACAAGACCTTAGTAAGTTCACTAAATGTTATTAGTGTGGACCCTCACACAATGGGAATTACATTTTCTCAATAAAAGTTCATTCTTACCAGTGGCATTCACAAATGACCTACACTGGGGCTGGACGAATAGCACAAGCCATTATAAATAACACCCTGACACTATAAATTGCCCTCTGGCCCCTAAATTCTAAGTCCCAGCTCCAGAAGTATGCGAGCTATAGTCTAACCCTAAACAACATTAACTGTACTGCATCACATGGGTGTCTTCAAGACTTCTCTAGGACAGCTCTTACTCTTTGGAACTTTCTCCCTCACCCCATTAGTCTTGCTCCTACCTTTGGCACCCTTAAAAAAGCTCTGAAAACCCGCCTCTTCAGTCTGGCCTACCCATCTTCTCATCCCTAACATAACCACCATGCCAGTAACACCCCCCCCCCCCCCCCCCCCCCCCCCCCCCCCCCCCCCCCCCACCCACCTTCTGTATACCCACCTATAGATTTTTAACCATGATCGGAAACCTCCTGTGTCAACACTTGTAACTGTGCGTAATCTTATGTGGCATCTCAAGTCTAATTTATTGGTGCTATATAAATAATAATTAGAAAAAAACTTTTTTTCCAGGTAAGCCACCATCAAGCCCGTATAGCTTCCTTACTGGAGTGACTCCCTCTTCCACAGCCATTACTGCAGTAGGTGGCGATCGAAGACCGAGACCTGCCTCAGTTGCAGCAGTGCATTCTGGGAGCAAATGAGCAGCCAAAGAAAGTCAGAGGAGGAAAGTAGCAGACTCTTCGCATGTGATTTCATTCTGAATTGTGCACTGCAGGATGGACTCATTAAACAAAGGAAATTTTTTATGGCCATATTTTATACTGCAACACAGATGGTTTCATCTATTATAAAGTGCAATGGCTCTAATCCAATAAGGCAAAATAATTGTATTTGGTGCCGAGCCTTGCGATATTCTTACTACGGGACATGAATTTTTTTCTGATAATTTGCTTTATTCTCAACGTGGGTATTGGCACTGTATATGTTGTATTTTTTCATTAATCGAGGTATCAACTGGATTATTTAATTAATACTAATTTTGGTGGGTTACTTTATATTTTTATTTTAATATGATATTTTACATGAATTCATGTTTTCCCCATGGAGTTAGAGAATATACTAAGAAATTGAGACTGTATATTGTTTTTGTATTTTGAAATGAACTGTAAGAAAATGTGCTTAATATACCAGGCAGCATACAATGCAGACACCAAGTGGTGCCAAACCCATTTTTTCATGCAGTCTTCAGCACCCCAGGTGCCCCTAATGCTGGAGTGCCATTATAAGAAAGAATTGACACTCCCAAATATTGCCCTTTGATTGACCTTCCATTATACCAAAGGATCTTTAGAAAGGAGTATGTGTACTAGTACTCAAGTACTCAACATTACCAGTAAATGCCCAATATAAATATTCATTATAGTACCAATTTGGGGGACTATTGGGGGCCCGAAGACTGGATGTAAATGTGTGTGTAGTCATTGCATGTTGTCTGTTGTATTACTGGCCTTTTCTTTTTACTTTCATGTTTACTTTAGAGAGGATTGTTACCTTGAATTCCATTGGCAGTGCAACAATCCTTGTTTAAGCCCCATTAGCTTGGTAATGTTAATAAGCGAGGTGATTACTGCGTCTGAGATGTCAACTGTGCAGGGTTTAGCCAAGGTCCTCCAGAGTGTTATGTAGGATACCAATCTGATACCAGTCATTAATTATTCTCTGCATTTAATTTGGACAGTTACCTGTGATTTCCATTTGCTTTATCAAAAGTTGACATTATAAGAAGCTTTTTAATGCTGCACAAGTCCAAAATATATCGTTTTCATTGCAGGGAGATTAATAATGCTAGAATACATTAAGAAAAGAAAAGTTAAATGGATAAAGATAAATGTGAAATAGTCTAGTCATGGTCCTACAAACATTGTACTTTTTAGTGTAAATGGCCAAACTTTATTGAACCCTTTTACTAGGACTGGGCAGAATCTTCGCAGTGAAGACGGACAACAGTAAAACATAAGAGACACTAACCACACAGTTCTTGCTGTCTGGGCCATGTTGGAAAAATTTCCATTTACTTCTAATGAGTTTAAGAAATTCACCTCATCCCTAACCTCTGGTAAGAGAATGGCAAAACATTTACCCCTGGAGCTCACATAGACATAGACAGCAGGCATCCTGGTTTTCTTATTTATGTGTAATATATAACGTTTCATCATTATTTACAATGCATACAGTAATCTGTTTCTTCACAAATCTCTGAAGTTTAATTCCTCTGATATTTTGGTTGCTGGTCACATTACCCAGCATTCGTTTCTCTTGCTACAAAATATGTCTCCTTTAATGTCAGTTAATAGTGCAGTTTTGGACAGGGGAAAGTACAATTAAAAGGGCTATGTAAGTAATTATGAGTTGTGCTTATGTTTCTATTTTGTAAACTGTATGTAAAAGAGTATGTTATATACATAAGGCACGTGCTTTAGTGTTAGATCTATTTTTTTCTCTGTATTCTACATTTTTGTTCTAATAATTTGCATTTGGCATTTGTAAGATGTAGAGTAAAAACTGCTACAGCTACTAAGTACTACCGTGACATTGAGGCAAGTAGAGACTGTTTTGCTTAAGCTATTTCACGTAAGCTGTTCTTTGTATAAATGACTGGTTACTATTCAGTGATCCTAAATAAATAACGGGGAACCTGGATTCACTTTAAATACTTAGCCATGCTTATGGAAAATCAAGAGAAACAGGATGTTTGCAAGCATCTTATTGGATTCCTAGGTTCACATTATTTAGTAACTTTGCTCAATGAACAGCCTCCATACCTTAGGGCTTGTCCCTACTTGTGAAGCTGGCCAGCCTCGCCAGTGGGGACAAGCCCTTAGGTGATCAGCTACATTGACTGTGAAGAACTTAAACATACTGTTTTTTATTCATTCATAAGCTTTCATGTAGATAAACAGAGAATGTTCACAAACAGATAATAATATCTATTACATATATACATACATACTACAGAAATATGATAAATGATGTGTGCTTCTAGAAGAAAACATGACATAGCTAACTATAGCTGGCAACAATTGATGTGCACTGTTCTTTTACTGTTAGATCCTGGATAGTATGTAATGATAACATATATATCATAAGAGTTACATTATTTATATTATATTTATGTTGGGTTGATGCATATTTTCATACAGGATACAAAAAAATATTAGAAAAATTGTAGCTCCTAATCAGTTGTGAAAGGCAATGTGCAGTTGAAATCCAAAATTGATCTGTGAGTTATTTCAGACCATTCCTCTTTGTACTATTCTTGGTGTATTAAATAAGTGTAGAATGGATTGATAACTTCTACAGGTTGAATTCACAACAAATATACAAATGTTAGTGGCAAGATTGGAAAGTGGAAGTCCTTTGGAAGGGTTGTAGGGATATTTTAATAAAGCTTTGCTCTAGCCCATGTAGTATTTGCATAAATATAGTCAACGTAAAAAAATTTAACGTGACTTTAAACCTAATTTATGCAAAAACTCTATAAGACTGGTGTAGCATTATCTATTAATATTAACATACGCACTTGCAGAGTGGTAATGCTTAGAATCTTTGTTGGATTCCTACATCGGTGTACTAGCTGCTGGCTTGTTTCTACTAGAACTCTCACAAACATCTAAACAAAAGAAAAACTTCACATAAGGATGCAAAACCCTTGTTACCTTTATTCCAAGGAAGCAGGAAGATTCTGTTCTACACTAATACAATTGCTTAATAATAAGATACCATTTGAAAAGTCTTCCTTTCCGCCAATAATAATAAATTATGATTTTTTTTATTTAGGGCATGTTATAAATATATTTTGAATTATTCATACTGGAAATTCATTTTATAAAGTTTTGCACCAGTTGTATAAAACAGTTATACAGTTATTGTGCTTTTTGGATATGCTTGATTTATTACTTATAGGAAGAGTAAAGCCTAGTGGTATTAAAAAAGAATTCAAATAAAATATTTTGCATTGAGTTTGTCAAATAAATAAGTTAATTTATAATGAGGTCATTGTTAATAAAGTGCCAGGGAGGAAATATGTAGCCTCCAGGAAAATGTGGCAATAAGTACTTGGCTTTAAGCAATTCATTATAAGTTAGGTGATTCAAGCATGTACATGAAAGCAGTGTAGTAGTGTTTAGCAAACCTTGGCCAGTACTGTTCCATTGTCCCTAGTTATGTTCATTTATTACTTGGATCATTAAATGTTGCTTTGCTTATTGCTATTACCACAACGTAACATGGACATGCCGCTCTGGGTTCTTTATGTATATATAACCCAGGTGCCAAACCTGCAGCCTTGGGGCATTCTTCAGCGGCCCTCCTTGGTCCTCCACTTTGAATCAAAGGTTATGTGCCCCATAGAAATCATCAAAGACTTTGATGATATATATCACACAAAATGTGCATTACCATACTACAGTGTTCCCTTATACTTAAACTATAATTTAAAACAAGTTGTTATTTTAAAATAAAAAATAATGTATTTTAGCTATGCCTGCTGTCATTTTAAATGCTTATACAAGTTGGTAGGGATTTTAAATGTTAACACTTGTGGCCCTCCATATCAACCTAGTTGCCCACCGCTGATATAAACCATTCATTTTTAATTGAAGCTATATCTAGTAGGTTCTCTATAAAATGGCCCTAGAGACCACAAAAGACATGCTATCATGGTACCTCTAGCAACTGCCATACTTGTGTAAAATTGTGGCGATTTGGATAAAGATTTTTAGCATAGTGAACTGTTGTACACAGTATCCCCTAGTGTCCCAATAATATTAATCACCTTATAAACGTGCAATGGTAATCCCCAGAGATTGAAATTATTTAAACATTCAAATAAAGTATGATAGGTTTTTCTGCACCCTAATAGAGTATGTTTTTTTCCTCTCAAAGCTGCCCTGTACATAGATTAAGAAGCTGACTTTATGCTATGAGTAATGAGAATTTATATACCTGATGTTACGTGGCTTATATAATCTAAGAAAAAATTCACTGAATGGTTTTATGTTGCAGCATACTTCATAAAGGGAAACTACGGATCCTAATGGGATTTATAACCTTATAACAATGTGATTATTTTTAGAATTTAGTGAATATACCAGATTATTTTTTATAACGTTACTCTGCTGTTATGCTGTGTGCAAATTCTCTTTTTTGTTTTGAATCATTTGATTATGAATAATAGAGGTGAAATTCAGACAAAGGATTTTCAGTTTCAGTTCATTATCCATTCAGTATGTTGTGGATAGTTTATGATGGCTTTCCTGAAATACGGGTATTAGTTTACAAAATAAAGTACACTTCCATAGACACTTAAATGACTGTTAGTTTTCTTCCTTTTATTCACTATGGTAAAAGCAAAATTGCATAGATCATTTATTATTTCTCTGGTACACAACTGATATAGTCCATGAGTATTTGATCAGTACAAAGAGCAATGATGAAACCAAAAACTGCAAATGGCCCATTGGATGAATAATTTTATATGGAACCATGGGGTTCAATATACATGCACTTGCCTTTCTTGTTCGTAAAATATATAAGGATTATTAGGATTTGACTTTTTATTGTATTTCTTTTCTTAAATACTTTAAATGTAATTTCTTTTAAGGCCAGGAAATTGGCCATCCTATTCCTAATAAGGGCTTGTTTCCATAGGATAGCATAGATGCGTTACAAAAAACGCGTAGCCTCTGCTTGCCCGCAGTTTGTGGATGGGTTACCCAAGGTTTAGAGTTCATTACTGCATTGGTGGCCTTTTAATTTGAAAAGGAAAAACGAATGTCCTTAAATGTCACCACAATGGTTACGCAGAAAATGAATAAGACATTCTGTCTGTGTCTCTTTGGTCGTTTGTACAGAAAAAGATATAGTGGAAACTAGCCCTATGTCTGTGTGCCTGGCCATGCACAGTTGTAGAGAGGGCACCAATAAATGCACCTTGGACACGCAGGAGCTTTAACATTCTGCATATGAGTTATAGCTACATATATTTAAATTGAGAATGGGGTGACAAATGTGGCTTTATAATACAGATGTGCACCCAGTCTCATGCATGGTCAATAACATAAAGTTTTGTTTTTCATATAGACTAAACAAATGTTCATTTTACTGTACTTCAGTTAATAAATTTTCAGTAAGCTAGACAGATCACTACATGGTAAGTCTTACATGGGAAATATAATTCACAGTTTTAACAGAAAACCTGCTTAATATTAAGTTATGATCTGGTTGTAAAGAGGTACGCCTCTTCCCTATTTTTTTAAATGGATACCACTTCACTCATGACCTAATGGTGGTTTACTACGAGTTTTGAGCTTTACTGACTTTTGTAAACAGCAGGGGAATCTTCCGTCTTATTTAAGTTTCTCTTTTTATTATTGGATCACAATAAATTGTTTGTCCATGAGTTATTTTAGGGAAAGAAAGAGTGCACACAGAAATAGATCACAGTTTTGGGCTTTTGATGTACCAATAGACCTGTGCAGTGTTGCCTTAGAGTTCACATGAAGAGCAGGCCTTGAAGAATATATAAAACTTGAATGTTACAGTGCCAGGAAAGCCTGTAAATGGAAAAATAGAAACTAATAAAACTGCATGAAGTTACAATGCATGTTCAGATATTTTACACATGCTTCCCTACTGCCTTGTTATTCCAATTACTTGGAACAATCCCAAAGGCCAAAGTACTGTTCTTCAAAAGGAAATTCTCCACTTATTGGGATGGTTTCTGTTTTTGCAGGAATGGTCAATTAAAAAAGATGTTTGAAAGACTAGTGAGAACTGGCTTGAAGAAACAAAGAAATGGTTTTGCAGTGACTGTCCTGTGCTAAATATCTATGCAGTATTTCTAGTGTCTCCGTTCTTTGTTGAGCTGAGCCAAGCTTAGCCAAATGTGATTTCACCATTGTATGTCAATTATGCTTTTTCTGTCTTCTATGCATGTTACACGTGTCTTGTTTATGTCTTCAATGCCTTGTATTATTGTGTACTACTGTTGAGCAGTGGTTGGTAACAAAAAAAACCTCCATAGCTATGTGTATTTACAAATTATATGAACTTTTCAGACAACCAATATGCATGAGCTTCACCTGATATCTTGCAATTCAATACCACATGTGTGTAATTAAAACAGCAGAAAACAGCATGCTAAATCATGAATAAAAGTCATAAATGAGTCTACATAGTTCCAAAAAAAAACCATAAGGTCAACCAATACAGAATAAATTCCAAATTTAAAGAGAATTATACTTTTTCATGTCTTCAAAGTATTATGTTTTCAGATTTTCATTTCCTAGAACTATGATTAGAAAACATATACATTTCTGTTTAGTAGAAAAAATGCAATGGAGAAAAATGTATAATGGTAATGGTATTCTCTTATGTCTTCGTTTACATACAATACATGGCCAAGGTCCCATAGTTGCATTAAAGTGCACCAAATGCACAATATTCATTTTTGAAAATATTTATTTCTTCATATATAATTAAGTGTAAGCGGTAACTATCATAAAGGAAATTGGCACTATTAACTAGTTACTGCTTAATTTACCCTGGTTAGGTACCCATACACAGAAAATGTTTCAATTTATGTTTGTTTGGGAATCAAACGCTGCTATCCTTTCTTTGAGTGGGATTGTCATTACTTTCCCACTGGGGACCAGGTATAAGGAGTTTGTAGACCCTCAATGTGTAAAGTGGAATAACACACAGTATTGAGACATCCACACATAAATATCCCCTAACCATGCACAAACAAAATACTTTCACTATGTGAAATTTAAGGAGAAATGTCTGGGAGTAAAACATACCTTTTGATTGATTGATCTGGCTATTGATTAATCTAAAAAAAAATCTAGGTTCTTTCCAGAGGGATTGTTTTGTGAAGCAGTGGTGTCACTAGGTCTATACACACATATTTATACACATATATCTACACACACAGACCCATACAAATGCATACCTTTACACACATATACAGTGGTGTCACTGTTGTTATTTTTCTTTCTTTATTGCTGTTTTTGCAGATTGCACCAGCCTCCTCATCCTGGTAGCAATACATCCCATTATAATATACAGTACATTCTATTATTAATTTTAATCTATTAAAAATATAACTTTTTAGAAAGAATTGCAATATATATATATATATATGATAAGTAAATACAAGACATGCCGTAGAGATTTAATTTCTACCAATACAGTAAATTTGAAGGCAAAACATGTGAGAGGATATCAATTCAATGTGAGGGAAAAAACTCTTGCCTTTAGTTATAGTAAGTATTTGCATAGATAGCGATATTAGAGCATGTCGATTTACCTAATTAAAGGGCAGCAAATAATTTAAACACTTTGCCTGTATGTGACCTTTATTTGGCCTATATTTTGAAAGATCTCGATATGTAAATACAATCATTATTACACTCCAATGCAGTATCAACACAAATTTTTAATACGCCTCTTTTGAATACTTAAAAATAATATTCAGTACTAGATCTTTAGCAGACTACAGAAAAGTGGCAGAATTGATAATATATGCTGTGTTATCACCTCCAATATTGTCTTTTGACAACAATAGAGCATGCAGCACAGTTTATTGCATGCAGCAAAGTTCAAGGAAATGACTACTTGATTAGTGCTGCTGATGTGGGTAGAAGTATTTATTCAAAGGTTGTTTTACCAATGACTGTATCTTCCAATGCATGAAATAAACTTCCAAATATTCAAACACAACTGTCATTCCACAATTGTAATGAACCTTCATGTAATTCCCTGCCTAGACAATCATATCTACATATCAGTAATTCAACCATAATGACAAGCTGAAGGGGATGCCTGACTGTTTTCTTCAAATAAATCCAGTTTAATCACCTCACTATATGGTGTGATGTTTTATTTCTACTACAGTTAGGAATGACTCTCAAATTATTATAACTCTGTCACATTGTGGAAAACGTTAGGGGGGAAGTAATACATTGGGATGCTTATATATTGATATTTTAAGGCTTTACTGAGTTGTAGCTGGAATTCACCTTAAAACTAAAATTCTATCTATACTTACTATGTTATAGTAATTATATATTATTTGCAACCTTTTAGCTCAGCAGTAATACAAAATTAGATATTGACTATTTTAGTAATACAATATTTGAAAAAGTAATATTAGTATTAAAACATGATATTAAAAACCACCAGCTACAGTATTACCATGTAGTCTGTTTGAATGCATTATGTTAAACTACTACTAAAGCATCTTCTTGCAATTATCTCCCCCCATCGGTTAATGGTAGATAGTGAACTATCTCACTGAACAGATATCCTTATAACATTAGGAAATATTATTACGCAATTTGTGCTGTTGTCCCTGAAAATAACATGTGCGAAAATATATTTACATTTCTGGTAAGTAAGATAAGGAAACAGGAAAAAAAGGAATTCTAATATATCTCCATTCATTTGGGGAAATGTTAATTACTGTTTGGTTAGAATTTGGGGTTGGACTATTTTCCTCTAGAATAAACATGCAGATTGAGATGTCAAATTTTTCATTCAAAAGTGAGCCAATTAAATCCTGCAGATTTAAATGTTCATTTTCAGTTTGCAATGCATTGGCATGATCGTGTAAAAATTTTACATCTCATTAAGCATATTTAGTCTATAGTGAGTGCTTTAAAGTGAAAACCTCTTTCATTGAGATACAGAAGCTATTGTCAAGTCAAGTCATATTTATGTACGGTTCTTAAAAGTCTTTGCATTAGAAGTATAATAAGTATTAGATGTACTTAAAATAACAATATTAAAGGGTTATCTTCGTGATTACAGTTTTTTCTATTTGGGTATTTTACAGTTGCCTGAACATTAGTTAAAAAAGTCTTTCATTTCCACCAGTTACACTGTCCATTTCCAGAATCCACTCACTTTAACTGCAGAGTATGATATTTTTCCACAGCAACATAAATCCCAAACAAACATTTCAGGTATATGGGAAACACAGCCAGTCAGTGCTTATTTAAGAATGAATGAAGAAGGCAAACAAAGCCTTCAATTTGGAGATCCTACAACATAAAACTAGGAAAGAATTTCCCAAAGCAACATGAAGGTGGTCCTCCTTTATAGATGGCATGGAAGGTAATGGTAAAAGAACAGGAAGTCTCCAAACATTTAACATTTACAAACCGCTGCCTCTGTAGATACATTTTGAAGGAAAGAACTTGAGAACAGCAAGTGGACACACAGATGGATTGGTAATACTCTTCGCAAGGACAACTCCATAGAGATAGAGTCCTTAAAGTAGAATCCCAAAGGTAGCAGAAAAAATGGGAGACCAAAAAAGACTTGGAGAAGAAGTGTAGAGGAGGAAATAAAGAAGGCCGGGACATCCTGGACTGAGAGGAAAAATAGCTCAGCACAGAAAATGGGAGCACGCATTTGTAGAGGCCCTTTGCTCCAGTGGGAGACAGAGGATTAACTACTAAAGCTGGGCATACACGGTCCAATTTCTGCACGATCCGATTCCCCGATCCGATGCCGTGCGCGCTCGTGCAGGAATTGGATGCAGCAACCAACGAGGAAGGGGCTAAAATCAGCCGTCATGTCGGATCGCACAGTTATCCGTCAGGACGGTAAATCTTAGCCTGATCCCATTAGTTCAGCTGGGGACGGCTGCCCCCAGCCGAACTAATGAGCTGCACATAAAGAGTGCCGTCCGATTCTCGGCATTAGCGGGCGGGCGTGATGACGTCATCACGCTGCTCCTAGTACAGAGAATCGGATAAGGAATAGACGTTAAATCATACCGTCTATTCCCAGCTTTACAAATATACTAAAACGTTTCGGAAGTGGGGTGTATGGTAAGGGGATAGCCACACCCATACTCATTCAATATATACACAAGTCCCTCCTCAAGTTATTAACACTTTCAGGGTCTTTTAGGCACTACACATATCTGCGACTAAGAACATAAGTCTTTATTCGAACATATGGACTAGTATTCAATACATGTTAAAAATATGTAGTATATATTGGCAATCGTGCCAGATAACATTAACAAAATACATCATTTAAAAGCTATACCACATTGTCATTGTAGGAGACTGTTTTGAAAAGTTAGCCAATAAACACGATCTTAGGGTTTATATTATTTTTACCCAACCGTGGGCTTTCTCAGGTGGGGCTCTACAAAATCTACATACAATGTTATATCCGTCCTTACAGCATGCATATTAACAGTGCGTTTTTAGAGTATATCACATGCACATTATATCATAATAAGAAAAATACTCACATACTTACAATCAAACAGTCCATTATGGTCACTTTATAATCCACACGATCCACGAAGGTGCACGTGTGGTCCAACATGGGGGTCCACACCCCCAGAGAGATGACGCTCGCCCCACTGTCACACGACTAGATGGTCACCACCAGCATTGGGGGATTTATATAACCCCCTCCGATGTAATTGGTGTCCTTCCCCACAGGGTCTAAGACTGGGACAGAAGGCAGAGGTGAGCACCAGCACTCGCACAAACCCCCAACGGAAGGCTTATGTTGTCTACCCACCTGAGAGGCCACAATAGAATGGCTCCAAATTCCCGCAGATGGATGACAAAGGGGAAGGAGGGGGAACCGTCTCCTCACCAGGACCTTCCAACACCTGCCCTGTGGGAACAGACATTGGAAGGAGGGAATCATGAGCCCAAACCAGCCATAGCCACAGTCCCCTCTGGAGGGAGGGCGGGAGGTTGGTTTTTACTCACAATGTGGGTTGGCATGCGGGATACTAATGTATACTAACATATATATTTTATAATACAAAATGTTCACCAGACATTTAAAAACAGGATTTAATGAAGAAACATGTCATGCTTGATATTTCTTAATGCATAATATGCCACTTGCTGATTAAAAATCATTTACTTACTACTTACTTACTTACTATTAAAATCATAGTAAGGGCTTGTTTCCATTATATGTCGGGACCCCGTATACGCTTAGTAGGGATCCCGACGTATTACAAAGACATTGCCTGCTGGGAGGTGGTCTGTTTACACATCCGCCAGTGCAGAGGCTGGACGTATTCAACTACGTTCAGCCTTACATCGGCGGGAGGCTTGGCGCAGTGAAGACAGATCCTCCGCCAAGCAGGTAAGTCTATCTGCTACGCTGGGAGCTCACCCTAAGCTTATATGCTTAGCGGAGGGGTCCCAATGTAATGGAAACATAGCCTAACTATCTACTCAAACCTACCTGTTGATTTACTTCCTTTGTGTGTGTGTAAAGTCCATGATGTGTGCCCCATCTAAAGAGTGAAGAAAAAAGACATTATATTTACCCACAGGAACTTTAAAGTCTAACATATGGTATGTATAAACAGACCCTCTATGAAAAAGAAACCAGCACAATGATTTATTTTATAGACATTTTTTGTCGTCGTACTGTATGGTGTTTAAGTGACAAGAAAGACAATCCTCTTGTTAAATTGTTTCCTGGTAAGTTAAGGACATGAGTACAGATGTAAAAGCTATTTCAGGATGCTGAAAACTGACTGCATTTCCAGACACACAACAGATGCATGATCTTCAATGTACACTTTCTAGAATGAAAAAGTAGATAGATGTTTTGTTTATAGACCTGATTGATACAGATGTCTGTATCACTTGGTGTTCAGACCAAATCCAGATATCTCTGACATTTGTGATTAATCAACACATTACAATAAAATCTTCCCATTTTGAAGATCATAGAAAATAGCTAGAAGCATCTTATACAATAGCTAATGCGGTACAAATGCAGTATTTTTATTTCGTTTTTTTAATACAACATATTCAGCATTATTGCAAATCATCCAGTCATTGAACTCTTCACTGCTAAAAATTTATGGTTACGAAGAAAGAAAATGACATGAATTGTGGGAATTTATTCATTTCATTCAGTTGCTGATGATTTTTTTGCACTTACTTCACTCATATACACAAATTATACGATTCACACACTAAATTATGCAACACATACCTCTATATCAAACCTGTAAATTAACCCTGAAACTTTAGATACAATGTGAATAAAACACATGCTAAATACTTTCCAGAACTAACAAACAATAAAAAAAACCTCTCAATTTTTTTGCCTTGTATCGTGTACCATGCAAAACAGATAATGCCCTATGATGGTTTTGTTTCATTTGGATGTTATTTTATATTATACATAATATATACAGTGCATGTGCAGTCAATATACAGCACATCAGCTGCGTTATTACAACAATCTCTTTTTCTAGATTTACTGGTTAATACTCACAGCTTGTGTTATCAGCCTTGGGCTCTATTTATACATCTGTCTTTCATAAATGCTGCTTAAAAATAATTTTTTGTGATATCTCATGGGGTTAAGATACGTTAAGTTCCAGCAAGTGTTTTTGCCTTTGGTTGACAATTGACAAAAAACTATACAGCAGGGTATACAGCTAAATAATGGGGCAGAATGTACCATAAATGAGAGGACACTAGTACAACACTGGGCCCTGACCTATTACGCAGTGATGGTAATATTATCTGATCACTACTGTTCTATCCCAGTAAGTCAGTGGTGAGTCATGATGCTTCAAGCACTTTCAGACCATTTGCTGCAGATTGCCAGAAAATCTTGCCAATGGAAAAAATAGCAGACTAAATATATTCAAAACAGAACTGTGGCCTTTCTTAATGAATTATTCATTGCTGTCCACATTTATTATTAATATAAAGTGCTCACTTTTATACAGTACAGACAACTCCACAGATTCAATATGATTCATGTAACAGTCAAACTTCAGTGCGCCCAATACATTCATCTTCTCTGTGTAGGTAAAGTGCCATTCCATATTTGTTGAATCCAGACATTTAATATTTTAAATAGATCATAAGACTTTTCCTTACTTCAAACAACTGTAAATGAATACGTTTTTTCCCTAAATCATGTAATATTGAAGACAGACACTAGGAAGCTTGCAGGAAACAACGAACTAAGGCAAACATGGACTTTAGTGGATGGTGAAATGTGCAGATGTGTTTCTCCAGAATCCAGGTGCCCAACCTATGGCCCTTTGGGCATTTTTCAGCAGCCCCTCTCAGTCCTCCACTTGTGGCCCCTGAAACTCACTGGTCCAGTGATCCTCGTCTGGGATCTTCTTAGAGCGGGAAGAGGAGGAGAGGCAAATTACTCAGGCTCCGGCTGAGCATGCTGATTGGCTTACACAAAAGTTAAGTTATTTTACAATGAAAAATAATGTCTTGTGGCCCTCCATATCAGTTCAGTTGCTCA
The DNA here is from genome assembly GCA_036250615.1 of Ptychadena robeensis. Classification (NCBI taxonomy): domain Eukaryota; kingdom Metazoa; phylum Chordata; class Amphibia; order Anura; family Ptychadenidae; genus Ptychadena; species Ptychadena robeensis. The sequence continues at coordinate 82,741,418 of CM070034.1, read as the reverse complement.
CCCCTCTCTAGAAGATGGAACATTTTTGTAGTGAAACACGGGATAGCAATGTGTAACCATAGGTTGGTTGACTCTACAACTTAAGCCCCCCATACTTGCATAGATTCACAGACGATTTCTCAGCCAATAGATCGCTGTGCATGTTCGGGAGAACGAAATTTGGCTGCGGATAGAAGCTGCCTATCTGGAGCGACCGATCCTGGTCGCTCCAAACAGTGATCAGTCAAAGGATGTCCTTTTGGGGGTGGAAAAATAGTAATGTGCATTTACAGTATTATCCTGATTCTTTTGGATTAAGACAGGTTGGATTTCATACAATTTAGAAGACTGAGGAGATCTTGTGGTAGTGATGAAGTGGTACTGATTGGGGCCCCCATCGAAGCTCAGTACTGTGTTGGGGGAGGTGGGACAGTAGTCTCCACTACTGTCATCCCTGCTTAGGAGACTAATCATTGCGGGAGCCTATGCAGAATGTTCCTGACAATTCTGCATTACGCCCATGACCCTGGATGGTTGCCAGTTTAACACATAGGTACATTTCTAGATCCTGAACAAGTATACACATCAGAGGTTCTGACTTGACTAGCCATTCCTTGTTCCAGGTGAGACGGTACTGTGGCCAGATTAGCCAAGTCTTGAAACAAGGTGATCAAGGTCTCAAAGGATTGGAAGTGTCCATGGTTATGCCACCTTAGTTTTCCTGTGCCATGGCACACCCAACATAGATAGCACTGGACAAGAAATAAAAGAACTAGTTTGGTGAACAGGGGATCAAGTGGAGAAAAGGGGGGGGCAGAATTTTTGTTTTCTATTAATAAGAAGTGTGTTTATTTTTCCAACTTGCCACCCTGTCACAAGCACATTGCAATTAACAGCCATTCCTTGTTCATTTCTGCAGTTTATGTATTGGACTAAAATTGATAAACTCACAATGTAGTCTGGCTGACATATGTTTAATTCCAGGAATTAATTTGACCTTCAGCAGGATTAAAGCTAATTATAAACATTTTATTGTTTTTACCATGAAGAATTTTAATGTGGAACAGCCCTTTGTAACACTCACTTGAAATTGTGCACTACAGTTCACATTGTGTCCTTGACATGGTGACTTGGTAATCCTTAAGAGTTGGTTCTGAAGCACCTATAACAACACCTTTATGAGGTATACCATCAACAATATCCTAAAGCCACTTTGCAGACTCTGAAGCTTCTGTTTTCAGTTGGCTATCATAATGACTTTAGAGTTAAAAGGATTTACATTCCAGAAAAATGGCATGATGTCACCAATGTGATGTACAGATTGTATGTTTATTGTTCGTGGTAAGCATCACCAGTACATTCCGAGTGGGTGAGTCATTTGTGTTAGCTATCAGACCAAATTAACAACAGGCACCAATGGAAGAATGGATTTGATTACTCTTGCTCAATGTACATAGCAGCAATGTTTCAGTAATGTATCTTGGAAACAGTGACTGGTGGTGATAAGAATTTCATAATTAAAACAAAGATTCTAAACTGGGGCAAGAAGAATGTATCGCAAAAGCTAATATCTCTTGTGCAGTGCAGTAGGATACTAACTTTATGGTATAAACTAGTGCAACATACACTGCAACATACACTGCCTGGCCCAAAAAATTCACCACCAAAAAAAAGGTCACACATTCTAATATTTTGTATGTCCACCTCTAGCTTTGATTACAGCTATTCGCTATGGTGACTTTTTTTCCAAAACTACCTTCCATTCCCTTGTGGGACTTTAGTTGGAGTAGTGACCCAGTGTGCTCTTTTTGATGTTTGTAACATATAAGTTGAAAGTAAATAAAATGTATTCTTTATTTGTGAACACTGTCACAACAAATGACTGACATATAAAGGGCATGTGAAATAGAGGTATAACTAGTAGATAGCCAGCTATCCCGTAACATACATGGGGTCTAGCAGCGACAACATCTAGCAGATAGACATATAGATGCAGTGATGAGTAAGGTGCATAGAAGGCTACATGTTTCGCCGAATACGGCTTCCTCAGGCCAAAGGCACCTTATACTGTATGGGTCTGTGTAAGAGAAGAAAGACGCACGGTATAAATATACAGAATAGGAGAGAAAAATATATAGTCTCCCTCCTAGTGTATTGGCACATACCTGTGGCTGTTAAAATAAGCCTCTTCAAAATTTAAGAGGATGCCAGAGGAGGTCTTGCAGTGGCGTCGTGGGTGGGTGTGGGCGTCTCAACAGATAAACAGCAGCCCAAGCCGCGATTCTTATGGAGTGCCCCCCAGAGAGCTCTGAGGGGTGTTGAATAGATTTAGGTCCCGCTGTATTATGAATGTTTTTAAAGGTTAGTCTTTGTATATATAAGTCAGTCTACTAGTCTTCAATTTCAACAGTTTCAGATTTAAATTTTTTACCACCAATTCTCATCATGGTATTCGCTCTAACCTTAACTTCAACCAAATACAAGTAAACGACATGCCAACATAATATAGATAAATGTATACAAGATTAATTATTCTTTATTGTCAGAAAAAGGTGACATTGTCTCTATTATTAAAGCATATCTCTAGACAAAAAGGGCATTAATGACTTAAGATTCTATAAAGTCAAGTCACCAGTCATGGTCGAATTGACTAGTCATGATTGCATCATAACAAATCACCGTGGCAGCCGAGGCACATAGATTGAGTCATATGTGGTTCACAAAAAAGGACATTGTCATTATAATATATATTTACCACATTAACTGGCTTTCATGCTTCTCAAAAACAGAGGGACTTACCTTCCTGGCCACTCTTGTAACAACCACTATAGCAGCCATATGGGGCCTGCCGCTCCTGATTGCCTGTTCTTTCTTTTTTTTGTGAGGGGGGGGGGGGCTATGGACAGGCACCCCCAAGTTTGGCTTTTGCTGATGAAGCTCACTGGAATAGGTGAGTCAGAGCTGCACTTGGCTACTGAAATGTAATTACATGTAGACGGCAGCGCCATCTTGTGGGTATATTAAAAAATTTGTCTAGAAATGGTTGAATTTGTGTTTGTAAATTCCACTTTCTGATTTGGGGGTCAATTTTGATGCCCTTGAACATAATATCATCCCTCAAATTGCTTAAGATGTAGAGAAGGGTTGGGGGGACTTTGCAAAAAAAGAAAGCATTGCTCTAGCGCATGTACTTTTTTCATAAATTAAGTTCAAGTCCACTTCACTTTGAATTTAATTTATGCCGAAACTGCACATGCTAGAGCAATTCTTTCTTTTTGTAGTGTTCCCCCAACCCTTCTCTACATCTTTAGCAATTTTGGTGATGATATCATGTTTAGGGGTTTAAATTTTTTTTACCATCTGTAATAGTTACACCAGACAAACCTGCTGTGTATGGTTCACATGTGGCAGGTCATATGATATAGCAGTAGCGTTATTGCATAGTACACAGGTTTCTACAGGAGGATTGTAGCAGTGACGGGTCTGGGATTGGGGGGCATTCCTTAAAAAAAATGATATGAGGCCCAGTCATCTCTAGTTAAGCCCACTGTGTTACCATGCCATTAAGTTTTATCACCCTGAGCTGCACACTGATATCACAGACTTTGACTGCACAGGGGATAATGCTGGTCACTGCGCAGGTCGCCACTTCTCTTTCTTTGTGTGAACTGACTGGCATGCACACAACTATATGGTTAGCCACTCTTCTCAGGAGCTGTCAGGTAGTAGTGAGTAGTTTCAAGTTATGTAGTCTGTGCTTTATGAGAAAGTTGCATCTGAATTTGTATTGTTTAGGATTGGCAAATCTTCCAATGTGGATATCTGTACCAGAATTAAATCTCTAAGGGAAATTCTTCCTACTTTAAATGGTTTTATTTTACTTTCTGTTGCATATTTGGGACAGGAAATGGAAAGAGATTTCCGCAATGGTAAACAGTTAAATAAAAATATCCAAAACAGGAGTGTCTATCTAAAATGGAAAATGGAAAATTATTTTGCCAAAACATACTGTTTACCAACCAATGACAATATATGTATTAAATCACATATGAAATATTGAAAAGTAAAGCCCACTACAAAATAACAGTATATGTAGTCAAATCTGCCTCAATTGTAATTGTTTTTGTATGTGTTACATATGTGTTTCCTTTTGACCTATATACTAACTCCGTCTTGCTATAAAGTTTGGAATTGTTCCAATTTTCATTTTAAACATTTGTACTATGTCTCAAATCAGCTCTTATTCCCAAAGTTGTCAATTCAAAATAAAGCAGAGCAAGATCCAAGCATGCCAAACATATATTCATCAAATACACAGTTGACATGACACAGGATGTGGTCAGCATCTGACAAGTCACAAGTTTTGAGACCTTAGGAATGTAAATATATTTATGGCGTATTCTGAAAGTTTTATCAAATGCAGCAACTAAACTTTTTTGATTCCCGAGCAATTGAACACTGTGAACGTTCGCGCTGTATGATTGTTTGCGAATCAAATGCAGACACCATCCCGCTTGTAGAAAGTTCAATTGAATAGGGAACCAACATGTTGGTAAATCATTGTTCGATTGGTATTATTTTTACATTATTTTGGCATTATTTTTCAGGAATCAATTGCGCAAATTGGTGTGCATCGATTCGTAGTTCAATAGACAAGCTCTGGAGCACAAGGTTGACGCCACCAAGCTGTGCTTGAGCATTCATTGGGCAGTTATTAACCCATGTATAGGGGCCCTTACTTTGACTTTGTCTATTGTGGATAACTCAAGAAAACAATGGGTAATATCCCAGATACATTGTAACTGAAGGGACCCCATTATGGGGACCCTTTGATGTACAATATACAATTTAAAAGGCTAATTACTGTATAAGGTATACTAGAGTGTAAGCTAACCCAAATATATGCAGAGGTTCCTAATTTAACAAAATAATTCTGGAAAAAAACTAGGGTGGGAAATGCAGCAGCTAATGTAAAGAAATACACAGCAAATGTGCTGTTGTTTTGGGCATATCATTATTTCATCTTACTGATTTGTAAATTAATTATAAAGCCCCTGAACATGATACTATCACCGAGATTGCTTGGGTTGTAGAGTTTTTGCATATACAAAAACTACATAAGCTATAGCAATATTTTTTTTCAAATGTTCCTACAACTATTTTCCACATCTCTAGCAACTTTGGTGACGATACCATGTTCAGTGGCTTTGCAATTAACTAACAAACCCCCTCAAAAAAGCAGAGATTTCCATTTCTTGCCTCGAGGATTTAACTTCAGCCTATATTCAAGTATATACAGGAAATAACTAGAACCTGGCTAGTAGTTCTTATCGCCACTCACTCACTCATAGTGGTGGCTATTGGAATATCAGTAGTATAGTGATAGTTATGATACTTGTTGTTTGGTCATGTTTTCAATGTATTGTGTGTTTTGGCCATGGAATAAGCAGTCAGTAAACATGTATTAAAAAAAGGAATTTTTTTAGATTTTTGCTGTTTTCCAAATCACACATATTATTGTACATGCATTGCCATATTAACATAATAATGCAACATGTAAAGACAAAACTAGTTTGTGACTGTCTGGGCTGCAGTAATTCACCACACAGATGTGAACGGAGCCTGTAACTTCAGAAGACAGCAGTGTATCCCTCATATGGCTGCCATTAGGTTTAAGCAGAATGGGAGAAGTGAGCTGGAAAGGGCTGGAGGTGATCTGCAATATAATATGCTGAGGTTGTGCACAGCTCGTAGTTAGTAGCCAACTGATGCCTTGCCTTCTCTTTACTTGTCCACTACTTTGTTGTTGTGGTACCCAGTGTTATTATGTGCGTCTACTGTCTGTCCTGTCTGAGGACTCACTGCCTGTTGTAGCTCACGTTGCTCATACTAAGCTCAGCTGTTCAGCCCTCAGAAACTTTCCACCTGTGCTACAGCAGATGCTGATAGCTTAACGGAAGCACTTTTAGACAAGTTTTAGGAACTGCTTGGTGTCTGTGTTATCCTTTAGATTATTTTTGTTTAGACTATAAAGCAGGGTACACACATGAAGATATGGGCCAGATCGATGGCCACTTCGAGCGCCATGGGTGCTCACGGCCATCTATCTGGCCCATATGTGGCCATCCCAGTTTTCGAGTGGGACCTATCTATCCTGCTCGAAAACTGGGATATCAGACATGACCGTTAATCACGGCCAATGTCTGTTGCTTTGCAAGGAGACCGCGGGAGACTACTAGGAGGCAGGCCATGAATGTTTCCCTGAAGCTAAAGGGAAGAGTGTTGGATGTTGGCAAGCCAGGAAGTATGGCATTTTCTATTTGCTTTTGTTTGGTTGCTTTTAACCCCTGTGAGGGTAATACTGTTTGAACTGTGTGAATAAATATGGACAGGAATTCTAAAGAGGAACTTTTGTGTCAACTGACATCATTAAGAGCCCCCTTTGACACCAAACCCCCACGCATGCCAAACGGTCAGTATAAGCTGCAATCCTCATCCTACGCAGACACTGACAACAGCATTTCTACTTTTACTCCTTCAAGAGCTCTTCCAGAGTTTTCGAATGTTGGACAGAAAGGACCTGATCTTTACAAGCAATAAGCACATTTTTTAAAAATACAATGTTTATTGAATATTCACAATAAAGAGGGTAACAAAAATTTGGGTGAAAAAAATATCATGAAAAAGAAAGATGTAACAAATAATTGGAAGGTCAGCAGTAAGGTAGAAACAAGTAGTCAATCCCTGTCCAAACATGATAAATAACCAAGTAACAAGAATTTGCTAAACCACATCTGTACGGTTGGGAAAAAAGTGTCTTACAATATCAAGATAGGAAGATAGAGAACTATGCAAAAGGTTTTTGAAAGTTTAAGCTAAGGATAGACTTTACACTTGGATGCGCTGAGGTGAGGCCCCCCTGTAATGCGGCCCCTTTAAATCAAAGGGCCTGGCACTAAGGGTATGTTTCCGCAGAGTGTAGGTCTACATCGGCACCCCCTGTGCTAAACGCATTCCCTGTTGGGGATGCTGGGTGCCCACCGCACCAGGCCGCGCCAGCCAGAGGTTTATCTACTGCACTATGTTAATATCCACGCTGTGGAGACAGCCGGTGAGGTGGGTATCTGAATTGGCTCCGTCTGCATTCCTGTCAAAGAATGCACTTAGCCCAGGGGGACTATAAGGCATTGTTTCCACGGCCTCTAGGGCTACGTTGACCCCCCTGCATTAAGTGCATTCCCTGACAAGGATGCAGACGGAGCCCATATACCTTTCCTGTCTCCCGCACTGACTGTTTACATGGCGCTGAGCCGATCCTCTGGCAGAGAGGTTAATGCAGGCCACTACGTCAACCTCCAATTGGCAGAACGGCTCAACGCTGTGTAAACAGTAGACGCCGTGGAAACATATCTTTAGTCATATGTCAGTCTGGTGGGTCCATTTACTGCCAATATAGATAACAGACTATGTATACAGCTATGTCATAGCACATTGTCTTAAATGCTGGGCTTGTGCACTGTGCTAAAATACCTATGTTCAATATTTGTGACATTTCTCAAATTATTCTCCAAATATTCGAAGTAAATGAGCAAATTCGCAAATTCGAGATCTCCTGTCCATTATAATAGCATTTGTAATGCGATTTATTGCAAAACCAATGTGTCAGCGACATCTATTGGCAGAATGTGAAATTGAAGTTGCTGTGTAATCTTATAAAACAACACTCAGAGTTAATTTGTGAATTTGTTGGGAAAATCTGTATTTGTACATGCGCATATTGCATGCGCAAGGCATGTTACTTTCCCCAGAATCTTGAATATTTGAAAATATAGCACTATATTTGAGATCTCAACATTACTCATTTCCTGTTCTGCCTTTGGAACGGAAAGTAAAGGTGAGCCTCCTAAGTGGGACACGCTATCCAAAACTGAAGTAAAAGAGGTTTGTACAGTAAGTATTATTGAGGAACAAATCGAAGACGTATTGAAACACATAAACACACACAGATTCATTAAATTACTCAGAAAGCTCTATCTAAACATTTATCACAACTAAATGAAAAACAAATGTTGATTAAACGTTCCTCTTTCTAGGAGATGAAGACCACAACCCTGTCTTGCATTATGTGTAACGTTTTCAATATCTGGGGTGCAACAGGAAATTGTGCTGGTTTCAGCATTTAGAGCCATTTGCTTATTTTCTTCAAGGAGATGGGTTATTTCATTTCCCGTACAAGGACATCTTTAAGGAACTCCAGACGTATAACAGACAGTTATCTCACATTGTATGAATGCTTCTTTTGTAAGTGATATCTTTCTTGGATTATTAATGTGAAAGGACTGGCCACTCAGCACATGTGCATACTGGAAGAAACAAGATGGACAACAACTTTTCTACCGTTATGGGCCAGATAATGCTTTTAATTAATATTGAACAAATTTGAACAATATTGAATAAAAACAGAAAAAAAATTATTTTTAGCATAGCATACATTTAGGACAGTATTGCTCTAGTGTTCACAAACACTTATTAACATTTATGCCCCCATACACCTTAAGATTTCTCAGATTTCCTTTAGATCTCCTTTTGTTTTACCGAAACCATGTGATATGAGAGACTTTCTAAACCATACAGTCTACCTGTGGACCCTATACTACATAGTTGTTGGTAGATCTAAAGGATATCTTACAGAGAGATCTAAAGGTGTATGGCCAGCTTAAAGGCTGCCATACACAGCCCGAGTAGGTCAGACAGACCTACTCCGATATGCACCGGAGTGCAAACGTCATCACGTTTGCACCCCGGTGCATTATGGGGCCCCTTCAGTCGGCTGGCACCCTTTGTGTGCCGGCCATAAGCTTCAATGAAGACGCCGGTCTTCATTGAAGCTTATGGCATCGGCTTGCATCGGCCAGAGAATACGGACATGTCCGTTCTCTGGCCGGCCGAGCAGTGGGGCGACAAGGCACATGCCGATTAGCGGCTGATTTTTAACCTGACCGACGGCACGAGTGCACACGCCCGTCGGTCAGGTTGAAAAACGGCCGCTTATCGGCATGTGTATGGCTAGCATAAGTCTCATCTGATTTTCCATCCATCATATCACCTGATTGCCTGTTCATCTCCTTTTTTTTCATGAAAACTCTTAAGGCCTCTAAACTCCAAACTCTGCGGATCTCTCAGCTAAAACCTGCTGTGTTCAGATGCAGAAATGTTACAATCTGACTATACAACCTTTATACAGTCAACTTTTATTTTACATGGTTACCTCAAGCACGTCCGTCACTGGACAAAAATCCACAGCTGCACGTCAGTGTGAAATGGTGGTAAAATTGCAAAACTTTTTACATTATGCCCCAATACAGGAATGAGGAGAAAGCAAAGAGTTTGGAAACCCCACAGAACTTGTGGCTTCCTCACCGCCATGGCAGCGCCATTGTTGTATCTTTGTTAATGGCCAGTTTCGAGACAGTGGCTGCACTTTTTACCAAGATCAAAATAAAGGTGGTGTGATAAAAAGGTGAAGGAAAGGTAAAGCCCCCCATAGACAGGCCGATTCCCGGCCATAGTTGCAGCCGACCAACCGGCGTGCTCGCTCCCGCCGAGCACATAAAGGTTAGTCAGCCGCAACTATAAGGGAGCCCACCTTGAGTTTGTTAAGCTGGCCATACACCTGCAGGATTCTCTGTCAGATTTCCTTCAGATCAGATCAGATCTACCAACAACCATGTAGTATAGTGACCTCCCTGATACAATACATAGTGATTGGAAGGTGTAGAAAGGTCCTCATATTACATGGTTGTTGGTAGATCTGATCTGATCTGAAGGAAATCTGACAGAGAATCCTGCAGGTGTATGGCCAGCTTTAGAAAAAAAGCCGGCAGGTCAGATCGCACACGGATCCGTCCTGCTGGTTCTTTTTCTGCACGATCCTACCCCAGGCTGTTAACTTGGAGGGGAAGTCTCCTCCCCCTCCGAGTTAATTGGCTACAGTCTGACAGGAATTGTGTGTGGATACACACACGGGATTCCTGTCCTCTCTGTAGCTGACTCCTCACGTCACCACGCTGTGAAGAGTCTGCTAAAAGTAGGCCACAGGACATCTATGGCCGGCTTAAGTCTAGTGTCTTTTCTTTCAACCGCTATGCATGTGTACACGTGGCACTTTGGTGACTTAAGGCCCCCATATACCTTACAATCTTACCATACAATTTCTGTACAACCAACTTTTGTTCTACCAAAACCACGTAATAAGAGGACCTTACTAAATCTTCCAATCACTATGTATTCTATCAGGGAGGACCCAGCACTACATAGTTCTTGGTAGATCTAATGGAAATTGTATGGAGTGATCTAAAGGTGTATGGGTGGCTTTAGTGACTTTAATGTGAGCAGACATAAGCCAGCTTAGTACATCACATATGTAATGATAAATGCAACTTGTAACCTCACACTACAGATAGTGAAAATGGTCCACCTTACAACTCTTTCACATTATATTGTGTATTGGAAATAATGCATAGCATATACACTGAACAAAAATATAAACGCAGCAATTTTGGTCTTGCTCACATTTTGAATGAGCTCATTTGAATGGGAGCAAAACCAAAAGTGTTGTGTTAATCATTTTGCTCAGTGTAAATTGGCAACTACTAGATTTTAAAATAAAGTAAAACATGCAGGTTTCCCAGATATTTAAATCATCCAACTCATTTAACATAAATGTGGTCATCTCATATCCTAGCCGATGAGAAGGAAACAACAATGATTTAACAAAGAGCTTGGACCATCTCTATGCCCCCTTATGAAGCCTCTAAGGGTGATGTCTTCATTCACCATTTAATACTTTGTCTTTTGTTGTACCTACTTCCGGAAACACAGCTAGAACTGAAAGACATAGATTACTTTGAACTAATTTATTTAGGCACAAAAAGAAGGCAAAGTGTTCTGGATGTGAGGGTCAGTGGAAAGGGCTTTGATGAAGAGTCTTTATCCTCCTGACTGGATTATTAATGAGATTAGTGTACAGTAGTGACCTATTTTCTCTGTTGTTTGTAACATGCCAGGGCAAAAGTGCCAAGGTTTGCAAATCAAGTGTGAGTGGTTAATGCTGAGCATCAATCACATGTTGCTTATTAGGTATGACTTAAGAACACAGCGATAATTTACACTTTGTCTTTATCCCTAGGATTTACCAATATAAACTTTGTAAAAACATGTTTGTATTAATGTTACTGTTCATCATGTTGACCACATTTCTTGAAATTAGGCTTATAATGGAGACAGGTAATCCAATTTATAGGATGTAAACTGGCCATACATGTGACAATCGCCCCGCCATCATACGCAGCCACGCCTGTCTTCGAGTCACCTCTTAATCAACCTTTTGGTTAATAAACAATTCAATTACAGTGACTAGCACTAGGGGCATTACAACTATAGTTCCAAATTTGAAGTCTGACAAAGACCAGACCTGGAACAACTTCATATTTTCTGCCTGTGTTTGTGTGGGTTTCTACTGGGCACTCCAGTTAAGAAAACAAAAAACAAAACCCATAGTAGGTTCATTCCAAACTGTCCCCAGACTGTCAGTTATGTATGACTATGGTAGGGACTGTGTATTTTGAGCTTTTTTAAGATTTTAGGCCTCCATACATGTTACAATCTTACCATTCAATTTCTGTACAATCCACTTTTCTTCTACCAAAACCATGTACCGTATATGCCGGCGTATAAGACGACTTTTCAGTACCTTAAAATCCTGCCCAAAGTTGGGGGTCGTCTTATACGCCGGGTGCCGCAGGCAGGGGGGTACAGGGGACCATCTATGGCAGCCGGTTACTGAATCCGTGCTGCCTGAGGCTGCGAGCGGCTCGCTTAGATACATTGTTACATTGTAAGAACGAGTGAGCAGTGTTACCATGGCTACAGGATGCTCTCCACAGAAAACACACACTGTTTCTGTTGTAGAAAAAAAACCTGTGTGATGCTGTAACTTTGAATATTCATAGCAGGAAAACCATTTCTAGTATAATGATGAAACTTTCAGG
>CM070034.1:82714096-82724714 GCA_036250615.1 Ptychadena robeensis | reverse complement strand
TCGATCGAATTACATTGATTGTACAGTCAATTGAACCATGTGTGGCTAGCTTAAGCCAACAGTGTAGCAATTATCCAAGATTTCCATTCAAGGCACTGTCAAGCACCCACCATGCTGTGACAAATAAAAGTGCAACCAAACAAACAGAAAACATAAAAAACATTAAGCCCCCCATACACCACATACAATTACCATGCAATTTCTGTACAATCAACTTTTCTTCTACCAAAACCATGTAATATGAGGACCTTTCTACACCTTCCAATCACTATGTATTCTATCAGGGAGGTTACTATACTACATAGTTGTTGGTAGATCTGATGGAAATTGTATGGAGGAATCTAAAGGTGTATGGGGGGCTTAACATACCTACATATACATGAACTCAGTAGAGAGAAGAAAATAAGTGTGGGGTGCTGGGTCCAAAACATAACTTTCTTAACCAGACCCCTATGTCACTGTCTCTACCACTAATCCAAACTTCCACAATCTCCTTTCCTCTTTAGCCCACCCAGTCAATCACCATTTCCCCTCCTAGTTCCCCTCCATTTCAGGGTGTACAATCTATACAGTAAAAGGAAAAGAAACAGACTTATAACTTACACACACATGTTTGTTTGTATATGAACAATGAAATGCGTACTAATCCAAATAATTCCCCAATGTGCATGATTCAGTGCCCAGTGTAATTATTAGCAGATGTATATAGCTACATAATATTGGTGAAGGCCTATCACATGTACAATCAAGTCCATAAATATTGGGACACGGACACAATTCTAACATTTTTGGCTCTATACACCACCCCCAATGGATGAAAAAACACAATGTGCTTTAACTGCAGACTGACAGCATTAATTTGAGGGTATTCACTTCCAAATCAGGTGAACGGTGTAGAAATTACAACAGTTTGCATATGTGCCTCCCACTTGTTAAGGGACCAAATGTAATGGGACAGAATAAAGATCATAAATACAAACTTTCCCTTTTTAATACTTGGTTGCAAATCCTATGCTGTCAACTACAGCCTGAAGGCTGGAAAGCATAGACATCACTGGACGCTGGGTTTCATCCCTGCTGATGCTCTGCCAGGCCTCTACTGGCACTTTCTTCAGTTCCTGCTTGTTCTTGGGGCATTTTCCCTTCAGTTTTGTCTTCAGCATGTAAAATGCATTCACAGATCAGGGGACTGACATGGCCATTGCATAACATTCCTCTTCTTTCCCTTCAAAAACTTTGGTTGTTTTTGCGGTATGTTTTGGGTCAGTCCATCTGCACTGTTAAGTGCCATCCAATGAGTTCTGAAGCATTTGGCTGAATATGAGCAGATGCCTGATGCCTGAAACACTTCCAAATTCATCCTGATTGTTGACTTTGACACACATACATACATACATTGTCAAAGTCAACAATCAAGAGAAGACTTCCCCAGAGTGAATAAAGAGGTTTCACCACAAGATGTAAACCATTGGTGAGCCTCAAAAACAGGAAGGCCAGGCCAAAGTTTGCCAAACGACATCTAAAAAAGCCTTCACAGTTCTGGAACAACATCCTATGGACAGATGAGACCAAGATCAATATGTACCAGTGATGGGAAGAGAAGAGTATGGAGAATTCTTCTTATGATCCTAAGCATACCACCTCATCAGTGAAGCATGGTGGTGGTAGTGTCATGGTGTGGACATGTATGGAGATTTTTCATCTACCACCACAGTTGTTTTCCATGGTTTTACAGGTCTTTTGGTGTTGCTGAGCCGGTGCATTCTTTCTTTTTAAGAACAGTTTTTTTGGCCACGTCTAATGTTTTTTGCTATCTCTCTAATGTATTCGTTTAGTTTTTTTCGGCCTAATGACAGCTTACGTCACTGATAGTGACAGCTCTTTCGATTCCAAATACATATAGCATCTGGACCTTTTATCTGCACATTGTTATTGAGATAATGAGGGAATATCACACACATAGCCATGGGACTGTTGAGAAGCCAATTGTCCAATTACTTTTGGTCCCTCAACAAGTGGTAGGTACATATGCAAACTGTTGTAATTCCTACACCGTTCACCTGATTTGGATGTAAATACCCTCAAATTAAAGCTGACATACTGCAGTTAAAGCATATTGTGTTTCATTCCAAATCCATTGTGGTGGTGTATAGAGCCAAAATATTTTGAATTGTGTTGATGTCCTAATATTTTTAGACCTGACTGTATGCCCTTTGTTAAAGTTAGAAAAGCTAACATTGAGGACTAAACCAATAGAGTAAGGAAATGAAAATGCATTGCAGCCCACCACAAGGTTTGTAGACATGCTACTGTATGGTTTCAGCCACTGCATAGCTAAAAGTAATGTCTCTTTTTGTCTGCTCTGTTCTCCTCTGCTCTTACTGTTCAACTATTTCAATTAGTGAGTTGTCTAAATAAAACATGTAAGCATAAAAACATGCCGTAACAATAAATAATAAATTCATTTTTACATTTTGTTTGTCGAGCCAAAAGTCAGTCCCGTTTTTCCTTAATTCATCTTTGCATGCAGATATTTTTACATATTCTCTGGATCATTTAATCATGTCCATCATTACTTCTAAGAGACTCATGTCCTTCTTAGATGCTATTTTATACCAAATTACTTTACTAACATATTACTCATAAACCTGATGTGAAGTTGTGAGATGTTCTAGTTTTATTAAGCATTACATGACTTTTTCAGTGTTCTGTTCCAGTCCCCTTGTTTTTAAAATATACTGGTAGCTAGCAACAAACCATGTGAAATAAGTACCGTACATATTGTTCATAAACACAATAATAAGAATCTCTTGCATACCTTTCTGATAATAAAAATGAATTTTAGTGTGTATATTAACTCCACATATGAACTTGAAAACTGACAAATCACTGTTTTGCTTCTTCTTACCGAAGAGACATTAGTCATGTATGCTCATTCAGCTCAGAATGGAATATGTGAGTTGACTTGCAACTTCTCAATTCTATTCCTCCCAAAACTCAAAGAATCAACTGAAAGTATATTTACTTTCAACGTTTTATATAAGCTGGAAAGTTAAGTAACAGACTAAAATAACTTTGGGCTGACCACATGTAGAAAGATGAATAATAATATTACGTAATAAAAACTTTTCCCTAATATCTTCCGTTTACATGGTGTGTTTCTTTATACTAGCCACTTAGTCACTACACTATTACATTGCTTGTTTGTTTTAAGGAAATCCTAAAATTCTCAGCTTTATTTTTTGTTCATCACATTTTGTTCATAAAAAACAATGTAAACTTATGAGTACAGCTATTATGCGAGAAATAAGCATGGAATTTTAAACCCTCCTTAGGAAACTGCTATTTTGCTGGCTATCGTGCTGATACTTTGACTTGAGTTTCTGGAAAAGGTGTGGAATATTGAAGACTTGAAGATTTTTTCCTTTGATACATGCTTGTTCTGTGAAGCAGTAAAGTCAAGCACAACCAGGCAGCTTCACAACTCAGACAGAGGCCATGTATACAAAAATAGCAAACATTAATCCATGCCTAATCATACATATATTATAACTAAAATCAAATGAACTGAATAACTGACTATAAAGCATCTTGGTAAGTTTCAAAGCCAGACATAAATAGAGTTGTGTAATTATGGCCAAAAAGCCACTTTATCAGTACTTGGCTTTAGTTACTTTACTTTTTGGTCATTAAACACGTCTTTTAAATTGACTTGAAAGAGTAAATGAACCCTACTCTGTTTTCTTACTGCGGTTCAGTGAGAGCAGCGACCTAATCTACACAGAAAGGTTGCTGGAAGTATTTGGCTGTTGGCTTCAGAAGCTGCATTAAAGGTCAAGTAGAGATTTCTTGTGAGGTTAATCAGTAGGTGAAGTATAGTTTTGTTTGAAATGCATGATGTTAGGAGGAACTTACTTCCAATAAGAGTAAAACAAAGAAATCTGCAACATAACGTTCATGAGTTTTTAACAATGTTTAACTTTCCCATAAGAGCCATTACACAGGACATGGGGCTGGGTCTTGGTTGAATAATATCTAACTTACCTTTTAAAGTTTCATGTGTGTTTTGTTTGTAAGTAAAATGCTAAATACAATTTTGTTTGTAAGTAAAAGGCTAAATAAAGATCATTAGGTATGTCTTTTTGCTACCCCTCGTATACATAACGTGTCTTCATGGCTCCCTGTAGATGGAGTCAAGATGGACTTTTCCAACAGAGGACTTTGGACTGACGTTTTCGATTGTCACTGTCTTTATTGAGGGGATCTTTTCCCTCCCATGAGTATGTACTCTGTTTTGGATAGATTTGTAAGACATGTGTACATCCTGTACATTTGTTCACCCTTTTTTTTGCTTTGTTTAATAAAGTTTATTGTTGTTAATTTAAAAAAATGCTAAATACAAGCCATGTTCATACTTGTAAATCAGAGATAGGCGAAGTACACAAGGTAAATCCAGGGGTGTATTGTCCAAGGAGCGGAGCAGTAAAAAAATTAAAAGTTCAGGCAAAGTCAGATTTATTCTAGGCCACAACAGATAGAAAACACACTTACAAGAATACATATGGCTATAGCAGGAATCAGAATGAGGGGCAAAGCTCTTTTTATTTGGTAAGTGGCCATAAATATTGCACCATCTGGCGCTTCCCCAATAAGCTGCACATTTACCCCCCAAACATATGTGAACATTTCAACTAGTGATGGGCAACTGAGTTGAAAAGTGCAGCCCCTGGCACCGCACATAACATTGATCCAGACACTCCCCACGTCTCAGCAGATGGTGGACTAGATCCCGTCAAGCAGTCAAATGCTGCCAACATTCACCCACATGCAGCAGTCATATGTAGACTTGATTTTTCCAGATCAACATTGACAATTTTACTGATGTAGGACCGCCAAAGTAGATTAGGAAAGCCTCATCAGCGTGCGACGGCTACACAGGTGAGTTACTATGCCCTATGCATTAATAGTTAGGTTTTGGGTGCCACATGTGGAGGACCAAGGAGGGCCGCCGAACAACACCCAAAGAGCCGCATGCGGCCCCCCGGGCCATAGGTTGGGCACGTAGGATTTAAACTATTCACATGATTGTGATTGCCCCCTGCCACACAGATGCCTGCACCCCATGCGGAAATGTTAGAGTTGCTGCTCAACCATGCTCCCCTTTTGGCAGTGGTCTGCCCGATGACCGAACAAGTTTGGGTCAGCACACTGTTAAGTACCTAACATTTAGCTAGTAAGATTTGTGCTGGGAACCATTTTCTCTAGGACAGAAGATTATTGGAAATTCTCCAATAATAATCCTAAAGCCCCCCATACACGTTCCGATTATTCTCCCGACCGATTTTTCGTCCGATCCTGTCACACGATTTTCACCTAAAATGTTATGGTCGGTCGGTCGGCTGGCACGAAAAATCGGAATTTGAATTATCACCGATCCATCAGCCCGACCCTATTTATTAACAGCAGATCGACCAAAAATTTACGGACAGGTCCGAAGTGGTCCCGACCGATTTTTAGGCCGATTTTGAGAAATCGGGATTGGTCGGGTACATAATTCCGAATCCGATTAATTAACCCGATCGATTAATCTCCCGACCACATTGGTCGGTCGGGCAAAATTCGTAAAAATCGGAACGTGTATGGGGGGCTTTACTCTGTCTTCAGATTTTAGGAAAATGCCTCCTGTTTTGTCTCTGCTGAAGCAAATATACCAAAATTTACGATTTGCCAATAATATATTTGTTTTTAATAGTTTTTTTAATAAGTTAGACAAGACAAATATGGAGTAATTCCAAGTGTATTGTTCATGGCTAATCCTACCATGAGACAGACTAGGCTTTTTATTTAAGGCAGTAGAATTGCCTTGCACTGTTTGCTTGGCAGTAAGGATCTAATGAGAGTTGTATAGTCCTGCCCTACTGAGTACCATGAGTTAGAACACCCCTGCCGGAATGCTTGCAGAAGTCCTTAACCAAGCTGATTAACCTGGCTTATTAATTTTTCTAGTGTCTGATTTGGGTCTGCAAAGAAAAAGTTGATGTTCAGCTTGAAAATATGTGAGACAAAAAAATTATTTATTCAGGGTGACACTGCATTGACTGGAAATGTCATAATTTTCTCAAATATGAAAGATAAAAAACAATCACTATACTTAACTAAAATCCTTTTTTCAGGCAGTTTGTAGCATAAAAACGTACACTGCTAAAGTACTTACCTGTTTCCCCAGTGATAAGCCATCAAATAAGCCACACCATGATTTTTTACAAAAAGGTTAAAATAAGCCACCGCTCGCAAATAAGACACCCACCGATACCTGCCCCTGCCCGAATCTCCCATTCGGGTGGTACAATGGGTAACTGTGTGCCTCCGTGTGACACCGTCAGGGCTGGCTGCAGTGCAGAGCGGAGCAGGAAGTGACTACAAAGGCCCACGCCAGGAAGGACAAGCAAGCTGCTGATCCCTGCTGTAACGGAGGGAAGGGGACAATGATTGGCACAGAATGATCAAAGGGGACAATGAATCGCACAGAGTGATCAGAAGGGGACAATGATTGACACAGAGTGATCAGAATGGGACAATGAATTGCACAGAGTGATTAGAATAAGACATGCCCCCTGAAAATAAGACCTAGGGCATATTTTGTCATTTCAAAAAATATAAGACAGTGCCTTATCATCGGGGATACACGGTAGTTGGGTTGAAACTTGTATGAACAAGTTTATACATAAGGGTATGGTTGGGGGTGCAGATGTGTCCACTCCACTGGGATCCTCACATCCTAGTAAAAACAATTAAAAAAATATACAGTAGGATCCAATTGGTAGCTTTTTTGATTCTTAATTCTAATCAATAGTGACTGGCCATGGAAAATGCTGTTGTCTGGTGCTCAGTAAAACAAATTTATATCTTAATATTTATTGATAGTTTTCCTTTATTTCCATTATTACATATAGTCTAATTCTAAATTTCTCTGCATATAATAATATATAACAAAGCAGTAATATTTCCACTGTGAATGGTTAATCATAATCTCTGTTAAAAGTAACCTGTCATAGGAGAACATTCTAGGCTGCCATTTCTGAACTCATGAAATGCTAGCTGTCTCAATAGAACAGAATATATAAATCAGAATGATGACAGACATGATATTTGCATTCCCAGAAAGAGTCATGGTTAACCAGGTACTGACTGTCTGTGGTAATGAAGAGACAAATATGTCAAATACCCCTTCTAGAGTGGCCAAGTCCTGAGCTCAACCCCATTGAAATGCTATGGCATGAGCTTAACCTCCCTAGCGCACCGCCCTGCTGGGCTCGTCATGAGCACTAGGGAGGTAAAGAGTGCAATTCACACCAGACATCCCAAGAATATTGCTACACTGAAACATTTTTGTGCAGAGGAGTGATCCACAATGACTCCAGATCGTTGTGCAGGTCTGATCTGCAACTACAGGAAACATTTGGTTGAGGTTATTGCTGCCAGGAGGAGTGTCAATCAGTCCAAAGGTTCACATAGTTTTTCCACCCTGCACTGTGAATGTTTACATGTTATGTTCAATAAAAACATGAAAACATATAATATTTGTGTAGTATTATTTTAAGCAGCTATTTGTGTGACATTTTTTGACCAAGTCATGCCACAAATCCCAAAGGATTATGGTACAGGACAAACCAAAAGTGCAGGGCGTATGCTGAAGGGTTGGACTAATCATTTAACTTTTAAATTCTGTGTCTGTTTATTTCTATGCTATTTCATTATTCCCTCTACCCCAGGGACCTTTGTACTTATTTCATAGTGTGGGAGCAGGGATCAGCCACTTTCACAACACTGGCCAGGTTGTGAGCATGAAACCCTCTACCCTAAATTTGTATTTATCTTAGCTAATGCATTTAAAGCGGATGTAAACTCCAATAAAAGAAACTTACCTACACGCAGTCTTCTTCATCTGGGGACAGTGACCCCCTAAAGATAAATATATATATACTTACCTTTCCTTCTTCCTTGCTCCCCTGTCACCATTCTCATTGATGATTCAGATCTTGCTGGCTGCCAGGCGCAAGAGGACTTGGGAAGGTAGAAGTTTAGTACCTTGCTTAGGAGACCTTTTGTCCTTTCTTGCTTCATAGCATATATACTGTATTTTCTGGCGTATAAGACTACTTTTGAACTTAGGAAAATCCTCTCAAAAGTCGGGGGTCGTCTTATACGCCGAGTGCAGAAACGTCTGAGCCAGAGGAGTCTGCTTGTCAGACATCGGAAGCGCCCCCTTATCCCCCCTCCCTCTCTCCCTCCTCAATGTGTGAGATGAAGCCAATATGCTCATTAAAGGCTGTGGCTCCAGTGGCTGAAACTGGTATTGCAGCTCAAACACATTAAAACACCTTCACTGTATCATGTGAGATGATTAAGTTAAAGACATGAAGTAAAATTTTTGATTGCCAAAATTCTTTGAATTAAATGTATTCAATTGTGTCACTTGGATAACCACAGGGAAACATTAATATGAAAGGTTGCAATTAGGGGTGTGAAATTAGAATGTAAATTACAAGAAAATAGGACTTTTAAGGTTGTTGGAGTAGACGTATGTAAGGCCCGGGGTCCACTGCCGTTTCCCTGAGCTGGCCAAAAAAATTACACGCGCCGGCATATTTGCCGGTGGATTTCCTGTGACTTGCAGGCAGATTTTCCATATCATAAGAATTAAAATGACTATACTGAAAGCAGATCTGATGTGTTTTTTTTTATTTTGTGTGCGTTGGAAGAGGGGTCTTATACGGCGAGTATACCCCAAACTCTATATTTTAACTGGAAAAGTTGGGGGTCCTCTTATACACCCAGTCGTCTTATACGCCGGAAAATACGGTACCATATATAATCGAGTATTAGCCAAGTTTTTCAGCAAAAAAAATGTGCCCCCTCGGCTTATACTCGACTCAGAGTCCTACTTACAGAGTCCTACTTACCTGTCTGGATTTTCGCTGGTCTCCCTGCAGGCACCGGCATGGTCCGATGTGTATTCGGTATTCTATCTGCGACATTGTTGAACTCGGCTGGTGAAATGCAATCAAACTTGGATGGCAGCGCCATCTTGTGGAAGTTGTTACTGGAGATAGAAATTAATTTTGAAAACTCCACTATCTGACTTTGCAAATAGCAGCTGCATTTCCCACTCTCAGCTTATACTCGAGTCAATACGTTTTCACAGTTTTTAAAGATAAAATTAGGTACCTCTGATTATATTCAGGTGGGCTTAAACTCAAGTTTATATGGTACATATGTATTTTTTTTGTCAAGCACCACATTAAACCCAACCAAGACACTGAGTAGACATTCTGTATTTTTCGGTCTATAAGACGCACTTTTCCCCCTGAGAAATCAGGGGGAAAAAGTGCCTGCGGCTTATAGTCCAAATGCAAGACCCACACGGCCACTCAGCCACCGGTGGTCGCGCCTTGACTCCCCGCCAGCTCTCCCGGCAAGGAAATTAGTCAGGGAGCTGGAGGACCTGTCAGATGAGAGATCCGCCCACGGCCGGATCTCCCATCTGAACTATATTATTGCTTATGCCAGCAGAGCCCAGAGCCCTGCTGGTATAAGCAATGAAGAGAGAGATAGATAAACTGCTATCAATTTCTCTCTCCATGTCTGTGGGAGCTGCAATCACCCTGTAGCTTCCACTGACACAGCCAGAGAGAGAGAGGAGACTCTGCAGACGTCCCCCCCCCCCCCCCCCCCCCCCCCCCCCCACGGCCCCCTTCTCCCAATCAGTGAAGAAGATGATGTGTGTGCTGTGATAGTACTGCTGCTAGTGACATCTAGTGCCAGAAAGTTGGTATTGCATTGAATAAATTCATAGCACTGATCTAATTCACTTTATCACTTAAATTTTTTTCTGGTTTCCCTGCTCTAAAAAGTGGGTGTGTCTTATAGTCCGAAAAATACAGTAAGTATTAGACATAAGTGAAATAAGTATTAAAGCAGAACTGCGTAAGGGCTTAATCCATATCTGGGGAATACAACATGTCACATTATTAGATTATATAAATAAATTCTGACAACCATCTCCTAAGCACCTTCACACTGTGTGCAACCACTGTACACAACAACAGGCAGGCAGTTCAAGGACTGTAAGTACATGTGAATACAACCATAAGCCCCCCATACACATTCGATTTTCACTTAAAATGTTCTTTTCTCATCCTCCAAAGTTTTTAGCACCATTCACCCTAAATCTGCAGCTGTACTGCCCGCAGGATATTTTGGGCTATTTCGGGCGCTCGACGAAACATCCGGACTGCTCTCTAAAATCGAGGCCGCGGCTTGGGCCTAGAGCAGCGCATTAAAGAGCACCATTCCCTTCAGAACCATCTCCTGATCAGCTCTACGGGACGTGAAGGGTGTCGGCGCCGCTACCAGAGAGTCACCGGCTTCCGCAAGTAAAATACAGAGGTACGTTCCGGTAGGCCGGCGCTACGCGAGCCCGGGGTCTGGGCCTACACCGGCTGCTTAAATTGGGCTCCTGACAGCGGGCAATATATATTTCGGTCCCTGCACCCATCCGGAGGTCCCCCGCTGGGGCAGACTGTCGATCCCGCCACTACCGGCGCTTCAGGGAGAC
>CM070034.1:82694225-82704266 GCA_036250615.1 Ptychadena robeensis | reverse complement strand
CCTTGTGAATTGGGAAGCTCATAAATGTGTGATTAGAGGCTTATTAATGAAACATGGGGCAAGGAAAAAGAGAGAGGCCGTAACACACCTGGACTCATTAACTAAAGAAATACAAAAACTAGAAGAGACACATAAGAAATCGCTAGCTGAAGCCGTAGGCCTTAAACTACAGACATTGCGTACAGAACTCAATGCTTTATTATTTTCCAAACATAAAAATAAACTGATTAGGGGCAGGCGTGCGTTCTATGAGTTCAGTAACAAACCAGGCCGCATGCTAGCTAAGGCTTTACGTGCCCGTAAAATTCACTCTTACATTTCGCAAGTCAAAGACAATAAAGGTATTCTGAAGACAAAATCGCCTGATATAGCTACAGAATTTTATTCCTTTTACAATAAGCTATATAATCTTTCGTCTCCAGACACCCTAGACCGCAACCCAGTTCTTTTAGATGACATAAATGTGTACTTGAGAAATTCGGGCATGCCTTCTTTGTGCCCTCAGGCCAGCTTAGAAATGGAAGCCCAATTATCTTTGGGAGAGTTAGATCTGGCAATTAAAACAGCTAAAAATGGAAAGGCCCCTGGCCCAGATGGTCTGACAATTAACTATTACAAGGTATTCCACAAACATTTATCCCAACATTTCTTACATGCCTGCAACTCTATTCTAGAAGGAAAAACCTTCCCCACAGATTCCCTGAGAGCGCACATCTCACTCATTCCGAAAGAGGACAAGGACCCGACCAATTGTGGTAGTTATAGGCCAATAGCCCTTCTAAACACAGATTTGAAGCTTTTCTCAAAAATTATTGCTAATAGATTGGCCAAACACATTCCTACACTGATTCATCCAGACCAGGTAGGATTTGTTACGAACAGGGAGGCGAGGGATAACACCATTAGAGCCCTTAACTTGCTCCATAGAGCCAAGTCTACAAAAACGTCAGCTATTTTACTTTCCCTAGATGCCGAGAAGGCCTTTGATAGGGTTTCTTGGCCACTTATAGAGGCCACTCTGAGGCATGTGGGACTTGGCTCACACATGCTGTCATGGGTGATGGCCTTGTACAATAACCCATCTACAGCAGTCAGAGTAAATGACACCAGATCGAAGTATTTCACGCTTTCGAATGGCACGCGACAGGGCTGCCCTCTCTCTCCATTAGTTTTTATTCTGACCTTGGAACCTTTCCTATGCACAATTAGGAACCATCCTGATATCAAGGGAATTGTCAAGGACTCAGGTCATCACAAGGTGGCAGCTTATGCTGACGATCTTCTGATGATACTTACCAACCCGCATATATCTATTCCAAACCTCCTCTCATGCTTACATACATACAGCAAAATCTCCAATTTCAAAATTAACATAACTAAATCAGAAGCGCTCCCGGTTAACCTCTCTTCAATGCAGCTGGCAAAACTTGCCCCCTCCTTCCCTTTCAAATGGGCGCCAAATACAATAAAGTACCTTGGGGTGCATCTCAGCGCAGACTTTCAATCTTTGTTCAAAATCAGACTGCGCCAGTACTTGCTCCAGGTGGGCGCGTTCATTTTGCAATTGATCACCAAGCGATTACCCCGAATGCGCATGGTGATCATTCGCAAAATCAGAATAAAGTGCTATGGCCGGCTTTAGAAGTACAGAAAAAAAAAAATATTTTTGGGAAAAAAAAATATATTTTACACTTTACACTTGTTTTCTTTTGATTTGGATTGGATAAAACATTTATCCAATCCAATCAAAAAAAAAAAAAATGACAAAAAAATGACAAAAAAATGACAAAAAAATGAAAAAAAAAATCGTTTCTGTACCTTTAAATCTCCCGCCGCCGGATGACGTCATCGGTAGAGGAGAGCTGTTCACGGAGATAGCCGGAGACCTCGGCTATTTCCGGAACGGCTTGTATGCAGCCGAAGATGCTCCCACTATCAGGAACGCTCAGCGCGAGCGTTTCTGATAGCGGGATCCACTTTGAGCTGGATTATAGAAAGACATTTCTATAATCCAGCTCAAAAGTTAAAAAAAAAAAAGATTTTAAAAAAGACCGGCGACCGGGTCCCGCCTCCGTGACGTCACACGTCACTCCGGGACCCGGAAGAAGCCGGAGAAGAAGCAAGATGGCGATGGCGGCGGAGCAGGTGAGCTCCCACGATGTGCCCGAACCCAGTTCGGGCGTATCGATAGGTGCAGTGTGCCTTTGCCCGAACTGGGTTCGGGCATATCGCTAGGGAGGTTAACTTCTCTTCATTTCTATCAATTTCTTAATCTTCCACCTCCCACCTCCTCCCCACCCCATTCCCATTACCTCGCACAGAGGTTCCCTTTATAGTTATTCCATTTTCTATTCTCCGTTTTATTCTTTGGACTCCATGTTCAAGGATGTCAGATATATATGTATGAGGAAAAGATTGAGATTTCGTTATTATGACTTGTTATGTCTGTATAAAAGATTGTTGTTTCATACAACAAAGCTCTTCAATATGCTTACCGACTCAGAGTTCATAATCTCAATGATTTTTGTCAATGTATCCAAGTACATTTCCATGTATCCTGTTTACTTCTATTCGTTTGGAAACTGTTGATCATTTTGTTGATGATATTTGTATGCTTTTTATTCAATAAAAGTCTAATGATTAAAAAAAAATGTTATGGTTGGTCGGTTGGCTGGCAACTGAACAACACTATTTTATTAACGGCAGATCGACCAAAATTTACAGACAGGCCCGAAGCGGTCCCGAAAGGTACATAATTCAGCATCCGATTATTCTCCCGATCGAACACCCCGACCGGCCACGCTGGTCGATCTGGCAAAATTCATACGAAAAATCGTACAACAGTTATAGAAAACTGTAGCAGCAGTACCTTTAAAGTTATTTTTGGCAACTGGTAGGATTCCCATTTTCCAGGGTGTAGTTTGTTGAACTGTCTGGGTACCAAAACTTTCCATTACTTCTGCTCAGAGTACATAAGGATTTTGGCAAATCTCTGAAATGCTATAAGGATTTCAAATTTCAAGTTTCCAATTAAAACAAAATATAATACAAGTTATTATAGCAAGCAAAAAAAAACAAAAAACCCAAAAAACTAAAAGAATCTGAGTGATCATGCCTTTGCTTCAGTGGTTATGATACACTTTAGTATTGTAATACAGATGTGTTAGATAGTATTGAATATAAATTCAATGAAGTTGTAATAAACCTTTACTTAAAAAGTCTGACAACCTGACATTTTATTTGGTTCTGCTGACACTTTCATAATGTGGTTTATGTGGGGATTAAAATAGCATATTCTGCATGTGCTGAAATTTAAAGCCAGGTTCCAAATGCCACCAGTCTCATGGCGTTTATGAGAATTCATCAGATGTCTGTAGCGCCCAGTCATCGGGGTCAATATAGGCACCCGCTGTATGTAACATTTCTCAGAGTAATGAATACACTGTAGCTGAAATGCTGGGGCACATAGAAATTTTCCTTGGAAATGTATTCTTTCATTCAAACACTTGTTTGTTCCTGGACAGCTAAACATGCTCATCATAAGCTGCAACTGTCATATAACAACATAAGACAACCATAAAGGAAGGACAGGATTTCTGCATTAACACTAGAAAAACAAACTTAAGATAAGTAGAAGAACACAACCTTTGCTATATCTACATGAATGTTTGAAAGTTCCATATTACTGGAGATGGTACTGCAGAGTCTTTGAAATACAATGAAAAATACATGCAATGCACTTGCTTGGTTTAGCAGACATTCCACACTAATTGCGCTCAGATGCCATAAATACTTTCCTATCTTTGCTGCGGACATGTTTTGCAAACTTGTGATTTTTCTGCTCATAGTGAAGAGGCAGCACTAAGCATAGACAGCTTCATTACAAGATGGAAACCTAACAATAAAGATATATACACATCTTTATGTATATATACAGTCAGGTACGTAAATATTGGGACATCAACACAATTCAAAATATTTGGCTCTATACACCACCACAATGGTTTTGCAATGAAACATAAAAATGTGCATTAACTGCAGACTGTCAGCTTTAATTTGAGGGTATTTACATCTTATTCAGGTGAACGGTGTAGGAATTACAACAGTTTGCATATCTTCCTCCTACTTGTTAGGGGACCAAAAGTAATTGGACAATTGACTTCTCAGCGGTTCCATGGCCAGGTGTGTGATATTCCCTTAATATCCCAATTACAATGTGCAGATAAAAGGTCCAGAGTTCATTTCAAGTGTGCTATTTGCAATTGGAATCTGTTGCTGTCAACTCTTAAGATGAGATTCTCTATCAGTGAAGCAAGCCATCATTATGCTCAAAAAACTAAACAAATACATCAGAGAGATAGCAAAAACATTAGGCGTGGCCCAAACAATCGTTTGGAACATTCTTAAAAATAAGTAACACATCAGTGTGCTCAGCAACACCAAAAGACCCAGAAGACCACGGAAAACAACTGTGGTGGATGACCAAAGAATTCTTTCCCTGGTAAAGAAAACACTCTTCACAACAGTTGGCCAGATCAAGAACACTCTCCAGGAGGTAGGTGTATGTGTGTCAAAGTCAACAATCAAGAGAAGACTTCAACAGACTGAATACAGAGGGTTCACCACAAGATGTTTACCATTGGTAAGCCTCAAAAACAGGAAGGCCAGATTAGAGTTTGTCAAACAACATAAAAAAGCTTTCACAGTTCTGGAACAACATCCTATGAACAGATGAGACCAAGATCAACTTGCACCAGAGTGATGGGAAGAGAAGAGTATGGAGAAGGAAAAGAACTTCTCATGAGCCTAAGAATGCCACCTCATTGGTGAAGCATGGTGGTGGTGTCATGGCGTGGGCATGTATGGCTGCCAATGGTACTGGTTCTCTTTTATTTATTGATGATGTGACTGCTGACAAAAGCAGCAGGATGAATTCTGAGGTGTTAAGGGCAATATTATCTTTCAGCCAAATGCTTCAGAACTCATTGGACGGTGCTTCACAGTGCAGAGTTTTCGAAGGGAAAGAAGTGGAATGCAATGGACAACAAGTCAATCACTTGACTTGAATCCGATTGAGCATGTTTTTCATTTGCATACATATGAATATGAAAATGAATGGACCTGACTGTATATTTATGTCAGGTGTATATAATAAAAAGATAATTCTTCTTTCCAACCAGGAGAGTTATTACCTAGAAAGACAATGAAAAGTAAAATATCATCAATGCAGGTATGTAAATTGACCACTATGTCCACTAAGAACAACTAGATATCTATAGTATGCCTTAAATGTACAACCCTCTTTCCCTATAATTAAAATGAATAAAGATGAACATCATAATTTAATGTAGTGCATTTGCATATATTGGGATTCTCTAAATGCTAAAGGCCTCATATTGTTAGGTCAATCTGCATTTATAGTTTTTGTACTTGTTCATGCTGTTAAGTGCTGAAAGCTAAATGCCTCATATTGTTATGTCAATCTGTTTTTATGTTTTTTGCACTTGGTCATGCTGCTAAGACCACCTAACGTAGCTTCACTCTCATGCAGCGTCTACCTACTTGAACTACAATGAGATTGAAAAAAGTTGCAAGGCCTAGTTGGGGGCTGTAAGCCTGTAATTTGTTATTAAGAACATTGCCTACTTTTGTCCTACCATGCATTAATGCATTTCCATCACTTTCTCTATGGATGAAAATCCCTCATGCTTAGCAGCAGTATCTTGGACAACATATGACACAAATGAAGAAGGATTTGGCTCAAGGAACATTAGGCGAAGTTTAGATGAGCACCTGTTCTCCACTACCAACTGCCCATGAACTACAGCTACTGCTGCCAGACAGCCGCCCATTGACTTTGTATAGGGGCAGACAAGAAAGCTGATAACTATACTCCACCTGCCCCATATACTAGACAACTGTGTACTTGGTGGCAGTTACTGAGCAGGGGTGTAAAGCCACACACACATTTACTTTTGGCAGATCAAACAATGATTTGATCAATTTCTGAAATTCAAATATAGGTTGTTAGTCTATGAATCGATAGTACTACCACACAATGTGATTGGTGTGAAACTTCTTCCTTTAATGTGATTTCTTTTAAAGTTTTACTGATAAATAGATAGATGTATGCTCCAAATTTAGAAAACACCTACAATAACCATAAGCACCTGTACAATCTAATGAAGCTTTGCAACCTTACCGTTATCGCTCTTTCAATTTAATGTCTGATTGTGTTGGATCATTTGAAAATTGTTTTTATTTCTGAATTTGATCAAAGTGTCAGCTTGTAAGAGCAGTCATAATTCTGTCTATAGCTCAGATAATAGGCATACTTGGTGCCTTTTCTGTTATGATCTTCATGACAATATTCATAAAATTTCTTCAATTTTGGAGCCTCTATATACCGTAGGTGCTGAAAAGTTTAGAAATACAATTCCTTAACTACAATGTCATTACACTGCCAGATAATCTGTTCTTATATCAACTAAAGAATAGGTACCATACCTATACCATACCATTACCTGTTCTATAATAAATATTGATGACACCTTTCAACTTTACTCATTTAGGCTTTGTTTCCATTGCATTGGGACCCCTCCGATAAGCGTACACGCTTAGCGTAGGGGCCCCGACGAACAATGGAAACAAGCCCTAACTCTGCATTTCCAGCTCTGTTTGCAAACACAACTGACTGGTTGACTGCTTCCCAGCCAACCTAAGAATTATTGTTTATAGGACAAATGAATCATGCAATCCATACATTCCCACTCCACCGATAAATACATCATATCTACAGATGGAAACAAGTATGTGTGCATAACTTCATGTGACTACAGGACAGGGAAATTACAGATTCACTGCATTAGGATTACACTTCATGAAATATGCAGACAGACAGCTGGGAGAGAACAGCTCATTGAATGGGAGGCATTTTTACAGCCCACCTACATGTTCATTCTAGTCAGTATGTTCTTCTTTGTCATACATTCATCAATCTCACTCAGTGTAAAGAAAAAGACAACCATTGTGTCAGGACAAATTATATACAAGCATTACTATAAATTTGTTAAAGACATTTTTCGGTTTAAGAAATATGTATTGAAAAAATACATTGTTTGTCCTTATATAAATAGCCCTTTTCGCCCTATTACTAAGCTATATTGATAGGTATGCCATGTGTTGACTATTCAGACACATTGCAACTAAATGAAATCCAATGATGTAATGTCAGACTGGATCCTGAGCAGAAAATCAGAGAAGATTGACCTGATTAAGAAAATGTATCATGTTCTTTTCTATCAGTTCTCTTGCAGGAGACCTTTTTTACTATGAGAACTTGCCACATCAGAATGATGGGTACCACCAGGCTGGGTACTACAACTTCCAGTGCACATGGTGTCAAGAGGAAATGGAAAAGCATTTGGCACCTGTCAATAAAAGTCAAGGGAACAGCTAGGGCATCAAAAATAAAAGCCTCTCATTTCTTTGATGTTGGGGGGTGCAACACCTGTCTATACCATATCTAGCATAAACAGATCTAGTCCCAAAGGACCCTTGTGGAACTGCACAGCCTGTGCTTAATGTATGCTAAGTGTATGTCCTTTCGTGGCTCTATATGCACTAATACTTCAGTACATGATTCGGGCCCTAACCTCCCTGGTCTTTGTTCATTCAATTCACAAAATAATTACTGATAATGAAGTTTACTTAAATATGTACCAAACAAAAAATCTTTTCTTAAGGCCCCCATACACCTTACAATCTTTCCATACAATTTCTGTACAACCAAATTTTGTTCTATCAAACCCATGTAATATGAGGAACTTTCTAAAGCAGGGTACAGACAAGGAGATATGGGTCAAATCGATGGCCGGCCATCTATCTGACCCATATAATCTGTCCCTTGCGCTGTTTTCGAGCGGCCTTATCGGACATGACGGTTAATACGGCGATGTCCGATGCTTTGCCTGGGTCTCGTCTGGGTCTTGGCTGAGGAGGAGGAGCCGGGGAGAGACAGTTCTGCTCTCCCCGGCTGCTCTGATATCTGACAGCAGCGTGATGATGTTATCACGCTGCTGCAGGGTACATCGGACGGCTTGAATATCGAGCCGTCTGTACCCTGCTTAAACCTTCCTATTACTATGTATTCTATCAGGGAGGACACTATACAGTGTTGGTAGATCTAATGGAGATTGTATGGATCGATCTTAAGGTGTATGGGGGGCTTAAATTAGTTAAAAATAACCAGTTTAAAAAGTACCTCTACAAGCTGATTTTGTGTTGTCTACTACATAACTATACGAGAGTGCCATCTAAGTGTCCATTTTCTTCTCCCCTAAACCCACTACCCTGGTGAATTATTAATACTATAATATGTTTTCTCATTACTTCTAATTGTTAAACAATATAATTAAGGAACATATACTTACATTCTACTTTCAGCCAGCAAGCAGATGATACTAGATAGATAGGGACACCACAATATTAGGCATTTCTGGTAGCAGGTCACTGCAGTCACTGGTACCAGTGAGCCCTTACTGGACTCAACAAGTTTCGTTTAAAAAAAGAACATGTCACAGGAAGATATAATTACAGTAAACGTCACAACTATTGAAATATATGCCTGTATGTTCTCCTCTCCTGTAATACTGTATGAGGAAAAAGATCTTTTGTCATTTCTTGTCTGACTTCACACTATTTCTATGGGTATCTTCAACTAAATCTCTTCTCTGAAAGCATTTTCAAGGACATAAAATTATACTTGCAAAATACATTTTAAAATCTGGAAGGCAACCAAACTGGATAATCAAATCCCTAAAAATATAGTAGCCTCATATATAAGGCAATGCTTAGCTACCTCAAAAATTTGTTTTGTACGGTGTATGAATTATTGTAGTGTATATTTGTTTTTTTAGTAGATTCTTAGATGGCTTTGCAGATAGCTCTGTATGCTAGGAATGCTGAAGAATACATTAATAACAGGAAGTGGTAAAATAATACTTGATCATTTAGGGTTGCTTTCTAATCTAAGAATATAATCTTGGGTGACAACCCATGTGAAAGTGATCCTAGTTCCTGTGCAGAGATAGTAGTGATTTTTTTAAATAAACCCAACTGAATGAAGTATATCTGAACCAAGAGGAATGCTTCCCAGAAATGTATTTCATTGGCAGTTGTTGATTTACAACATGCCTCTTACTACTACTACCATAAAAAGTAGTCTTTCTGCAAAAACTAGGCATTTTTGTTTCCATTGTGAGTTAAAATTCCTTGACATCTGGATGCAATAAAATGCTGCAAGTCTTATTTTTCACCCTTTAAATGAGTGGATTGGGATGTCAGAAAACTTTTAGTTCTGTCTACTTAAGATATATACTACAGTTCTACCTCAAAAATACAGTAGGCTACATTATGTTACATAGATGAACTCATTGTCCCACATCCATTCTTAGTATAAACTTGTATACTATGTACGTACAGCTTGTTCCAATAAAGGTTATCTTCAAGTAAAATACAAATCCAGTGTTATTAGGACCCATTAGTGATGTAGCATGGAAAGTTTCCACTATGCAGACCCTTCAAATCAGCAATGGAGTTATTGCACTCATTATTATTTACAATCAAATAAATAATTCAAAATTTAAGTAAAAAATCAATGCCAAAAGCATGAATCAAGAGGTACAACATTACTATGTAAATGTATCAAATAAAAATCAAATTAAAAATGTGCCAAAGGCTTGTACACGGATAAGATATATTCCGGCAAGGCAAGCTATTGTAATAGTATCGGCTGTATATCTCATGTGTTCTGGTGTTGGGCAAGGTTGCTTGATCAGCCACTCAACTAGTATCTAATCCAGTTGTAGAGCCTTTATCTTTATAACTGGAATGAATTTCAATATAAGGAATTGTTTTTGCATCAACCAAGTTTTTTTTGTTTTTTGTTGGGGAAACTAATCCCAAGGGGGGGGGTGACTTTTAAGGTGAAAAAAAGAGTGGAATTCTAGATTGAATAGAATAGATTGAACCTGTTAGTAA
>CM070034.1:82671185-82694215 GCA_036250615.1 Ptychadena robeensis | reverse complement strand
CCCCCATTAAAAACGTTTTTGCAGTAATTATACTGTATGGTCGTAAGATTGATCCACATAGGGTTGACAGTCTGTATTAAACATGCACAAGTCATTAGATTCATAAATCTATGTCTGTATGACTGCTTAAAAATAAAAAAGCAAGGGTTAGATTTAAAAAAAAACACTTCATAGCTGACAAAATATCACAAAACACACAACCAATGAAGTGGTCAAGGGTACATTTTATATTGTTCCAGTGCTTCAGCAAATCATTTATAAACCTGTCTATAACGGTATATCAGAAGTCTCTCCTAATCATTCAAACTCTTGAGACAGAAGAACTACTGTATATATGATTTTCTTGCTGTGTGGCAGAACTTATAAAGGCAGGGAAGATTTGCTACTGTCATCTTAACACTCTTTTCAATATTTAACAGAGAACTCCAGACAAAACACAGAGCCAAAGGGGGTATCCAGGCCGGTTATGTTTATCCTTACTGAATGAATCATTGGGCCAGAATGTGTATGCAAGCTAGGATTCCTGATTTCACTGTCTGCCCCCCTACTCCGGGTCATTGATTTACTATTTAATAAACTAATAATAGCAATGAAATCCCTGCACCTTAAGAAACCAAGATAACAATGTTTTTTTCTCATATTTCTATCTTGAAGGGTCCATTTAACGATTACACAAATTACGAGCCGGTCATTTCTTTTTACAAACACTCTTGTCACAAAAAGTTTGTCTTAAATCTGAGTGAACAGAAAGTGCTGTTGTGTACTTCCCACTAAAAACAAAAAAACATAACTGGCTTGTTGCAACTGCCATAACCAGAGAGATTTTTAAATATGTACTATATTTTTATAATGTGAGATGTTCTGAATAAAATTAAATACCACATGGGGACTACTTATAATTTTTAAAAAAGACTTAGAAAATGCAAGGCTATCACCCCCTGCTTCAAATGAAACCATCTTAATGCACTAAAGAGATTGTCGTAGATACTAGACATAAACACAGTCAATGGCTTTTTTCAAGCCGGACATGTCACTATCTGAGCTACTTAAGCATTTTGCAGGATAAGAATATGGCAAGGACCGCCACATGGGCTTAACGTTTGATCCATGCCTCCCTAGTAATTATCATTTCTTCTAGGGATCTAGACCATGGCAGTTCTGAATGTGTGTAATCATTTTAAAACTTTAGATAAGGACAGCTTCCCATCTGCTGGCTGTCTTTTCAAGTCTTTCTTCTTAATTGCTTGGGAAACATTCCAACGTGTGCCAAAAAAATATGAGCATTAATGCTTTACTAAATGATGCCTTGTCAGCAAACCATTTCCTCCTTTACACATCCATAGAAATAGAACAACAAGACCATTCCAGATGCTACTAATCACGATTAATAAGGCGTGCCCATAATTCATCTAAGACATTCTATATATATATATACACACAGTATATATACAGTCGAGCCCATAATTATTCACACCCCTGGTAACTTAAAGTTACTTTTATTCAACCAGCAAGTATTATTTATAGGAAATGACATAGGTGCTTTGTCGTGGCCATGACTTCCACAAACCAACTGCAGAGAGCTGCTGTTTTTCACCTGTTGAGTTAAATAAAACAGCTGTTTCTAATGAGGGTAATTAGGATACTTCAGAGCAGCTTGGACTATTTGGAATGGTATAGAACTTCAGATTTTGTCAGAGACTGTGACAGTCTGTGAAGGGTATGAATAATTTTTGGATTGGACACTTTTTGCTCAAATGGAAATAAAAGCTGAGAATTTTTTTTTCCACAATAATGCCTCTTGTACATCGTCTTATTATCTTTTGGGAGACACCTATGTCATTTCCCATCAAAAAATAACTTGCTGGTAACTTTTAATAAAAATTTGCCAGGGGTATGAATAATAATGGGCTCGACTGTATATACGGTAAATATATATATATATATATATATATATATATATATACGTATATATATTGTCATTAACAAGACTACAAATGTGACATTTATTAGTTGAGTAGCATGAACTACAACACTTAAAAATGACTGAAAATGCATGTCAAAAATAACAATTACATTACTCAATACTCAATACATAAAGGCATTTATATATTTCCCTTTGTATTTCTGTGCCAACTTTCCATATGGGGAGAGTGTAGCCATTTCGCCCAATAGCACATGCAGTGTTTTCTTTACTTTAGGGCTATGCTTAGTCTTAGCTGTCTACCAGAACTCATGAGATACATCTTAAGTCCACCATACCCTGCCCCCTTTATGTAACCTTATCCTATTACTAGACATTGCAGTAATGGGCACGTGAAAATCAGAATGAGCCCTCTGTGGGAATACAGAGCAAAACAATATGAGCAGCAACATGGACTAGGACTCTGAGATCCAGCCAGTGACAATTGAGAGTAAAGCTGAGCATATGTGGTTTGCATTTTACATTCGATTGACTTAATCATATTAAGTCGACCAATTCATAATGTATTCCTTTTTTGGGGTTAAAGTCAACTAGGATAAAAAAATTGGATTGAAATAAAAAACAAATCGAGTAGTAATCAGACATGTTGGTTAATTTTACTAGTTCGATCAAGTTCGTTCAAGACAAGTTTTCTTGATATTTTGATGGATTTGGAGCACGTGCACACGGCTAAGGAAAAAAATTCCTCCATTTAATAATCTATTACATTCTGTGGTGGTAAAAATTACCCAATTGTTATACAATCTACTTCAATATGATCATATTTTGAGTTCTACCATAAAATCAAACCTTTTAGGCCCAGCTTATGTCTAAAGCTGGGCATACACGTACCAATTCCTGCACGATCCGATCCCCGATCCGATGCTGTGCATATCCCTTAAGGATCGGGTCGTGCAGGAATTGGAGGCTGCAACTGACAAGGATTGGGCTAAAATCAGCCGTCCTGTCGGATTGCACAGTTATCCGACAGGATGGTAAATTTTAG
Organism: Ptychadena robeensis; assembly: GCA_036250615.1. Taxonomy (NCBI): domain Eukaryota; kingdom Metazoa; phylum Chordata; class Amphibia; order Anura; family Ptychadenidae; genus Ptychadena; species Ptychadena robeensis. The sequence goes on along the minus strand of CM070034.1, from coordinate 82,691,249 downwards.
CCCGATCCCATTAGTTCGGCCGCCCCCAGCCGAACTAATGAGCTGCACATAAAGAGTGCCGTCTGATTCTCGGCACTAGCAGGCGGGCGTGATGACGTCATCACGCTGCCTGCTAGTGCATAGAATCGGATATATTCCTAGCTTTAGATTTATTGACATGCAGTTCTTTTTGTACAGGAGGCTTTTCTATATAGATGTCAATGTGCACTAAATAAATAAAGCACTTGCCAAATATAGGTAAGCAAAATGCAAGACAGTTTTGGAAGCACACAAAGATGCTTAAAGCCAGTCTAAAATCTATATATTACCTTAATTAAGTACAGAAGGAAATTCCGGTACCCTACAGTATCAGCACTGGAGGGAGAATGGAGGGGCCATAATATCTACAGGTTTATATAATTAAATAAACCCTGTTTTTATAAAAAAAATCTTTTGCCAGAAATTGCAAAAAGTGCCAGGTGCATTTTCTAAAGTTTAGTACTTTAAGTTGTTAACAATTTACATTTCACCTGCCTGTCACAGATTTTCCTGACGCTGTTAAGGCCCTCATACACAATCTTTCCATACAATTTCTGTACAATCACATTTTGTTCTACCAAAACCATGTAATATGAGGACTTTTCTAAACCTTCCAATCACTATGTATTCTATCAGGGAGGCCACTATACTTACAGTTAGAGGCTAACCCTACTGCAAGACTTGTATTTCTTAACATATGTTGTAAATGTTAGCAGTATTCCAGGCACAACAAAGAGTCACAAAATAACTGTTCCATCATATATTGGTAGATAATCCCCTAACGTAACCCTAGAATTTACTGTTTGCTACAGTGGCTATACCTTATACAGTGGTCCCCTTTCCTCATCTAATCTGGCATTCTTCTTTGTATTTGGGGATATTTAATAGTTTACCTTTTAAAGTAAACCAAACGCCTGGTGTGGGAAATACCCCAGTTGTCAGAGCCTTGTGTGTTTAGCCTTTCTTGTCTGCACCCCTCCCAAATATCAGTAGACATATAATTAATGTGGCATTAGTGAAGGCAACTGTGTGGGGAACCTGGTGGCAGTAAAAGCACAGCTGTGAATAGCAAGCAATACCTTCAAACAGACCGTGAAATAAGAGGAGTAGCTACTATGTGTTCACTGTGGGATTCAAAGAATACAAGAGGAAATGTACACAATTACCTTAAAAGCCAAGTCATAAAACTGATACTCTTAAGGCAACACTATGTTAAAGCAGTAAACTCAGTAAAAGTGTTTATGTTGTACAATATTGTGAATGTCCAATCTAGCCTACACAACATACACAATGTGTATATGTGCCACAAATAACTAAGCAATTGTTGTTCAGGACCATAAGCATGATATTTATGATGATACCTAGGTAGACAAATCAATACATATGAGTAGCTTTTTCCATTGGTGATTATTCATACCCAGTCACACTGACTTTTTTGTCATGTAAAATCAATTCATCAAAACCGTTTATAAGATTAAACCCAAAAGGAAATTACATAAACTCGCTGGGATTGTACATTTGCAATTAATTTTCTTTACAGTTGACTTTAAGTGTTTCAACATTAATATTACATCTATAATCTAAGGTCAAGACCACAGATCACATACTTTTCTACTTACAATTTTGTGGCTACAGTTTCTGTACATTATATTCTTTGGAATTTAGAGGCCATCAAAAATTTCCCATGCTTGCAAAAAGAGAGGTCAAAGCCCCTAGTTACTTCCTATCCCCCCCCCCAGGTCAAGTACAATACATTAAGTAATTTCTACATATCAACCTACATATTAAAATAACTGGATAGCAAGACATGTCTCTCCATAACATTTCCTAATTAGATAAATAAGCTTTTATCAACCAGGACTTCCTACAGAAGTTGCAAGGGTTCCTTGTCAATGAATATTTTGGTTTTACATCTACTCTAGCTTGACCTATTAGATCTAAAGATTATACTAAATTGGTCTTAAACTTATCTTGACATAACCTTAAGCTGGGCACACATGGGTAAATTCCTGTGATGTCACCACGCTGTGATTGATTGGGGATCAATTGAATGGAAATCAATGTGCACCACATGGGCACATCGATTTCCGCTCAATGGGGACCTGTTCTCTCCAGCTCTAGCTTTGTGTTGTGAGTGAATCTCTCACAACACAACATAGCTGCCAGCTGGAGAAAAAGGCAACCAGCCTCACACAGCCTCACAGAGAGACGTGCTGGCTCCGCCCTGTTCACTCATACAGCGGTGTCCAGGTTGTTTAGGAGCCGCAGGACATCCAATACTTTCTATTTAAAGTAATGGAGATTGATGGGGTTTTCCAACATGTTGGAACCCTGTTCAATCGAGTTTCTTCAAAGGAAGGCACACACGGGTAGATTTGTAATCAGATTAGAGTAGAGTGACTACGCACGTTGCACGATTGTATTTTTTACAAATCTACCCATGGGTGCCTAGCTTAAGCCTATTCCCATCCATATATACTCTCAGCATTTGCAACAATGATGGAAAATGTCAGAATTAGCAATCTTTGACTTCCTGTCGAATTTAAATGTTGTAGAAACAAAGCTTGCATACATCAAAACTAAACCATGGGAGTAAAGGCTACTGGTGAGACCTTTTCACTGTGAAGTAGCTACAGCACAAATATCTCATTATAAAGTTGAAAGTGAGTTTGGCAGGGGATCCTAACAAGAACAGTTGTAGAATGAGCTCATGTAAGAGATGATAGGTTAAGTAGTTCAAGCTTGTTGGGTGCATAGGGATGAGATCTATGTTCCCAGAATATTGCTAATCCTAGATTTAACATATACTTAAAGAAAAAACATCCAGCCGTTTTAGCTGTTCAATGTGTTGTACATACAAAAAAATCTATTAAAGTTGTAAACTTTGATAATAAAACAAAGCTCTGGATTTCCAGGAACAATAGATGTAACTCATGAGAAAAGCATGAACAACTGCTTGTAATTAAACAGTTTTAACATATAGAAATGTAAGTGCCTAAAATACATTGTTTGCACCATTGTTTCCATCCAAGTACCACCAGGGGATCAGGCATTCCATAAGAAATATGGATATAAATAAGTGGATATATTGCCTCCCATCAATGTCAGGGAGATAGCTACCAATCTATGAACATGTTTTAAGACGTCTAGATTTATAAATATATATTTTTGTAAATACAGCACCACTCATTTTAGTTTAGTGAGTCTTTTTTTAACTATATAAGGCAACACAATTCTTTAAAATATGTCTATTTGAATTGAAAAAGAGAAATGAGGGTAAAATATTATTTAAAAAGGGAGAAAACAAAGAGGTTATGAGAAGGAAAGCTTAAGAGACAGAAAGATAAAAAAAATAATTAATTTCATTTATATAAACAAGAAACCACTGGCACTCCCACATACCACCTTCCACGGAAGTCATTTTTACAGTGTAATATTTTAGAATGGATGACAGATCGGTCTAGAGGGCAACGTGGAGGAAGTAAAAATGAATGCTAGAGATGAAGATAAGGAAATAGCTTAAGAGGCAGGGTTAATAGGGGGCAGGCTTTGGTTTTATCTGATACAAATATTCTGCTACTATTTATTCTTCCTATTACATATGTCTACAACATGGTGTTTTACTACTAAATACAGCCTTGTTTTTTAGTACAATTCAAGCACATCTGGCTACCTTAGATGAAAACCGAATAAAGTCAAAGAGGCCCTGGATGATCAGTAACCAGAAATAATTTGTTGCAGTGTTTGGTAAGTTTAGTTTGTTCATAACAAGTATATCTTACCCTACTGTCTTCCTGGCTCTCCATTTCATACATGACTTGTTGTACTTGAGAGCAGTTGGAGTACTGGAAAAGACTCGAGAACAATCTCCAGTTGTCTTGAGTATCTGCAAAAATTGCATCCTGGAAATTCACTCCATGTGGAAGCAGACTATAATTTTCATCCATTCTACAATGAAAATATAAGAGTATTATTATCACCTTTATCACAAATTGAAGTATACTACATGTTTAAATAAAAAAAATATTACCATACTTTGTTAGAATCATGCTTTGCATGAGTTCTTGTATAACTACAGTCCAAACCTGGCTTAGAATATTGAGATTTCTTTAGTTAAGAATATTTTCTGTTCATTTAACAAGATAAATGTTCTGTTAGTGAAAATGATGCAACAAATACCAAGCTATGTGCACAAAAATGTAAATAACAATTATTTTGTTTGCACGTTTGGTAGCCAACATCCGCATCGTTCGTAGCTTAGCGGTATTTATCTCTTACTTTTTAAAGGGCTGATCTTACCCTGCTAAAATCTTATGTATCTACAGTTGCCATCCATCACTTTTCAAGGGACATGTGCAACCCTTCTACAGATAAATATAAAGTTTCTTTGTCTTTGGAAATCAATTTACCAATATATTTTAAGGAATATTCCCTATAGCACCAAGATCCTGATGTAGTTAGGTGAAAAAATAGTACAATTGGGATATACAAAAGAAGAGCAGAAAGATGGAATTGGCCACTCCCACCAGCCATACACAGGTTGATCCCCGTGCAAACGATGAACGATCGGTTGCAATGTGGTAATGCAATGAATTGTTTGGCAAATAGATGCGCACTACCTTTTGCAATCGATCCCTGCCTGATATCCTCGGTCCCCATCCAAAGTAAAGGCAATCAAACAGGGATTTTCCAACATGTCAGATCCCATTTCCAACATGTCTACATTTTCTTGGAGCGGGATTATATATATATATATATATATATATCCTGAATGATCGCCAGGCACGAACACTAAATTGACCCATGTATGGCCAGCATAGTCCAACTGTCTCCTGCTTGGATAGTATTAATATTAGTATTAATAACAGATACAATTGAAATGACTTTACAAGTCTACAATGAGAACATATTCTTCATATTCTTTTCTAGTTCCTATGACTGCAGGATGCTGGTGGGCACCCTGTGCTGTAAAATGAAACTTTCAATCATGTGTAGTAGTCCATCTCATGACCGGGAAGAGGAATAGATTTGACTTCTTGGCATGCAGCCCCCACATAAATATCCAGATACTCTAACCTCCCATAATCTTCCAACTGCCAATGTGTATCTAAACGTCCCATAATGCCCCCACCTTAACCATACAAAGTTATCCTATGCTAACAAGAGTAACCCAAAACCTTTCCATTTTATATCTAGCTCCCTCCAAACTGTCATAGTGCCTGAAACCTCTAACAATGTCCATTCCAATCTTCCTTATTTTTCCCAACACTTTCAACAGTCCACTCTCTCAGTTAATGTGCACCCAAACCTTTTCTAGTAATTTCCAGCTTTCAAAGTGCCTTTATACAGCCCATTGAGCTCCTTATGGTTGCCAGATACCATAGGGTCCTAAACTTTCTAATGAACATCGATTTCCCCACCATGTCTCCTGTCCCTTGCAGTGTTTTCATCCTTCCCCAACCTGCTGCAGAGCCTCTAGCCTGCTAATGTTCCTCCAATGGTGGACCATAGTGCCCCCAAACAATGTCAGTACCCTGTATCTAGAACGGACAGCGCAATTTATAGTTCTGCCTATTATGACTTCAACCTCAGGGAATTTATTTCTCCTACCAATTCATTCCAGAGCAATAATACTCATACCACTAAATGCCATTCAACTCACACTAACTGCCAACACTAGAATGGTCTTTCCACTCACCATCACTACTACCAAAACGTTTTTACTTTCTGCTAACCACCAATACTCACATATGTTTTTTCTGCTGCTGACCCCCAATGGCTAAGCATTTTTTTCACACTGACAATAAATGCCATGGCATTTTTTGTTTTACCGGCCACTAAAAGTAGGATATTTGAGTTGCTAGTTTTAGTTATTGCACTACGAATGAATATAATGGCTATAAAAGAACAACAAGGGCCATTGCACTATGCATCAATATATAACAAGGGGCACAATTGAAAGACCTCTAAAATGGGCATTTGCTGGATAATGGATATATAGGAAAATTTTTACAGCCAACCAGTCAGGGAAAGTCAAATACATTACCTATTTAATGAGCCTTGTGCAACCCACTGTACCTGTGTTTGGCACATGCTTAGACTGTCATAAAGGAGCATGTAGCTATACTCCCATTGTTTACTCCGTTACTCTGAATGATGTCAGTTTGTACAATATTCAACTTACCTAATACTTGTGGATCACAGAAAATAGATGCCTTTACACATTTCTGATAAGTTAAGTTGTAGGGTCCCCCTAAATATACTTTATCATCTGCACATATCCTCAACAGAAATGTGTGCAGGTTTTTTTTTGGTAGTACAAGTAATACTAGTAAATATTTGTATTTTCGAATACTAAAGTTGCCACACAGTATATTTAAAATAATCAGAAGTAGTTGGCTTTGCTTGGTCGCCTAAATTGTGCTGCATGGTTTGTAAAAAAACTGTATATAATTTCCTCATTAGTCACCACAGAAAGGAAACAGTACATTACTTTTAATGGTAAAGCAGCCTATAGATATTTCATAAATAATGTCAACATACAATCACGCCATATGATCATTAGCAGAGCTAAAGTTTTTATTACACTAACAAAGGGATAAGTTAAATAATTTAGGATGGTATCCTACTCACCTGAGGAAGAAGAAATAGGAATGCCCCTGCACTACTGTATAGGAGTGACAGTCAAAGTATCCCAGTCCAGTGATGTTGAGCCTGGATCCTGCAGGTACCTCCAGCATACTGCCCCATCCTTGATCACAGAGCATCTCAATCTCTGCAGAATAGAAGAAGGTGCTGTCCCCTGATTCATACTGCCAAGGCAAGTAGTTGTATATACTGCTGAATATGCTACTGTGGGTTTCCTGGTGTACAGCCAGCACCTTGGCATAGACTATAATCTGTGCCAACTCTGCCCTGCATCCCTCACTCAGGTGCCTCCAATCAGATGCCAGCTGACAGCCCAGGGCACAACTCCATACACACAGGGTGATGATCACAAAGTACAGCATGGCAGACCTCATGACACCTGAATGAAGAGTAAAGGAATGTATCCTCCAGTGGTTAGGCACAAACTATACATTCCATAGCTATAGGCTGCATACTGTGAATACAGTCATTTGACATGTGCTAGTGGAGGCTCATTGTCTGGTCTATCACTGAGAAACTTGGACTGTCCCTATGGCTTGTCCTGTCCTGCAGCACCAGACTGCTCTTCCTGGACTGAACTGAGAGTTTAAAAGGACTGAGCAGCCTGTGTCCGCCCCTCTGCTTTTTACATCACACACAATACATTGGGGGAGTGCAGAGAACTCTACAATTCAATCAGGAATTACAGCTTCAGAGTGAAGAAAAGCTGTAACATCAGATGTGGTGTTTACAAATACTATGATAATATACTATGATACTATGATCAGAGTAATGATTTAAAGAAATAATATTGATTGCAAGTATTACTATAAATACAATGCAGGGGTTCTAAATGAAACAAGAACATCCTAAAATGTTCAACATCCTAAAATAAAAAGGGGTTGTTTCTACTACGTCTTTTTCCCCGCGGTCGGGCTGGGAAACAACTTGTGCCATTCATTTGAATGGGGCAGGTTCCACTGCTGCGTGGGTCTACACTATGTTTTTTTGTGTAGCGAACAGTAGGAAATCTGCATAGTACAGCCACCACCTGTATACCCCTACAGAAAAATTATGTGCCAGTCTATACTGGCACTATATGACCCGTGTCTGCTGCAAAGCCCGGTAGCTTTGCAGCAGATGCAACGTTTTCATACCTTTCAAGTATTCTGTTTTGGCCAGGAAAGTCACCTGACTTTTCCGGCCGATTCCCGATTTCAATAAATCATGTATTTTTCCTGGGATTTTGAAATTGGGTTAACTTAGGAGGGAGGAGGTGTCTCATCTGCACAAGCGGGGTGGGAACTTAGGAGGGAGAGTATTGCCCCCTACCTCCTAAGTTAACCTGCTACTTAATAGCAGGCAGGGGGAAAAAATACATCCTTCTTGACATCACTTCCAGTATTTGGAACACAAAAGTATCATTCCACCTCAGCACTTCCTTTTTCCAAATCAGTGACGTTGCTTCCTGTATTTTTCCCTTAACCAGAAAGAGTAAACTTGACAGGTATTGACGGTAGCTGACGGATCTACAACGTCAGGTCGGGCATTGTGGATCTGTCAGATAACAATGAGTGCTTTATGTGACATTTGGGCCAATGCGTTTTGAGCTGTGGTTTGCTAATGGAAAGTGCAGGGTGCGGTACTGGCGACATGTGAATACCACTCCCTAAACTCTCAGTGACCGAACCACATGCGGGCACCATGGACACGTCAGTGGTTTCTGGGGCTGCACAGTGTAAGACCAGCCATTTTTTTTCTTTTTAATGAACAGGGCATGTTACAGCCAATGCGGCTTAAACCGCGGGCAATGTGCCTGCAAACCATGGGCAAACAGCCAGCAATCCACTGGTTGGGCGGAATAGTCATTGTCAATTCAAGAGAATTGTCATTGTATACAGATGTCTTCAGAATACATGTCGCACATGGAATATTTCCCTCAAAGACTATGCAGAGGGTCCATTTACATAAACGTTATTCTATTCTGCATAAAATTGATTTCCTGTTACTTAATAGAAGCCAGATAAGATAGTTATTTATTAATACAATATGATGACAAATCCTATTTTTAATTTTCTGATAATTATGCAGTCTGTGGCGGTGAATAAATGGTAGTACAAAGGAAAACACCTGTCTTACTAGTTGGCTACCGCAAAGTACAATAAGATTTACTTGATCATTGCCTTTGTGTAGTCTGCCTTAGATCTGTCCTAGTTAGAGCTATTGAACAATGGACTATTATTAAGTCTGACATCAGATGTATTCATTGATACAGCTTTGTACAGAATGCCAAGTTGGTATGGCAATTTAGCTTCTGTCACAATGCTTCTTACAAACTTGGTGGTCAAACAAAACTATTTTAGCCAGCAAATGCCTCAACCAACAACTCTTTTCAACTATTTCTTAGTTACATCTCAGTGTTTTGACATTGATTCATTCTTGTTCTTATAATAGCTGAATAAAATGTATCTTGGTAGAGAAAGGATGGTCAGAGTAGCTTCTCTTGAATTATTATTATTAACTTTTATTGATATAAAACACAACACAGCGCTATACTGTACATTAAATTAGGATTGAGAGGCAACACAAGATAACACAGGTACAGGTTATGAAACAGGAGAAGTTAAGGGCCTAAACTAGGGTTATTATTTTTGTTTGACTGTTATGAGTATGAGCACATTACAGTGCACAATTAAGAATACATTTGATTAACTTTGCTTTATTCCTTTGGGGTTTGTCCTTAGTTTCCAACCTTAGAGAAAATCTTTCTTGTCAGAGACACAGAGGCAATCATTGCCATGTCTCATTGTGAATCTGATTATTCCTTAGTTTTCATGTTCACAGTAACTACTATTACCACTGAAACAGTGTGTTGGATGAATATCACCACAACATACTATGCCATGAATAGCACCACGGTATAATATTGCTATGAAAAAATGTGGGGTAAATTAAAGCACTCCTAAAGCAACCAAGGAAAATTTAATTACTTACCTCTGAGCTGTCACAATGATTCAAAGTCATTACAAATCCTTAAAAAATACTTACCAGCACTGCTCTTGAGGGTTTAATAAACTGCAGTGTCACAAAAGTCCACTGGAGGTCGCCAGATATATTGTTATAGATGTGGTAGAAGCTGACTGCCATGGGGAGAGGAGAGACTTGACAAGGGACATTCAGTAGTAGCTCATTGCAGGTAATGATTTTTTAGCTTATTTTTACACATCATCCCAATAATAAGGTGTTAGCAGGCAAATGGAAATAACGTACTATAATATACTGGTTTTGATAAAAATTTGACTTCCAGCTCTGTGATATACAGTGGAGCCTTACTAGCTTATAAAGTTACTGTATTCATATTGCCATCAATTCTCATATTTCCTGTGCCTTTGTAACATCAGCAAACCACCATGTTTCACAGTAGGAATGATGCACCTTTTATCATAAGCTTAGTTGACTCTCTCCAAATGTAGCATTTATGGTTGTTGCCAAATGTAACATTTTAGTCTCATCACTAAAAATGACTTTGGGCCATCTTTCTTCAATGCCTTCTTATTGTGCGTCTTAAAACAGCCACGCCACTTTTTTTTCAGAGAGTCCTGTATTTCACCTGAAGTTATTTGTGAATACAAATAATTTTTCTGGCAGATGTGGCTGATATTTCAGTTGGTCTACAGGACCGTGGTTTGGTTTCAACTGTTAATTTAATTAGAGTTTAACTGGTATTCTGAAATGCATAGATATTTTATTATATCCCTTTCCTGTTTAATAGTGTTCAACTACCTTTGCCCACAGATCCTTTGACAGTTTTTTTGCTTTCCCCAGCATGGGCTATGGGCTTGTGCTTGTGTCCACTGCTGATTCCCTGTGCTGGACGTACGCAGGGGATACAACACACCTCACCTGGGGGGAGAGAGATGCTCATCTCTGGAGAAGAACCTCTCATCACTGGGGGACGGTCAAGAATACAGAAAGTCTTGCATATGTGAAGAATGGGTGGAAGTGGCTTCGGTTCACTAGTACTTAAGTACTGGGGCTAGGAAGGAAAACATGATAAATATTATGTGAGTATTATGTCTATTTAATGTATGGAATTATTTAATTTTGAGTTTAAACTGCTTAAAAAAATTCATACATTCTGCCAGGGTATGTAAACTTATGAGCACAACTGTATTTAAAAGCTTACTTTAAAAAAGAGGGAACATTGGAAATATTGAATATATAGCTACTAGTCACATGTTTTTTTATCTTGATTCAACATAAAAAAATATCAGAAAAGTGTGAACAGCTTTTCTCTCTTTATTTGTTATAAAGTGAGCCCTCTAGTGCCCAGAAATTGTACTGCAACACAGAGATGAACCTCTGATAATAAAGTATACTGTTTCCTTTATCAGAATAGCATGCATATCAGAAGGCTAATCCACTTATAGCCAACTTAGAGATTGCAGCATGGAACATTTTGACTTGGCAAGATATGCCCACTCTTCTTTACAGAAACACTCCAAATCTATCAGATTGTCCTGTCTCCTGTGCACAGCCCTCTTCAGATCACCCCACAGATTTTCAATCAGATTCAGGACTGGGCTTTGGCTGGGCCATTCCAAAACTTTAATCTTCTTCTGGTGAAGCCATTTCTTTGTTAATTTGGATGGATTCATGTTCAGCTTTCCAGCAGAATCCTGAAGGTTTTGTGCCAATATTGACTGGTATTTGGAACTGTTCATAGCTCCCTCTATCTTAACTAAGGCACCAGTTCCAGCTGAATAAAAACTGCCCCAAAGCATGATGCTGCCATCACCATGCTTCTTGTGGGTATGTTGGTCTTTGGGTGATGTGCAGTATAGTTTTTGCCCCAAACTTATCTTTTGGAATTATGGCCAAAAAGTTCAACCTTGGTTTCATTGGACCATAACACCTTTTCTCACATGCTTTTGGGAGACTTCAGTGTTTTGGCAAAATGTAGCCTGACTTGGATGTTTTTCATCGAAAGAAAAGGCTTTCGTCTTGCCACTCTACTCCATAGCCCAGACATATGAAGAATACAGGAGATTGTTTTCACATGTACCACACAGCCAGTACTTGCCGGATATTCCTGCAGCTATTTTAACCTCCTTAGCGCTTCTGACAGCACTATCTCATCCTGCACTTGCTTATGCAGTATTGCAGCTGACGAGATGTAGCCGTCCAGCTAAGCTCAGAATCACTGGCTGCACACTCTGCTCTGTGCTGTCTGTGCGATCTTATGCAAGCTGGCTGTGTCACCTCTGTACCAGCCTAATCTGCACATGAATGTCCCAATTTGCATATGGATATCCCAATTTGCGGCCGCGGGCCGCACACATTCATGTGCAAATTGGGATATTCATATGCAAATTGGGTTATCTTCAGAGCACACCTGGAATATCACCCCAATTGTCATTCCAGATGTGATCTTTGAAGTTAACCCTTTCAGAGAATGTCATTGTATTGGATACAGTGATAACTGTATCCAATACAATTCAAAACAAAATAAAATTTTTTATTATAAACAAACATAAATACCGTTTTGAAATCAATAAATTCTGTTTTGAAATCTTTCATACCAAATAAGTATTCAAGAGATTTAAGCATTCAAATGATACATTTCATAATTTTTTATGTACTTTTTTTAATAATAATTGTGTGTTTCAAACATTATTATAATCAGGATGTCTATTAGACCCTTGTACAGACAGATTTTTGGAAGTTACAAGCCTACAACACAAAAAAAATTCCATTAGAGTCTATGGTGCGCTTCTGGTACAGATATCTGGACCTCAGCAGTGCGCTAGGGAGGTTAATGTTGCTGTAGGCCTCTTGGTAGCCTCCCTGACCAGTTTTCTTCTCGTCTTTTCATCAATTTTGGGGGGACATCCAGTTCTTGGTAATGTCACTGTTGTGCCATATTTTCTCCATTTGATGATGACTGTCATCACTGTGTTCCATGGTATATCTAATGCCTTGGAAATCCTTTTGTACCCTTCTCATGACTGATGTGTTTCAATGAGATCTTTCTGATGCTTTGGAAGCTCTCTGTGGACAATTTCAGGAAAGACCAACTAGAGCAGCTGAAGTTTATTTGGGGTTAATCAGAGGCACTTTAAGGGTACATTAACGGTACGTTAAAAACCGCCAGGTAAGCGACCCTTTAACGCGACCGACCAGCAGATGCTACATTAGGCGTCTGCCGGTCGGTTTTTTGGCTGCCGTCCCATAGGACCTCTATAGGGTCCTTAATTAGATGCCCTGTAATTGCCTGCACTGTTTTGCAGCCGATCACAGGGAGTCGTTTCTCCCGCGGTGGGAGCGCCCTGTCGGTTCTCAAGCTGAAAGCAGCTCGAGAACCGACAGTCTTAACTTAGCCTTAATGATAGCAGATGTATGCTGACTCCGATTTCACATGATATTGAATGTGATTGCATAATTCTGAATACAGCTACATCCCCAGTTAGAATAAGTGTACTCACTTATGCAACTCTATTATTTTGGAGGGTTTTTTCCCCTTCCACCTAAAATATTTCAGTTTGTTTTTCATTTTGATTTCATTTGACAGTTTATAAATCACATTAAAGGTGGAAAAGTTCTGAATTGATTTAACTTTGTCTCATTTTTGTACAGCATATGAACCTGATATTTTGTAGACTTTTTATATCCACTGTATATACAGTCTGGTTTGTAAAAGAAATAGAAACAGTGAATTAAATATGTACATACCATGAAATTATTCAGAGACTGAGTTATTTTTTAGCTGAATACAGAAAAAAAGCTGTCTATTGAGTTCCCACACATATTTCACCCTGCTTGACTTGAACTTGCATAAATGTTGCCAAAAATATATAAATATTACAGAGGGAGGAGCAATGGGGATTAACATGTTTACCAGTTTCCAATATCAGGGTCTTGTATTGTGGACACTCGAAGGAGAAGCTGAGGTTCAAACATGTTTTTCATTATTTAATGAAAAACAGGAATAATCAACATTACTTCTACCTTTGCAAGCATGGCCCATCACATCACGTGACATTGCACATTTTCAGTCTTATAAACAGATTTCTTAAGGTAGTCAGAAGTGGACAGTTTTTTTGGGAAGTTAAGATACTACCATCCAGCAACCAAGAGTCTGTGATTTAGAAATAGGACCTGTAAAGTTGACCCTTTTATATTTCATACAATAGATCACACTTAATCGACCATCTGATATATATATATATATATATATATATATATATATATAAAATATAATATGGGTTTTGACTGAGGGGTATTTAGAACATTTGGTGAGACGAGTCTCACTTTAAACTGCTTCTTCTATTACCACAAGTGTAAAATTGTCCTTTCACACTAGATGCGTTAATGACCACAGGTACACAGGTTTCCACACAGGTTGATATTTTACATACAGTGGTGCCTTAACTTGAGGTGTAACATGTCAAAGGTCATCGCCATAACCAACCAAACCCCCCCCCCCCCCGCCCCAAGCTACCAACCCATTTGCAAGCTGGACGAAAGGAGGCCCCCCCATCCAAAGGCCCCTGCATACAGAACGAAGGGGAGACCCCTCTTAAGAGAAGTGGTCTTCCACAAACTTGCCCAGTTGAGTGAAGCTCCAGTACAATCTTTGTACCTTTATTCCCACGTATCAGCACATGTGCAATGTCATATATGTCCCCATAATTGCTCTAAAAAACTAATTGGCTGTACTTTTCCACCTGACGGGGGGTGAGGGTCAACTTTGCTCCATTTAAGTAGGGAGGCGGAGAATATGTATGCATTCAGCTGACTTGAATCTTTGGGGCAACTGTGGCCATCATTTGATGAATGCTATTCACTGACTGTCTGTATGATAACCTTCTAGCGTTCTCCCCAATTAACTCGGCTGATTTCATCATCATGAAACTCAGCCCCGTTAGCCGAGGCGCCCAGTCTCCATTCTGACGGCGGTCGGGACATCGCATGTATCCATGGTCCCGGTCCGCCCCGTCGCGTCACCGGTGACCAAGGGGCGGGGTAGGGGCGCCATAGACCTCCATGTAAATGGAGGGGCGTGCCTTTCGTCACATAAGTCCGGCGTCTCCAGTGACGCCGGGCTTATGTTGACTACCCTGAGCTGAGTTGACGCAGCTGGCAATTAATACAAAACCTTGGCCACTTGGCAAACGCTCAGAGGGTTTATCTGATCTTAATCATTTCATTTAGCATATCATTCATATAAAGCCTAGTAATGTCCTGCAATTCAGCCTGTTGCCTGATAAAATACTACTGCTTTACAGACTGGTCCCATCTGTCACGGTGTGTATGGACCATTTGGTGAATCCTGGAAAAGATTTCCGGGATATTATTGCCCACCACGATAGGTTGCTATGTGCTTGCTGTTTTAGTTTTGTTTTCTTAAGGGCTCCCGACTCTGGGATAGAGATGAATGAATTGGTTGGTCCTCTCTATTCCCCCAGGACATGCAAACAGTTAACACCCTTGGGGTTGCAGGGATTTGGAGCTAGGTGGACCTAAATACTGGCTGGATGTAATATATTGATTTAATGATAATCTTGCAATAACACGTAAACTAGCATTGTTTTACACATAGTTATCAGCATCCACTTAGTTAGTCTAGGCTCATTTGGATTGGTTTGTCTGGCCTCCGTCTGAGGGAAGGAGTTAACTCTGTTGCCTCCTTCTCAGTGTTCTTCTGATGAAGAAAGCTCGAGGCCCTGAGTTTTCTCACGCTTGTAAATCCCCCTTTTCAGATATCCTAAAGACAGAGATTAAAGGTGCCAAATAGCCAGAGGAGCAGGGTGGAGAAAGGGAGATGTTTACCAGGTGAGGAGAGGGGGATCGGGAAAAGGTGAAATGCGTGGTGAGTAGTGTAATAGGAATAGGAACGAAAATGAGAAGGGTGTGAGTTGAAGAACGAGAAGTGAGAGAAAAAGTAATAGCGAGTAGGTGGTACGGCATGGGGAATGGTAGAAGATGGGATTTGGATCTTGATGATCCGTGATGGCGGATAAGGGTGGGGGGCGATGTGTTTGTAGGGGTATGATAGTCTTGCGCGGATTGTGAGGGACGCTGCAATTAGGGTGAGAGTGAATTGAGGGGGATTAAGGGAGTGGTGGGGGGGGGGTCTGAATGTGTAATGGGGATGTGGTGGAAGAGAGGGTGAGCTAAGTGAGTTAGGATGTAGAGGGAGACTGCATTGGAGGTTTAGGAGAAGTGGGGGTTGGCTAGGAGTGTTGGTGGCGAGGGGGAAGGGCGGTGTCATGGCTTTAGATAAGTTATTGTGATGGGGTTGATGGCGTGGAAGTAGGGGTTAGAATTAGCGAGAGAGGGACGACGAAGGTAGCAGGAGGGAACGGAGAATGGGATAGGAAGAGATGGCGAATCGGTGGGGCGGGAGGGTGGGTGCGTATGAGGAGTAGGTGGAGGGGTGCATGGAGTGGGCTAGAGTGTGATGTATGCTGATATAGCGAGGGTTCGGGGACATTGGTGGATGAATATTAATGGGAGGTTCCAATAAGAGGAGCTAGGGGGTGTAAAGGTAGTAGACAGGTGTGGGTATTGGGAGCGCTAGGTCGGAGGATTTGGTCCGGTTTGGGATGGTTGAAGATAGTAAGGTTGAGTTAGGGGATGTGTGTGAGGGGTTAGGGGAAGTTTTGCAGGAGCACGGGGCGAGGTAGGGGAATAGTAAAAAAAGGAGGAGTGAGGGAGGAGTTGGTGAAAATACGAGGCTGAAGCTTGTAAGGGAATGTGAGGGGCGGGGGGTGTCTGGGAGGAATCGGATATGCGGGTATAGGGGGACGTTGAGTTAAGGAAGATTGGGTTGTGGGGGGTGAGTGTGGGTTGGAGCGTGGGGGTAATGGTGGGGAAACGACGTCGGTGAGTTGATAGGGTAGGGGTTGTGAGGGATGGTGTCGGATTGTCAGATGGTAAAGCAGGTGTATGGCATCAGGTAACATGGGGGGTGTACTAAGAGCGGCGGCGGGGGAACTGGGGAAGTGGATAGTGTGGGGGAGTGATAGATTAATGGAGGCGGGCATGGGTAAGGGGAGGGAGGGGGTGATGTGGGGACTAGGTGGATTGGTAGTGGAGGGATGGTAGGAGTGAGGGAGTGGGGGGATAGAAATGTTAGATACGTACGCTGAAAGGGCGTGGCGTGGTGGGGGTTTGGAGTGCGGGGGGATGGAGGTTGGGAGAGAATGAAAGGATGATGGGGGATATGCTTGTTCAAATGGGGATGTGGGGGGAGAGGAAGGGGAGCGCGAAGGTCGGTTGGGTCGTGGTAGAAGGAATAGGGAGATTAGGGTGTAAAGGGTTCTGGTGCGAAGAGGGGAAGGGAGGGGGTAGGGTTGTTTACACGGGATGTCATGCGGGGGGGTATGGGGGATGTAAGGGGAAGTGGTGGGGTGGGTTGGAGATAGAGGGGGAGGTGTAATAGAGTAAGGATGTATGAGGGTGGGTTACGACGGTGTGAGAAAGTGAAGGGGGGGAGGAGGCGAGTTGAGGGATAGGTGGGTGGCGGAGAAGCGGTCGTGGTGGTAAGTTTAGCTTTCAAAGAGGGACGCGGAGTGTGGGGTTTAGAATTGGAAGGGGGAGTAGTCTGGGGGATGGCAGGGCACGGTGGTGGGGGGGGGGTTATTAGAAGGGGGTGGGCATGCGTTGGGGGTAGGACGGTTGGGATGTGGAGGGGGTGTGGTTGGAGGGAAGGTGGACGGGTGGGGGATGGCAAGGGGGAGTTGATGATTGTGGTTGGGCATTGGGCGGGTGGAAAAGGCACGTGTGGGGGATATGGTTGGGAGCTGGGGGAGTAGAGAGGGGGAAGGTTAAGTGTGAGTAGGTTGGGGAGGGAGGTTATCAGATGAGTTGATTAGGGTGGGGGAGTAGGGCGTCCCGGAGGAGGGGGGTGGAGCCAATCAGGAGGGGGGGGGTTATGGCGGGAGTATGATGGTTGAAAATGCCGTCGGTGGAGGGTTTGCTCTTTGTTAAGGGCTAGGGGGCGGTGATGTTGGGGCTGTAGGGGATGTGTAATGTAGTTCTAGCAGTAGATGGAAGGGAGTTGGGTATGTATGTTAGGGGGACGGGGTGAGCAAACTAGGGAAGGAGTGGTAGTGGGTGGGGGATCAGAGTTGTGTAGTTTGTGTGGGATAACGGGGGTGAAAAACGAGGAGGCCCTCGGGAACTGGAGGAAAAGCGGAGGACGTGTGGTGGTAGCTGGTCGGGAGACTGGAGATAGAGAGAAATTGGGAGGGTGGGAAGAATCAGTAAGCGCACAATAAGGTGAGGGGATTTTGGGGTAATAGGAGTTGGGGGATATTTATAGTGAGGGTGGTTGACTGGAGTGGTTGGGGGTATAGTTTTGGAGTGATCGGTGGTGCATGGGATGGGGGTAGCTATGGGTGGAAAGAGTAATTGATAAAGAGAAAATGGAAGGGGTAGTGGGATGGGGGGGTATGGGGATGGCGTATGAAGAAGCATGGAGGTGGAGGCGTCGGTCTGAAATCAAAATGGGAAAGGGAGATGATAGGGGGGGAGGGGTCTATTTTTGCTTGGGGGGAAGTGAGGTGTAGGGTATACATGGAGATACGGATGTTAGAGAGGAGGCGGAGTGTTCGAGGGGGGGCGGGGGCAGGCGTGGTAGTGGGGGGAAGGGGTTTTGTGTGGATGGGGGAGTATACTCGAGCCAGGAGCAATGTGGGGGAGTGGTGGGAGTAGTGGGGGGAGTGTGGGGGAAAGGAATTTTTGATGTTGGGTCGGTTGACTGAGTTAAGGTATTGTTGTGGCTAGGATTGAGATACGGGGGTAGCGAGACTGGATATCGGGGATGGTAGGGGGTGTGAGAGGCGGAGGATCGGTGGGGTAGTTTGACTGAGGGTTGGAGACTGACTTTGTGGAAGTCGGGGATAGGAAGGAGGATTCGTGAGGCAGGGAAAGTCGGTGAGGGAGGTTAGGGAAAAGGTGGGCAGTGCGTGGATGGGGAATACGATTGGTCAGGATGGGTAAAGGAGGAGTGCTAAGGAGAAGAGAGGAGGGGAGGGTTGGTCGAGGGTGGACCTCTGGTTCGGAATAAGTAAGTGGGCCAGTGAGGGAAGAGTAGGGTTGGAGCGTTGGGGGGGGGTCGGGGCTGTTGGGAAGGGGGGATAAGGATGTGTGAAACGCGGGGGGGTGAAGGGGTTGGCTGATGATTGAGGCGGATTGGCGTGTGTGGAGAGAGGAGTCGCGGGGTGGATGTGCGGGAAGTGGGAGGGGGGGGTGGGAAGAAGCTGGAGGAGGGTCAGTCGTGGAAAAAAGTGGGTGGAGGAGGGAGGTGACTAAGGTGGATGGGAGTGATTAGGCACATCGAGGTGCTTTACGAGGTGTACGCGTAGATGAGTGAGAAAGACCAAAGTGGGGTAGCGGGTGTGTTTAGTACGAAGAAGGGGAGGCGGGAATTTTGCGGATGTGGAAGTTGGGGGACAAAGAGAAAGGAGATGGATAGGGTGATGTAGTTTTAAGGCGAGAGGAGAAGGAATCGTGAGAGGTGGGCGTGGGGGGGGGTGAATAGGGAGAGGGGGGAGGGGGGGGATAATCCGATGGTAGTTGTTGCAAGGGGTGAGCTGGGACTTGGAGCAGTGCCTCTTTTCTAAACAGGGGTGAACTTTTGGAGGCATGCTGGGAATGTGACGGGACTTGCTGCCAAACAGACGTCTCTGATCTCATCTCTCCATACATCTACACCATGTGTTGGCAGACTTTGTGTATTCAACCACTTTGAGGAAGTTGCAAGCAATTGAGGTTAACCGCTGGTGCAGAGATTGCTACATCTACCCCAGAGAAGTTGTGATCACATAGAAATTGTCCTTTGGTCAGAGAATGAATTGAGACTTCAGTGTTTGATGACTAAAATGTCAAGTTGGTGGTTTTATAGCTAACAGAGATGCTTTAATTAAATTTGTGTATCCTGTGTATACTGTTCCAGATTAAGAATGTGTCAAGTAAAAGCAATCTTCTCTCAATCAATATCACAATGATATGGGAGAGAAGAGTTAAGTGAAATGGAGGATCAGATGGCAGATTACTGATTTTAAGGGTAAAGTTTATCAATTAAAACATGTTTAGAGTAGGAATGAGAACAAACAGTGTTACATGCAAACAGATGATTTGTCACAACCAATGGTTCAACTTAGAAGGAGAACAGTTGAGAAAGAGTGGAAACGGCAATTAGTCAGACAAACTAAGTCAGATTAAAAACATTTTACCCAGTGTTTGGGGAATCAACAGGTATAAACCGGGCTGTTTATGCTCAACAGATCTACCCACATCATTTTCCTTTGCAGTGAGCAGAGAGTTCAAGATTCAGTCAGTAGGTCACCAGGCCATAAAGACAAGCTTAATTTTCTAGCCCTACACCAGATTGAACAATGTATTAAGCAA
>CM070034.1:82637368-82671160 GCA_036250615.1 Ptychadena robeensis | reverse complement strand
TCCACTTTGAGCTGGATTATAGAAAGACATTTCTATAATCCAGCTCAAAAGTAAAAAAATTTTTTTTAAAAAGACCGGGGACCAGGTCCCGCCTCCGTGACGTCACACGTCACTCCGGGACCCGGAAGAAGCCGACGACGGAGGGAGAAGATGGCGGCGGCGGAGCAGGTGAGCTCCCCCGATGTGCCCGAACCCAGTTTGGGCGTATCGATAGTTGCAGCTTCCATTTGCCTTAACTGGGTTCGGGCATATCGCTAGGGAGGTTAAAAGTAGCTATTCCTAACCTTGAATGGAAAAATATCACTGCCTTTATTGATCTTGTGACCACTGAGCAGTCATGTGACTATCTTGTGAGAACAACAAAAGAGCAAGTGATCATACCAAAACACACTTGTGTTCAGATTGACTGTAAAGTGCAAACACAGAGACTAAAAAAGGACACTACCTTTCTTTATGAACCTGATTTAAATCCTCAGTGGGCAGAAGGCCTTGAGTTTTGTGAGACTTTGATAAAGCTGAACAAGGGTGTGTTGCCTTACATCGTCCTCCACGTGCAAAATCCCACTGACCATGATATTGTATTGTCTGGAAGAACTGTAGTGGGTACTGTACAGCAAGTTCAAGCTATATATTCAACTACAATTTTTGAGAAATCCAACGATCACCCCTCTGCATCAGTGAGTCGAGTGAGTGCAGAGAGTAAAGCAGCTACTAATGTTTCATGGAATCCACCAATTGATTTAAGCCATCTGAGTCAGCCTGAAAGAGAAATGGTGCAAAAGATGCTTCGTGAGGAATGCTCTTCTTTGTCTAAATCAGATGATGACATTGGGTGTGTTGAAAAACTGAAGATGAGCATCTCATTGAAAGATATGGATCCTGTAGCACGCATTTATTTATCAGTGCCAAAACCTCTCTATAAAGAAATGAAGGATTATCTACACAACCTTATTGTCCAGGGATGGATACAAAAATCCAGCTCATCATATGCTTCACCAGTTGTCTGTGTAAGAAAAAAAGATGGTAATTTACGTCTTTGTATAGATTACAGAGAGCTAAACAAGAAGACCCATTCTGATAGACAACCGATTCCTAGAGTGTAGGACATACTTAACAGTCTTGGTGGCAACTCCTGGTTCTCATTGCTAGATCAAGGAAAGGCCTACCATCAGGGTTTTATGGATGAAAGTAGCAGGCATTTGACTGCATTTGTGACACCATGGGGCTTGTATGAATGGATAAGGATTCCTTTTGGACTAATGAATGCACCAGCAGCCTTCCAACGTTGTATGGAGGAATGTTTGGAAGATGTGCGAGACAATATCTGTGTTCCCTACATGATACACTGGTATATAGCCAGTCATTTGAGGATCATGTGAATCACGTCAGAAAAGTCCTTCAGCTCCTGAGGAAGTATGGAATCAAACTAAAATCTAGTAAGTGTGAGTTATTTAAACATGAGGTTCGCTACTTAGGAAGAATTGTTTCTGCTGAAGGTAGCAAAATTGATCCAGCTGATACCATTGCAGTGAGAGCTTTAAAGGAGAAGAGACCCAGCAATGTTGGAGAACTACGAGCTGTTATGGGTTTGTTAAGCTATTATAGGCAATACATACAGAACTTTTCCCGTATTGCAGGACCACTTTATGAGTTGCTAAAGGATCCAACAGATGAAAATATACCACACAAGGGTAAAAATACAAGACAGCTCACAGAGAAGAGAAAAGGTCATCCCACAAACCGATTAAGTGGAATGAAGAACACCAGCATGTTTTGGAGAAGTTGATACACTGTTTAGTTGAACCACCAGTCCTTGGGTTTCCAGACTTTTCACAGCCTTTTATTCTCCATACAGATGCCTCAAACCAAGGTCTAGGGGCAGATTTTCACTTTACCATCCGTTATCGTCCAGGCAAAGAAAATGTTGATGTGGATAGTTTATCAAGAATGCCTATAAATGTAGAGAAGATGATGGAACAGTGTGCTGAAGAGATGCCATCAGATTGTATTGCAGCAACAGCCCAAGCAGTTGAGACCCAAGACTCTAACTTACCCTGGATTTACCCAGATTTTACATCTCCCCAGTGTGCCACAGTAAGTGAAGGGATGAGAAAACCATTTTCAGTTCTTGAGATTCACCAAGCACAACAACAAGCACAACAAGACATTGCTCCAGTATTGCAGTACAAAATAAAGAACAGTAAGCCATCAGGAAGTGAACTTAATGTGCTCAATAGACAAAGTAAGTGTCTACTTCGTGAATGGGAAAAACTCCATATTGATAAAAATGGTATTCTCCACAGGAAAACAGCAAGTAAAACACAACTGGTATTACCTGGAAGATATAAAGCCACTGTATTAAAGGAGTTACATGATGAGATGGGCCATCAAGGTATTGATCGGACAACATCATTGATCAGAGAGAGATTCTTTTGGCCTTATATGCAAAAAGAAATTGAACATTATGTGGCAAGAACTTGTACTTGTCTGAAACAAAAAATGCCATCTAAACAAATACAGGCACCTCTAACCAGTATTGTTACTACACAGCCATTTGAACTTGTGTCAATTGATTTCCTTCATTTAGACAAATGCAAAGGCGGTTATGAGTATATATTAGTAATTGTTGATCACTTCACCCGCTTTGCACCATCTTATGCCACTACATCCAAATCTGCTAAAACAGTTGCTGATCGAATATTCAATGATTACACCCTAAAGTTTGGATTGCCAATGCGAATATATCATGATCAAGGTGGTTTGAGAATCAGCTCTTCGCTCAGTTGTGGAATTGTGGTGTACTAGGATCACGAACAACACCATACCACCCACAAGGAAATGGGCAAGTTGAACGGTTCAACCGATTATTGCTACAAATGCTAAAGACTCTTACTAAGAGACAGAAGACAAATTGGAAAGAGCATTTGAATAAGCTGATCTATGCATATAACTGTACACAATGTGAAGTTACAGGTTTCTCCCCTTTCTACCTTCTTTTTGGAAGATCTCCAAGGTTGCCTATTGATCTTCTGTTCAACTTTACTTCTGAGACAGGAAAAACAGACCATCGATCATACATGGAGAAATGGAAACAAATGCAAGAAGCATATGATATAGCAAAAGAGAATGCAAATAAGTCAGCCGATAGAGGTAAAAAACATTATGATGCAAGAATGAAAAGCTCACTATTGTGTCCCGGTGATCGTGTCCTTGTTAGAAATTTGACACCAAGAGGAGGAACTGGAAAACTTCGTAACCACTGGGAAGAAAATATCAATATTGTGACCTGCCAAGTTGGAAAAGACATTCCTGTTTATGAGATCAAACCTGAGCAGGGAAAAGGAAGATCAAGAATCCTACATCGAAACCTATTGTTTCCATGTGATCACTTACCTCTGGAAATTCAAACGCAGAGTTTAAACATAGGAAAAGAATACAGGAGAAAGATGCAAAAAGCATAAATCAGGAAGAGGAAGACAACGAAGATGAGTGTGCGTACTTTTACAATCCAGTGGTACAGCCTCAACTACCCATTGAGGTAGAAGTTATTGAGCATGATGAAATGCAAGAGCATACTGACCAAGAGACCCCAGTTCTAAGTGATGATAACCAAGCACAGGAAGTAGCATCCACAACAGAAACAAGAGAGTCCAATATACAGCACGAAAATGTGTTTCAAAATATTGATCAAGTTGAGGATTTTCATCCAGCTGGAGAATTTTAGGATGAGCTTCCCATATTCCCACAAGAAGACACAGAACAAGTACGTAGCCAACCAAGAAGAGAAAGAAGAGCTCCTAAAATGTTTACCTATGACCAGCATGGAACTCCATCTTGCTTTAATGTAGCACCAGTGAATGAAAGGCTGTACCAATACTATCCCATTCCACTTAGGGAGATTCAGCCAGTGACAACATGGACCAATCCATTCCAAGTCTACCAACTCCCAGTTATTTAGACACATTACATATGAGACAGAATTGCTGTGTAGTTTTAAGTGAGATAGTTTTACAAAAAAAAACATAAAGAGAAAGATCACTAGATTTAGTAAAGGTCATAATAAAAACTGGAATGTTACAGGTTCAGAAGCCTTAAAGTCATACATGTTTGGATGTCGGGACAACATCTTATTTTGCAGGGGAGTGTGTAATATATTGATTTATATAAGCTTGCAATAACAGTAAACTAGCATTGTTTGCACATGAGTTATCAGCAATCCACTTATTTAGTCTGATGCTCATTGTGGATTGGTTGTGTCTGCCTCAGTCTGAGGGAGGAGTTACCTCATGTTGCCTCATTCTCAGTGTTCTTCTGATGAAGAAAGCATCATGCCTGAGTTTCTCACCATGTAATCCCCTTTTCAGATAACACTGACAGAGTGGACACAGGTCTGATGGAAGTTGGAGACAGGGCTTCTCATGATAGGTGGAGACAGGGGCACACAAAGAGTGTGGGGTCCGCCTGTGGTTACCGGGCAGATGCTACAGGGGGTTCACAGAGCGTGTGAGGCTCAGGCCTGTTACTGCTGAGAAGCCAGGAAGCCAAGGAAGGACCATTTATGTTGGACCGGGTAAAGCCAGGAGGCTTTGCATTTCCAGGACATTCGTTTTGTTTGGATATTAACCCCTGTGCGGGTAACTTTGTGTTTGGACTGAGTTTTGGACAATAAACATGGGCAGGAGCCCTTAAAAGGTAAATAACAGTGTGGAGTAATGCTGTTTGGAGACGCCGTTTGAGCTGATCCCCCACACTGCTTAATTAATTAAAGTTTTCCTATATAGTAATGACTCTGAAAACTGTAAGTATGCAACCTGGTCAACTGATATTATTGTGTGATAGGGTTGATCTTCACTGATTTGCTGGTCAGGAACATTTCATCATATCTTATTTCTGGTTCCTGGTGTAGGCTTTCAGCAGATCATAACAATACCGATCAATCAGCTGATTATGATTCCAGTAGAATTTGCCATCCCTAAGGTTAGCTAGGGTGAGAACTAATCCCACTATGGATGATCTCTGGCCCAGGGGCCAAAATGACATATGCTTACAGCCAGTGCTACACACAGTTGGTTAGTATATATACTCTCTGGGACATCTATAATTGATGATAATAAACACAACAGTCACTTTAGTTTTCCCATTAACATTACATTTGGCTCCACAATAAAACTGAGCAATAGATGAATATTTCACATGAAACCACACTATTTCTATTTTGACAAGCCAGAAAACCAAGTTTCTTTCATTTTTATCTCCTGCCAGATAGACTTTATGTGACCTGTGCGCTTAGTCTTACTTCTTTTGTCTCTGTGCGGCATCCTGCTGGGACACGGCCCATGTGACTGCTACTCGCTATTCCGTTTCCCACAGGGCACAGAAACGCTACCCTCTGTTGGACTCCTGCTTCCTTAATGTTCATTATTACACAAATACTGCAGTCTAATCACAGTGTCTTATACATCTGGATAAACAAAGCTCAGCAAATCACATTTTCTCTGTGGGAAAAAATAAATATAGAAGCCATAGAGTCTGAGAGAATAAATTGTTTTGGTACGCATACCTCCCTTGAGGCAATGGTTATAACTTTTGTCTTTTATTAAGATAATGATCATTTTGTCCATTTTTATAAGAATATCAGGATATTACATTTACAATAGAAGTAGCACGACAAGGTGTTCAAGAAACACTCCATACCCTTCTCTAAATGCTGGCATTGGAGGTAGCCTGGCCAAGACGCTACCATTATTTCTTAATACCCAGCCATTCTGCTTCTGTATAGATGGGTTCTAGGCAATCAGCCTCTACCGGTCAGATGATTGATATTACTGAGAGTTCAGACACACAGAACAGATGTGTTTCACTTTAATTTACAGATCCCCTACTGTACCCACATTTAGCCTAAGAATTAGTCAAGAAAGGAGAAGCTGTGCACTATAGAGTTCATCTCTCTATTATTCTCCTTTTTCCTACCCTGTTCCCCTGAAAGTAAAACCTACCCTGAAAGTAAGACCTAGCTGCTACCCCCCCCCCCCCCCCCCCCCCATGCTTTTAATATAAGCCCTTTACCGGAAAAAGACGTGCTATGTCCCAGAGACAGCTTGCATATTTAGGGAAGACATGACAGGAGGCGTTTTGTCACCTCCTCTAAACCCAGAAATAAGCCCTAGTGCATTTTTTGCACCCAAAATTAATATAAGACAGTGTCTTTTTTAGGGGAAACGGGGTACTAACATTATGCTGTACAGGTTCAGGATCAACCACAACAAGAGGCGGACGTGCTGCTAAACTTGTTTATTAAACTTCAGTGTAACTCACAAACATGTGGAAACAACTCAGAGCCCCAACAAAGCGACCAAGTCCACCAAGTCTGTACCCAGCGGGATATACCTGTTTTCCTTTGCTGGACTGGTTCTCTTTAACACATGGGGAGAACGGCTCCTCCTGGCCAGGGCAGGCTGCAGCCGCCATAGAGCCCAACCGCAATGGAGCGGAAACAACGGGCATGCCACCAGTCAGGGCCTGGATACCAGGGAGCTCCCCACCCCAGACAGGGACACTCGGACTGCAATTGGGTCTTGCGAGGTTAGAGCAGGCTATGAGGTCCTGCATGCTGTTACAGATGGTGGAGGGCTGTGTTCCTGGAGATGGCTAGTGTGCCCAGCTGTTGCTCTCTTATCAGGAATCGCGCCTCTGGACTGGCACGCCTCTTCCTGAGATGCGACTATATGCCCCAAGAGTCCCGAGGCCTGATGGGAAGACAGAATCTCCCCTTGATTAAAGGGGACAACACCTGAATTGGGTAGGGTGACTACACTACAATGCTACAGCACACCAACCACCACTTGGAATTGTCCCCTACTCCCCAGCCTAAGCACAATCAGTAACACCCTGACTGGTTCCTTGGGCTTAGTTTTCCATTGTTGTCGGCCACTGCCAAGGTAAATTCAGGTACTTAGACTGCTTACATTTAGGATGTATAAATGCTTATAAAGCTGTGTTCTTTAGTACCTGCTTTAAGTTCAGCTTATTGCCATGCTGTAGCTTTAACAGACCCGAGCCAGATATGATATTATAAATATATTAATAGTTGCACTAAAACACAATATTGCTGTTGCCCCATGAAATAAAGCTTCACAATCGTATGAGTCTGAACTGAAAATTCAAAAAAACTACTGATAAGCTTCTTATCAAGAATTATTAATACATAAATGCAAAACTGATCTTTTGGCTTCAGTAGTTTCAGTCAATCACCAGAATCAAGTTTAGCTAGGTGTAAAACAATTGTGCTGCAATAAGCTAAAGCTGAATAGTTTTTTAGAAAATGCATTTTTCCCAACTGAGCTGCCTCAGTAATGCTGGAAGAAGATAAACAATGTTTAGCACAATCTTCCAGAGTGTTCTCTGCCCTAGGCTCTGCTGTTTTAGGTGTAGATGAGTAAAGCTAGGCATACACAGTTAGATTTTTGTATCAATTTGTGTACAATGGATCGCCGTGCGTGTTCGTGACGAATGATTGTGCTTGAGTCAATACAAAAATCGAGTGGGCCGGTTTCTTGATTGAGCAGGGAACCAACATGTTGGTAAACCTAGTTCAATTTATGTTACTTTGGATAGGGGTCCCCATCAAAAGTATCGAATGGGTTCGAGGACGCAGAAGTGCTGTGCCAATTAGATCAATCAAGGGGTTTTAAGTACTAAAAACAGTTTTATTACATCCAATTAAAAACATGGGGTTAAATTACTGTACAGTCATCACACAACATAATTAGACTAAGTCCATAAGGTGTTGATAAGCATGCTGTGAGCAGACACATATGAAAGTACTTGGCTGGTTATTAATCACATGATGTAGTGTAATGGAAAATGTACTTTCATACTGTAGATGAGTCATCCCAGCCAGGTAGGTGCCTTGCTCCAAGAGGGATATAAATTTGACACATAGGAGAGGCTAGCCCTCTTGCCCTGGATCTGGGTACCTGCCTGCTGTTTTTCTGCAGGAGCTGACTGCCAGGATCCACCATGGGAGAGGCCTCAGACACCCTCCATTGCTAAGTGCCCTGGCAAGCTACCCTATCTCGGGAACCAGAGGTAGTGCTGCAAGTGTATATATTCTTGTGCTAGTAAAGTAGCCCCCAGTTCATCAGCAACTAGTGTATAGACATTGCCTTATTGAGTATTGATCACAAACAGATCTGTGTTAAGTTGGAACCTGCTGACTGCCTGTCAGGTACAAGGTGCTGTCTACCTGCTCCAATACCCTAACATCATCCAAGATGGTCGCCCCGTCAGCAGTGAGTAGGAAGGAACCTGTAGCCCTGTGTCACATCTTTATCAGGGTCCCTCCCCTGACAGGCTCAACCCAGTCAACCCTTAACCACTACGTTACAATACTTTATAATAGTTAAGGTAGTTGCTCCTGTGCAAACCTTTACTTGTTTTTAAGATTAAAACGGTTTACAAACTATCATGTTTTATTTGGCAAACAGCTTTGGATATGTAATGGAAGAGAGCAGGACCTTCCAGGACAACCATCTCTGCAGCAATCCATCAATCAGGCCTGTATGGCAGAGTGGCCAGGCAAAAGCCATTCCTTTGTAAAAGGCGCATGGCAGCCCGCCTGGAGATTGCCAAACAACCTGAAGGACTCTCTGACCATGAGACCATACCATGAGGTATTCAGTGTGTGGGTACAGGACTCTCTGCACCAGGGTTAGCATTTGAGCTGATCTACATACCTGTGCTACATACTACTGTACTTTGCACACTGCATTAGATATTATTGATTGTAGACACATTATTTGACACTGCATCTGACTTCTGTTACATACTACTTACTATGTACTAATAATAAACGAATAAAAACGAACTATAAATAAACACTTTGGGGGTACATGGACTGTGAATGTGACATCGTGTTCTACATAGCTATGCCATTTTAGTCCCCTTACTATTCATGACATTTGGCCACAAGTGTTATGGAGCGCACTGTACTTTGAAGCGCAACCACCTGACTGAGGAGTCAGCGTCACATGCTCTCCCTGGGAATCTCCCTTCTTCATGAGTAGTCATATGACGCAGGGTGGATGACAGGTGACGTGACCTGTAAGTGTTATTGTGCTGCTTCATGTCACCATGCTACACGCCCACACCTCGTCCTGTCCCCGCCCACAACACCCGAGCGGACGTGAGGAGATATCAGCAGCAGATGTGTTGTGGGCGGGGACCTGACGTACTATGGGCGTGTTTTGCAATGACGTAAGGCATTGCTATACGATTGATTATCTGACAGGGGAGAGCAGACGAGCGCCGGGCAGGTAATGTCGTGTCGGGGTATGTGGTAGATAGGGCGCTGACTGGCACACGCTTCACCTTGTCCTGGCATTGACTGGAGGTGCGCACTGTGTACATGGCCCTTGTCTTCTCAGCCCATGGAGGTGACCTGACTCCCCAGCGCCCTAGTATTGTGCTGTGTTCTCTGACAGAGGAAGTACACGAGGTACAGCTGTGTCATGTGTACTGCTCCTACAGCGTGCTGTATTTGTGCTTACGTGAACCCGCACACGCTGTCCTTCCTCATCTACACAGCACCATACCGCATTGCTTTATTGTGTCCCCATTGGGGAGAGTTTGCCCTTACTTCCTGTCTGAGGGCTGGGGAGAACCCCTGTCAGAATAGCATTACTGCACTCCACTTCCCAGGTTGTTGCTTACATGACACCATGGCAGCTGTTAAAATCTGGGCTGTTTCACATATACTTAAGATGAATTGTAAATAAAATGAAGGAGAATGGGATAACCATATACTGTGGGATACATTTGCAGAACTTGTATCAAACTATTAACTTATAATGGCAACACAAAAGGGAAACCTCCTTGATGGTGAGCTGTGAAAGTCCAACCATCACACCATCCCATTCTGACAGTGTGAAAGAGCCCTTTGACTTTTCTTGGTGGGTCCATGTCCTGTGACCTCACATATCGAGCCCTAGTGCACAAATCCTTAGTTAGTGGAAGTCCTCCCTATAGAATTCCAATAACAATCCTAGAGAGGGTCTACTTTTTCCACCGCTCAAACACTCTGAAAAGACTACTGGGTTATCTGTTGTGTGAGTTGTGGGTCACTGTTTAGATTTCACACCGTTGGCTTTTTTTTGGCCCAGCACAGGGATAAATGTCCGCTAGGTAGTCTCTCTTCTGTTCCCTGGTCTAATGGTAATACTGGTCACATGACCCCTCCCAGTACAAGGGTGATGCCTGTACATGAAGGTGTGCCCAATACTTCTGTGATCTCTTCTGGACTCTGCTCCCATTTATATTCTATCTAGCCAGCTCCTATTAATCTTGCAAGCCAGTATGGTGATTCCAGCTGACACAGGCTCGCCTTTCTCAATCTACCGGTCCTCTCTGGTTTGCAGAACTTTCCCTGCACTCTTCCTTGTTGCTTATAGTCAGGATTTCAAATGGTGTAAGTTCTAGTTTAGTGTGGAATTAGTTTGTTAGGAATTGTTGTCAGGGCCGTTTCTCCCACTATGCGCTGTATGCAGGCACATGGGGCCCCAGCACCCCTCGTGCGCATATTCCCCCCCCCCCAATACAGACAATCTCTGCCTTTTCTGGTAGCAACCCCCCTATATGCTAGAAACTGCCCTGATTGTTGTGTACCCACAGAACACATCACAGCTTTCTGTCCTAGTATTCTCAGGCACCCTGAAGTAAAGGGTAAGCATACTGTCTGGAGCAGGGTGGCACATACATGCCTTATTGGTTAGATGTATGTCTGAAGGGGTGGGTGTACAGGCTGACCTATGTAACTGCTTATGATGAGGCGTCTCTGTGATTGACACAATGAAGAACCAATAAATGAAAGGGGTGGCCAGCTAGGATATATGGGTATATGCCACCCAGATGACAGGGCAGGCTCTATCTGACAGGTAAGAGCTCATAGTGCAGTAAAATCCGGATTTTATTAGTTAAGAGGAGTGTGTAGGATCATAGAGGACCGATGATAAGACTAGAGTTTAGTTTCAGCTGATTATTTTCTTCTCTCCAACATGGCAGCTGCTTTATTTCACTTTCATTTCTTGGCTTTCTTGTTACTGGTGTTGTGTAGATTCCTCAGATAGCAGACTTGGGTGTGCTTCCTGTACTTGTCGTGTTTATACACTTGGCAAGTTGCTTCCTGCATTAGGTTGGGTGTAGAGATTGGGCAGATTTAACACCTGCTGTTCCCCAGTGACAATAACTGATGTGTAGATCAGATGTACATAATTATTTCTATCCCAGGACTATGAATGCATTGTGGAGTGGTTACTTTTCTGGCTTTCACCTTTTGTAGAAATATAAAGGTTTAATCAAAGCTGTCCAACTCTCACATATCTTCTTATATGTTGTCAGGTGTGGAAAATGACTGCTTATTCTAAAACGGTATATGATGTTTTAGAAATGGAGCTGTACAGCCGAGGATTAGAATCTTAAGCCATTATCTTTGGGAGTCTGACAGGTGACACATAGATAACCGCTATTGCCAGGGGTGCACATAAGTGGTACTCTGGTGCTCAAAAGGGGTCAAAAGCGAGCTATGCATATCTGCATTATTGTTACAAAACTCATATGCGTACTAACAACTTGGAGGCACTCCGTGTCTGGGCGGCCACAGCTCAATGTATACACTTTATGTCACCTGGCAAACTGCAGGGAAATATGAATAACTATGAAAGGTTGCAGTTAGGGGTGTGGGAAAAAAACAATTGGATTTCTACGGGTGTTGGAGATCTGGGGGGGGGGGGGGGGGGGGGGGGGGGGGGGGGGGGTGTAAAAGTCAGAGTAGACATATGTTGAATAAAATCTGACAAGAGAAAAGCACTGTGTGTTAGCTGGAATATGACTATGAATGGTTGGCATTTGGACTGCAGGTAGTCTCAGGAGTTAGTTACTAAGCTAGAAAATGTCAGGTTGTCACTAATAAGGTGTGAGATCTGGGGGTTCAACATGTACTGTGAGAGTTACATTTGACCCAAAGCCAGTTGGTGACCTGTGGATGGAGACAGGTAATCGGAGGCTCAATCAGGAACAGGGAGGTGACACAGACACAGAAGACAGTGAGGAAGACCACCCTACATATGGGGTGAGTACCAAACACTATCTCCTGGTACTCATCTGAGGAGCTCACTAAAAAAGGTATGTGCACCCCTGGCTATAGCCATGCCAGTTATCACCATTCCAATCACTTCCCGTACAGATTGCCACCTCAGGCTTTGTTTCCATTGAAGCGTCCCCGTGCGGTTGCAGCCGCGTGGTTCTAACCGCACGGCAGCCGCGCGGCTGAACGCATGCCTAAATTGGTCGCGCGTTTCCATGCGTTTTTGCAATGCGATTTTTTTTTTTTTGTATTGCAGATGTGGATGCGGTTGGGGCGCGGATGCATTTCAAAACGCTGCAGCTAGCGTTCAGAAACGCGCCCTAAACCGCATCCGCACCCGAACTCACACAACCGCACCAGTGGAAACTATATTGAAGTTTCCAATGGATGCGGTTGTGTGTGGGGGCGGCCGTGCGGCGGCCGCGCGGCTGCAACCGCACGGGAACGCTACAATGGAAACAAGCCCTTACCTAGTCATTTCTTTTCCATGATGTTTAAATGTTAAGCACTTTATTTTTTACATAGGGATCAAAAAGAATCAGGAGGGAGATAGAATCCGTGACATGTTTATGTATAAGTGACTGATAAACTTCTTTATAAGTTTAAAGGCTATGCTAGAATACTGACATAGGATTAATTTGTTCATACTTCCTGAACCTAATATATGAATTCTGGTTTTTGTTTCGTGCATGTTTTGTTTTGTGTCAGAGCAGAAATGGCCGACAAAGCTCATGGGGATAAAATGGTGAATGGTCACCTAGATGTAGATATCTCTCAGTACTGTCTGGTAAATAAAAATGAGACCGAGATGCTGGAACAGATAAAAGAGTTACTTGTAGAAAACAACAAACTCAAAGGTAAGTTACTTTTTACCTGTATGACTATTCGTACCTTAGATTAAAAATAGCTCTCATCTCCAGTTGCAAGTTTTCTTATATTATAGGATTTTATTCCTTGTCATTTTTGGTTATATTTCAAAATAACAGCTGACCAGTTGATATGGAAAAATACAGAAGGTGACATGTTCGGATTAAAAAAGCAAAACAAAAAAAACGTAAATTCTTCTCTGTATCTGATAATAACACTTAAACAGGGTACAGATGTGGAGATATGGGTCAAATCGATGGCCGTTTCGAGCGCCGTGCGCGCTTACAGCCATCTATCTGACCCATATAATCTGCGCCCACCGCTGTTTTCGAGTGGGACAAATCAATCCCGCTCGAAAACAGCCTTATCGGACATGACCGTAATTGCGGCCGATGTCCGATGCTTTCTCTAGAGACCGCTGGTCTCCAGGCAAAGCTTCGATTGAGCTGGCGAGAGCAGAGCCGTCTCTCCCCAGCACAGCCGATATCTGACAGCAGTGTGATGATGTCATCACGCTGCTGCAGGGTACATCGGACGGCTCGAATATCCAGCCGTCTGTACCCTGCTTAAGTATTGTTTGTTTTGTAAGCCAATTGATAACAGGATTTTGTTTGGGAAAGATTCTGAACCACTGTCAGATATTTATATCACTGAGATAGGCTAAAGGCCCCCATACACGTCTAGATTTTTCATCCAATCAACTCAATTCAATCAATTTTTAGTTGATTGATTAAAAATCTATGGCAGCCCACAAGGTTAGATCAACCTAAAACAATTAAAATTGGGGAAAAAATTATTAAAAAATGATTGGACGTGCTGGTAAATTTTAATTGGTTGTATTAAAATTGATTACACTCTCAGTCGATCCCAAACAAATTGATCAACTATCTGTTACTACAGTAGGCAAACATACAATCAATCACAGATTTCCCTGACCCACAAAATCTGATCTTTTTAAGTTTGAACAGAAAATCTAGATGTGTATGGGGGGGCTTAAGGCTCCACTACAGAAAGCATGTGTTTTTCTGTCCGGTTTCCCCGCAGCTTGTCCACTTGCCCGGCAGTGGAGTCTGGCTAAAATTCCACGCAGCATCCGCTCCCAAACTGCCTCAGTGGAGCCTTACCCATAGGGTGAGTGAGTACTCGCCTTTGGGGACAAATACAGCAAAAATGAAAAGCTAACAGTGATTCTTTTTCAGAATTTTATATGTAACGGAGGCTTTATGTTCACTGTATGTTCCTCCTGTATATTGTGAAGTTACACTACTGGATTAACAAGGTCTACATTCCATTTAGAAACCATGAAGCAGAAGAGTCAGGAAATGAAGGAGCGTCTAGAAGAGCTCTTAAAGAGGGAGGAACAAGGGCGCTGTGAGCATGGAGCTCCAGAATTCAAACAGCGTGCATTTGAACTAAGTAAAGAAAATGACTTACTGAAAAAAGAAATCCAGCATTTAAAAGATGAACATATGGACACACAGGTACTTGTCAATTATATTGATCCTATATATACTAGTGGGGTTCTGCGCATTAAATATTTTTACAGAACAGCAATTATATTAAACCAACCCAGCACCCCTTTGTTGCCTCCCGCACTCTTAGACTTACTGCTGGGTTATTCTCAGGAAGCCTTCCAGGTCTTGGTCATCCCCTTGCAATGTAAAGTCTATGCGTTTATACTGCAGGGTCAGTAAGTAGAATGCCCTGAAAAGAGAATGGCACCAGGGTCAGGTCTTTTGTATCGCCTGTGGACCTTTTAAAATGTCAGGGAAAACAACTGGTATAGCTGAAAGCACTTTAGGCCATGTATTGTGCGCATATGTCCATAAAGGTGTATTTTAGCAATTGATACATTTTTCTTCTTAGAGTGAACACGAGGGTCTCAAACAGCTGAAGGCACAGATTGTACGTCTTCAGGCAGAGAAGGCTGATCTTCTTGGAATTATTTCTGAGCTACAAGTAAAACTTAGCAGTTGTGCATCTGAAGACTCATTTGTTGAAATCAGAATTGCAGTAAGTTGACCCTTTTTTTAAGAGGATTTCATTGAATAATTGAAAGTGTTTTGTTAAATCTGTTGGACACATAGCAATTATATCAGACATTTGGAGCTGCTTGGTCTCTTCTGTGTACTTCCTGTGATAATCATCCCTCCTAATTCTCACCTTGGTACATAAGAGTATGATTAGTGTTGTGCTGTTGATATGGCAGAGTAAGTTAATCTGGGCAGTTTAGCAGAAAGAAAATTTGGCAGGGATGATGCTCTCTCCAAAAATTCTTTGTTGTACCATAGCAGGACTTATGTCTTCTGCATACAGTGCATCGGGCTATTAAAATAAAAAAAAGTTAAACATTTATTTGTATTTTTTTTACCAATCATTGGAGCAATAGCTCTGCATCCCAGGTGGCTAGAATTCCATTACCTCCAACCAAGGCCACTGCCAAGAGGAAAATCTTAACTTTATTAGCACTAGCAGTAATCATTCTCTGAACCCACTTACCTACTTATGGACATTTTACAATCTGGCACTAACAACATACCCATTTTGGAGGAGGGATGGGTCTGTGTCACCTTTAATTGTTATTGGAATGCAGAATGTTAATGTACATACACAACCAATGCTATCAAAATAATATCAACGCACTCCGCTATCACTGTTGTGAGCTCAGTCTGTTGTTGTGAATGTATAGTATGACTCCTCCCATATGTTCATAGCTGGGTGAATTGAGGCCATTTAGATAGCAAGAGTTGTGTATTTACATTCTGTTTTGCAATAAAAAATTATGTGACACAGACTTGTCTCACTTGTTAGATTGTAATAAGTGTCTCACCATAAGTTGGTCAGTGGGTTCAGAGAATGGGTACTGTTACTGACACATGTTAAAGCCCTGCACCTTTTTCTACAACTCAGACCTGCATCCTGTTACTGATCTTTTGGCTTGGCTGGAGGAATGTAGAGTATATTCACTTTATATGTTAAAGGCTGTGCCTTGGACTCTAATTGGTTTTAAAGAGGAAATATGGAAAAACTATGGCATGAGTCTTATGGTGTGAGTCTTATGGTCCAATGTGTCTTAAGCTAGCCATACACAGTCGGATTCCATGGCCGATCGATCACCTATTCGATCGATTCCGGCGATCTCAGCGGGAATCGGAGGTCCGATCGATCGGCCAATTAAGTGTGTCCGCTACATACCACCTTGTCCCACGGATTCCTGGACGATTCCGTGTCCGATCGCTTACTCCACAAATGGCAACTCCCCCTGATGTGTGCAGAATCGGATCAGAAAGACCAACATGTTGGTTCTCTGTCCGATCCGATTCTGGGCCTCCGAACGATCGGACGTGATCGGACGGACAAGGTGGGCTTCACGCGATTCCGGGACGATCGTTTCGCGTGCACGCGCCTGGAATCGATCGTCCCGGAATCCGATGGGAAACGGACCCGTGTATGGGGGCCTTTATAGTGATAAAATACTGTATATATTTGTTTTCTTGTTTTGGCTTGAGATGCACATGCTCTTAAAAGGACATCCATTAATATTTGGCTCTGTAATGCAGGAAAGACCTGACTGGTATACAGAAATCTGAGTAGTAATGCTCAATGTAATCAGCAGGTGAAATAAAATACCAAATTACAAATGAATACATTCCTGAAAGCATATTGTAAAAAAAAACTGCTGTTGATATTCTACTTTTCCTTTCCATGTTCTAGGGAAAAGAAACTGACTCAGAGGTGAAAGAGAGCAAAGGAGAGGATGTGACCTCACACCCAGAAATGATTACATACAGGTATGTGTATAGTATACTGCTATCACCTATATAGGAATGCCGATCTTCCTCACGTTGTATCACGTTTCTCCTAAGACCTATATTAGGTATATGAACTGGTCTTATTATTGAGTTATTTATTTATTTGTAAAATATATATACATATATAAAATTAAAAGAGCTATATGACATAAAAATAGACCAAAATTACAGTGCAAACAAGGGAATCATAAAATAAATACAATAAACAAGAGCCCCTTACAAATGCTGTCAGCATGTGAGCAGGAAGTGTGTATAAGGGAAATAAATAAGTGGACAAGAAACTGGAAGAAGTAGGAGAGAGACAGAGCAGAGGATATTGGTTATGTAGAATTTGTACCCTTTTGGAATGTTTTAGCTTTTTTTTTCTGTGGGGGGCAGCCATCAATATTGTACTAGCCTAGATATCAGCATCAGTGGAAATTGTGGGACTCGCAGATGAGGGATAAGATTGCTTCCAACACATAACCTGGCTGTAGTGATTTGTGGTATCTATGTTTTGGGATATAGGAGGAGAAGGAGTGGGAAGGGTAACATCACACTCCCTTAAGCAGGCCATACACGGGTCAGATTTTCAATCAATCAACTTAAAACGATCAATTTTTAAGTCGTTATAAAATTGTATGTCGATTGTATCATGCCCTATATGTAGTACAAGATTTTTGATCGATTTTTGATCGATTTTTTTTTTCACTCGACATAACAAAATAGTCTGATTGAAATTTCAATCAGAAGTGAGGTAGAATAGGTAGAAAAAAAATCGATCAAAAATTGGTTGACCACACTTGGTTATCAAAATACTGAACCAATTT
The DNA here is from genome assembly GCA_036250615.1 of Ptychadena robeensis. Classification (NCBI taxonomy): domain Eukaryota; kingdom Metazoa; phylum Chordata; class Amphibia; order Anura; family Ptychadenidae; genus Ptychadena; species Ptychadena robeensis. The sequence goes on along the minus strand of CM070034.1, from coordinate 82,653,533 downwards.
TCAATCGACCGATCAAAATTTACCATCCAGTCCGATCAAAAAATGACTGAATTTTCACTCAATTTTGATCGGATTAAGTCGATTTAACCAGGTGGGCAAAACTCAATTCTCAATCAATCGATTAAAAAATTTATCGTTTTAAGTTGATTGATTGAAAATCTGACCCGTGTATGGGCTGCTTTAATGACATAACCTTTCCCAAGTCTTTGCCTGGCAGAGACTACAAAACAGGCTTCAGATGTTTTGTTGGCATACTTTAGTTTTCATATTTGGGGTTTATTTATGTATATGTCTGCTATATATGTAGTAGTAGATCACCAAAGAAGGAGTATTATTCACTTATTAGACCTAACTGAAACACAAGTATATATATTGTAATACCTGAAAATTTGGCATGACAGGACATCGTCCTCAAATGAAGACATCAAGGAATCGGAAGAGTTGGCAGTCAGCAAGCTTCTTCATAGCTTACGTGAGGAAACCGAAAAGGTAGACCTGTTGCAGAGGGAACTAACTACTACAAGCAAGAAGTAAGTGCTTTTGTACATTCAGATGTCACTCATTGTATGCAAGATTGTAAGGAGTATGGGGGGCTTAACTCGCATTTAAAGGTTACCATTATCTGGAACCAGAATTTAAGTAGTGTTGTCAGGGTAGTCATGACCACAGTTTTTTTACCTACAACCTCTTATCTACCAAAAAATATATAAATGAAAGTTGGACTTACCTCTGAGCTGGCATGACGGTGGCATAGAGCTCCATAATCCTAAAAATGTATACTTACCTGCTGTTCCCTGGGATCATATGAGAGATTCCATTTTTATCTGCCAGGTTTCCATGGGTTAAATCGGGGTGTAATATCGTGAATGGCCACTTGGGGACGTTTATCGTGGTTCTCTATGGGAAAATTTGTCTGTGTACTTTTAATCGACAGCTGAGATTAGGGATTTACCCGGCTGTCACTGCACTTAGAGATGTCAGGCTCTTCTGGGGTCATCAAAGCCAGGGAGAGGGGAGGGGCTGTGTTCTTAAATTACTATTTTATTATTTTTTTTATGCCATACTTACTATTAACACTTTAAGTGCCATTCATGCACTTCTGGTCGTAGTTCCGCTCTAACCTCCTGAGCAGTTTGCATGTGGCATGTTTTTTTAAAAAGTGCACCACAGGCTATTGCGGCATAACATATTGATTTCCTGAACACAATTGCGGCATCACCTTGAAAAACATTACATGGAGGCCAATGGTGCCGCCCACCCCCCGTTCCTCCGGCGTCACTGGTGATCCTCAGAACCGCTGAGGTAATTCAGCAGGTGAGTTTTTAGTGAGTTTACTCTGGGTGAGTTTAATCAGCTGAGGAAATCACCCCGAGTTAACTCGGGCAGAACACCCAGGAGGTTAAGGTCTGTGTACTTATCGTCTAAAGGCCCCCATACACGGGTCGGATTCCGGCCGGATTCCGGGCCGATCGATTCCGGGCGCGTGCACATAAATCGATCGTGCCGGAATCGTGTCGGAATCGTGTGCAGCCCACCTTGTCCGTCCGATCACGTCCGATCGTTCGGGGGCTAGAATCGGATCCGTCAGAGAACCAACATGTTGGTCTTTTTTATCCGATTCTGCACAGATCAGGGGGAGTTGCCATGTGTGAGGTGGAATCGGAGGTGGAATCGGACACGGAATCGTCCCGGAATCGTCCTGGAATCTGTTGGACAAGGTGGTATGCAGTGATCGGATACTTAATTGGCCGATTCATCACACCTGCGATTCCGCCGGAATTCCGCCGGAATCGATCGGATCGGAATCGACTGGCCATGGAATCCTACACGTGTATGGCTAGCTTAATGCACCATGATGTACACATCAATGCACTTATAATTACCAGTAACACTCTAAAGGATATCTCTTATAGTAACTGACAATTTTATCATTAAGAAGTCATTTATATTGTTATATACTTTTTAACTCTTCATATTAGTAAACTGACTTTGGGCAAATAAGCGGTAGTAAAACTAAAATTCATATTAGTAGCGGTTTCAAATGTACATGCCTAGTTAGGTATTATCTTTGGATTGTGTTTATTTTAGACTCTCAGATTTGGAAAATAAATCTTCAAATTACATCCATAAGGAAACGGAAACTGATCTAATAGTGGAAGAAGGGCAAGACAGACAGGCTGCTGAACTTGTGAGTAAACTGTGAAAATTAGGCATTATATCCAATGAACTTTCATATATAAAATACATACACTGCTCAAAAAAAGACATCCTAGATAGGAATGAATAAAATATTCATATTAAATGCTTACAGCCTCCTCCACGTCTCCTGATGTACTGGCCTGTCTCCTGTTAGCGCCTCCATGCACTGGACACAACGCTGACACCGCAAACCTTTTTTGGTTTAGTCCAGGTATGGGAGGAAATCCCTCAGGAGACCATCCGCCACCTTATCAGGAGCATGCCCGGGCATTGTAGGGAGGTCATACACAATACTGAGCCTCATTGTGACTTGTTTTAAGGACATTACATAAGTTGATCAGCCTGTATTGTTTTTTCTACGTTAATTTTGAGTGTGACTCCAAATCCAGACCTCCATGGGTTTATAAATTTGATTTCAATTGATATTTGTTCTTTACATAGTTGAATGTGCTGACAACATAATCACGCAAAGTATTTAATTTTAATATTTTATTCATTCAGATCTAGGATGTCTTAGTTTTGTGTTTCCTTAATTTTTTTAAGCAAAGTATATAGATGTACCTGTAAATGTTCTTCTCTTGCTCTGGTGAGAATCTTTTATTTATAAAACTCCATTGTTGCAATATTTAAATTTAGGAATTCTAAGCGATCCTGTTAGCTGACATTGGTTGTAAAAAAAATTGGTGTTCTAATCCTTTGCCTTTTGAGGTCCAATTTACACTGCAGTGACACATAAATCATCCCTGTTGAATTAATGCCATTATGTGGATCACTGCCAGTATTTTTGTGTAATTTTCCAAAAAGGTGCTGCTTCTTTTCACTGATTGTGTTCTAATATTTCAAATTGTAGAAACAAACACATACTGTAAAATGTAACTTCTCAAAAAAGATAGGACAAGGATGTGAAAAATAACTAAAGGCTGATGGAAAACAACAGGTTCCGCAATATTCGTAGAATTAATAAATGTAGCCACAGAACAGACCCAAAGTAATGGATCGCTGAGGTGGCTAGCCTTAACTATGAGCAACTATGCTCATGGGCAGTGATAAAGAATTACAAAATGTATTAGTCTGATAAAACATAGCAATCTGGATCATAACTTTCATTATGAAAAAGTCCATATCCATACAGTAGATCACTATAGAAGATTCACATACAATGGATTTCCTTTGTCAGCAGTAAATGTATATGTGTGTGTGTACACATTTCGATTACTGTATTTTAACTACATGCATTTTGTTCTTCAGTTGTCTGGGGAGGTGGAAACACTAAAACAGAAAGTGGAAGGGCTCAATAGAGAACTTTATGAAACAAATGAGGAGTTAAATGAGGCTCAGCTGATTAAGAATAAGCTTCAAGACAGGTAAGCATAGAGGCATTTAGGTGAAAGAGAACCATATAATGTCAATACATAACCAATACAAAACCTTGCATAAAATGGTAATCAGGGAGCATACAAATCTATATGTAGAAGATAACTGATCCCAGAAGAGCAACACAAATGATGGGAGCACACTAGCAAACATTCATGCATACTCGGCCAGGACTTCTGACTGACATACCAGGATGGAATGGCTGTATTTTGTATGATGCACATGTATTCACACCTCGGCATGTCACATTTCATGTTTTCTTTATTTGCCAGATGTTTGGCATTTGATAAAAAACTTGCAGACAATCAGGTAGATGTAGCTGAGAGGCAGAAGATTCTATATTCTGTCCAGACATTGGAGCTTCAAGTGGAGAGCCTGAGGTCAGAGATCAAAATGGAGCAAAGCAAAAACGAAGAACAAACGTAAGTGTACTTTGACTTGTAATTGTCTGCTCACACCAACAACTTTTTGTTTAGAAGTGCTAATCAAATATGCCATATACATTTGTGCTGAAAAACTCGGTTTATACTCAAGTATAGACAGTAAATGTTTTTTCTATATTGGAACTCCCTCCATCTCACTTAGTGAAATAATTTATCACTTTTCGCATGTGCATCCTTTATAATGTACAAATGTCTTTTCTTTTTGTTTTGTTAAAAGGAGATTGATGTCAGCATTGCAGGAATCATTTAACAAACAGAAATGTGACTACGAACTGTTGAAAAACGCTGAGGTAAATACATGATAGATGCTTGCATTGTCCCTTTAAACTTGAATTGGCCCTACGATGAACACTGAAATTTTGATTTTATCTCTTGTATTATAGTTTGTCAGATCTTTTGATCATAGAAGTCAGTGGGCAACGCTCAGTGGGGTTAATACACTAAAGCATGCATCTATGAAGCACATTTGTACATGGTAAAGAGATACAGTAATGCTGTGGTGGGTTCTATGGGAAATATTTAGCATGGTTAATCTGTGGTTAGCTACATTTCAAGTCAGATGTTTACATTCTTAAAATTTATGTTCCAACTCTTCCACAGATTTATGTTGATGCCCTGCACATTGTATGTTTAATGTGTAGCCATTTATTGCTTCTAGAGGATTGATTTTCACAGTTATGTTTTAAAGACTTCTGTTATTTAAAGTTTACCATTCCTAATAGGAATAAAGAAGATAATGTGATTACTGGTTCAGATCCAACATTTCACATGGTTTACCTTATATGTTTTACAAATTAGGGAGGCATAAGTCACCCATGTACAAGGAGAGAAAACATGTATTTTTAGTTCTGGAGGCAGCAAGTGTCAGTAAAGGTGCAGTATTAATAGTTCACAGAGCAGAAGTCACCATCGGTAAAGAAGTCTTGTGTAGCTGCATGCCTGGGTTTGTCTCTAGTGTCCCACTACTGTTCAGCGTCAGGCATTAAAAACTAACACTAAAGAACCACCCTCTCTTCCTTTTTATTGTATATTATGTTATTTATTGCTGCTTACAACACCAAAGATCTTAAACAGCCTGACTATATGCTGCTCGATAATTTCTAATGGGTTTGTGACCTGGATGTTGAAGGTTGGGAAGTACCATATATACTTGAGGTATAAGTCGACCCAAGTATAAGCCGAGATACCTAATTTTATCTGTTAGATAGTGGAGTTTTATAAATGAGTAAAATATAGAAAAAGCACCATTGCCCCTAGGAATGAATAAAACAGATGAATCTTAGTGCCACAACCTCAATAAAATTAAGAGAACACAGATTTATTGTTATTACAAGATGGCTTTTCAAGTCTTATGATAAATTCTTATGATTCAAACATGAAAATAATTTTCCATTTAAATAGTCTTTTTTATTATTATTGGGACCAATACACGGAGTGAAAACTTACTTTAATTTTTGAATCATAGGTTGTGGGGTGTTTAACCACCACCAGATGGCAGTGTGGAGTTTGTTTGCATTAGATCAGCTGATGTGATGCTGAAAATGTGCAATTTTTTCAGGGAATTCAAACACTACCAACTGTATCACCCTCTCCTGTCTTCATTTTAAAACATATGTGGGACAATATTTTTACTAGTCTTTAACCGCCTTGGCTTTACACGCGTGACACGCTTTTTAAAAAAACCTTATTGAATATTGTTCTCTGCCGCAATTTCCTGCCCGCCTGGAGGTCCCGTGCACAACACCCCCGGCGGAGGAATTGTGCTGGGAAAAGGATTAGATGGAGGTCTATGGCGCTGCCTACCCCCGCCCCCTTTGCGTCACCGGTGACCTGATCGGGGCCGGAAGCGGAAGCAGCAGCATACAGGCCAATGCACTGAATCGCCGGGGGAAGTTTGGAAGTTTCTCCAGATTTAACTCGGGCTAAACGCCCAGAAGGTTGAAGCCAAACTATGATTAAAATGATGGTATTTCACCTCCTAGCACTAAATGTTCTTTTTTGTGCAGAGTGAGAAAGTGCCCAAAGTGCAGCTGACACAGCTATTGGGAAAGCTGGAAGCGTGTGAAAAAGCTTTGGCTAAAAAACAGGTCGAGATCGATGAGCTTAAAGAGGAAGTTGGCAAACGAGTGGAAGATGCAGAGACAATAGCACTTCTGAAAGCGCAGGTAAGCTATAGAAACATGCCCAGAAATACCTTTTGGATATGTCCCCCCTTAGGCGATTAATTGCCTGCGCTTGCGATTTTAGATCGCCGGCAGAATCATCTGCCAATTGCCCACACTACTTTCAATGGGCTTGTCCCCATTGATAGGATCGCGCGTGATTGCGATCGGGCCGCGATCAAAACGCTGCTCCCCGCGTTCTGGCGGCCGCGATTCTCGCCCCCTAACCCCCCACATAGACATGAATGGAGACGATTTGTGATCGCACGTGCAGGTGAGCAGAAATCGTCTCCATTTATTCTCTATGTGGGCGATTATTTTTTATAATGGTGGCGTTTATTTTTTTTAAAATCGCCTGTAATAATAGCGTGGCGATTCTGCAGGCGATTGAAAATGGGTAGCTCAGGCTATTACTGCCAGTGCAGGCGATTAATCGCCTATGTGGGAACATAGCCTTTTGATGTGTCATCTGCAAAGCAACACACTGCTGAATAGCTTGGTAATTATAGAAATTCAACTAGCCATGGCGGGAGCAGTCCTAAGCTGCCTTTGTTTTCATTGCCAGTGTAATATTGTTCTGAAGGCAGAAGAAATGGTTTAGAATGACATGTGGTAGACTTTCCTCCTTATGCTCATCATATAAGAGGGTGGAGACCTATTTCCTATGTAACTGTGACAACGCTGCAATGCTTGCTGTCAGCCTTATTGTGTAAATATAGGTGAAATGATCTAGTGTGGTAACATACATTTAGTAAGAGTAAAGTAAAGATAAGTGCACAGTTCATGTATACTTTTTTGTATTCTAGATCGATATCTACTGTTCTGATTTTCATGCGGAGAGAGAGGCAAGGCAAAATATTCATAGAGAAAAGGAGGATTTGGCAACACAACTGACACTGATGTTAGAAGAAAACGAATCCTTGAAAGGAAGGTAGGCATGCATTTGCTACACAATAGCTTAATTAAAAAGAAAATGAATTATTCAATGTTAATTTGCTATTCAGCAGCTCACATAACGTTCCAGGGCATGTTAAGGGCTCTTTCACACTCTGTGCAGCCTGCACGGTAGAACTTTTGCCATACACTATGTTTTGCAGTATGCTTTATATATGTGCTTGCATTTGCACTTTCAATTACTTTCATTGGAAATGTAAACACAAGTGCAGGCAAAATTCTTACTGCAGTGCGTTTAAGAGAAGGCTAAAACACACCGCACAATTCGGTACATTCGTGTTAATAGTAATACGGGTATTATGGAAACCTATGTACTATGTGGGTTTCATAGTGTGAAAGTCCTGTCAAGAACAGTACAAAAGATGAGCTACTTTCTAAACCTAATGATATATGAAAAAATGAAATGCAGCCTCCACATCTGATACTCATATCGTCATCCTTAATCCAATCTAGGAAAACGTATTGTGTGGTAGCGCACATCCTTGGCTCTGACAATGTATCTGCCAGGTCCAGCTTAACCTGGCTCTATTCATTCTTTACATTAGCTATACTTGTGGCCACCTGGAGCAGAACTGGGAGTACACAGGCTCTTCCCCATCAAAGTCATTTTGTTATTAATCCCCTTTAACAAAAAATGTATATGATTTTCTATAACCTTTTTTCCCCCCAGGAATTCTATAGAGCAGCTTCAGAGACGTCATGTTCCAGAAGGTCCTCAACTTACACCAAGGGGTAAAGTGTTGACCTTTTCTTTATCAAATAATTCTCACACAACAGGAAATAAAAGCATTATGCTTTTAATGGAGCTGGGTACACACTGCTAGATTTTCACTTTATATATGAGGAAATGATTGTGAGTCACAAGGAAACTTCGCAAAAGCCCCCCATTTACCTTATGATCTTACCATACAATTTCTGTACATCATTCTGTACTATCAACTTTTCTTCTACCAAAACCATGTAATACGAGAACCTTTCTAAACCTTCCAATCACGATGTATTCTATCAGAGAGGACTTGGCACTACATAGTTGTTAGTAGATCTAAGGGAAATTGTATGGAGGGATCTAAAAGTGCATGGGGGACTAAACTGATAGCAACAGGGCGAATTGTCTGTTTTCAGTTGGTTATGTTAGTAGGTACTTGTGTTTAAATGACGATAGTGCATGAAATTTTTTTTTCCTGAAACTTAGATGGGAGTTATTGGATAGAGAATTAAGTATAGCCCACGAAAATTCTAATCACTTTTGTAGAACAGAAATTGAAAGAGTTAGATACTAATAATCATGTAGAAAAGCCTTTTTTCCCCTGAATGCAGCTTGGTGGCCCTGACAGAGAGTGCTGGCACACAAAGGGTCACCGCGCATGGTTAATCGGCCAAAAAATTGGGTCACTATCTAAATGGGGAGCTTAAATGATATGTATTACAGTGACTATAAACAAATAGTAAACAAAGTGTACAGACAACAATGGCAATCTGATAATGTCATTTTGCTGTACTATCTGAAGTGAAACTGTTTACTTTCACATTACCTAATGGAAGGAAATATTTAAACACCTTGGTGTTGAGTTTTGTTATCTGTGAGTATGTACAGCATATTTACAGATCATGGAAAATGTCCTCCTAAAGTGCAATCACTATTAATGACTGGGTCCAGGATTCTCTCTACTTGTTCTCTGGAGCCAGCATCTTTGTTGCAAGGTCCCATGGCTCTTGTGATTGTCCTCTAGTTCTACTGACTACTCACAGATGATAAAGAAACTCCTGTGCATGCTTTTATATTCTGTGATCGTACCATTTAGAACTGTATTTCATTCAGTCCTTATAGATTCTTTTTATTAGGTAAAGCAAGCAGAAATACTTATTTCCATGTCACCCTATGTGTTTTGTGTCCTACATTGGGAATAATGGCATTGGTAATGAAGAGACAAAAAAAAAACAAATATTCACACACCCTGAAGTACCAGAAAGTTAGAAAATTGCTTTTTTCCCTGAAAGTGAGACAGGGGTAAATGTGGGTGGCTTAAAGCTTTCTATTCTGTGTTGCTTACTGGTAACTTAACCTTTCTATATTTGTAAATTGATATATAGTCTAACTGTATTTTTTTGTTTTTTCAGGAGCAGAGAACTTCGGACAACCCAGTTTAAATGTACATATATGTCCAAAGTGTGCACTGACAGTACCAGACATGGACACACTGCAGATTCATGTCATGGAGTGCATCACTTAGATGAAGAACTTCCAAAAAAAAAAAAAAAGAAACTACTGAAGTGTTTGTTGGTTGGCAAGCTTATTCTCACATCCATTCTATGTCGTATACAGAGCTTGGTTTATCCATAGTGCACATAATTGCTTAATATTATACAAAGACAATGAACGTTCTTTATTGTAATGAAACTTACAAATGTGAGCTTAAGGGGAAGAGTTCTTAATATATGAAACGGTCAAAGCCTTCTCTATCATTAACATTGCACACGCTGATGCTTTTTTTTTTTTTTTTTAATAAATGAAGTAATAGTTTTTTAGGGTTTACTTGTCCTCTGGCCATCTTAGACATAAACCCCACTTTTACATCTTTAATTTTAACGAATCTAATGTTTCCTCATCGCACATTGATTCAGTTGCACTATACTAATCACATGTGTCAGGATAGTAAACAAGCAGATTGATTGTTGCTGGGTACAGATACTGTATAATATAATGTAAAGAGTTATTTTTACAAAATTGTAAGTTTAATTTTAAGTATTCTTATATGTAAATAAATTTATGTAGGTTAAAAACTTATTTGAATATCAGAACATTTATTTACTCGATCTCATTTATATGTAAATGTATAATTAAATATTACATGAAATTTGCTTTCCTCTATGGAAGAGCAATATCCTGAAATATTATACACCATAGTGAGGTCTTCAGAATCTCACAGAACCAATAATAACATTCAGAAATCACTTTTTGCATGAAAACTTTGTTTACTATAAAAAAAATCTGAAATGATATTTATGCTGCTTATGGTACTGAAAACTGAGAATAACATGCTTTTATTATTTATAATCTCTCTCTGCATATTATTACAGTGGGCATCTTGCAATAAGGTTATATCATAATGACTAAAGGAATGCATACAACATATTTACAACCAATACTTTTTACACTGATCTTAAATATTATTTGTGCAATAAAAACACTGATTTACAGTAATCACAATGCTGTAGGTACAAGTGTAAGCTTCAAATTGCTCAGAGTTCATTGTCCTTTTTTACATTCCTCCATACTCTTTACAGAAAAGAACATGAAGTATTTAATACCATTTCTATCTGTGGAAAGGAGGGATGCCCTGCACGTCAGAATGGATAAAAGTAACAGAAGGGAATTAAAATTGTAGCGGTCTGGAAAGAGTTTGTCTCACAAGTGTTCTTTGCTGATTTGCTACAATTGTTTTATGAATATAGGATTTCTTCAGTTCATAATAAATAGAGATAATGAAACGTAGCAGCTGGAAGTGATGATTGTCTAGCCCCAGCTCTGTATGTTCTATATGTTCCTTCAGAGCAAATATATCTGCTGAGCCCACTTCAAGTAATGCACAATGCTGCAGCCACACCACAGATATGGTATACTTTGAGTTGCCATGATTCAGCATACGATATACCTCCTTCTCCACTATTTGCAAAGTCCTGATTGTTCCATTTGAGGGTACAAAATGAACTGAACCTCCTTTAACTTGTAGCAAGTGATAAGCATTTGTATAATCCAGTGGGTGTTGTTCAGTCACAAGTGCCCATCTGCACCTATTGCAGGACAGCTGGCTAAAGGCTTTCTTCACAACACAGCCAGCAATGTACATTGCAGAGTTGTTAACTGCTACAGTTAGCAAAGGGGATGAATAGACGTGATCAGGAAGCTCAATACTGGTTTCTTCAAAGGGAGAGGAAACATTCTGTCCATGGCCGCTGAGGCCCAGATCCATCCCTGTGCCTCCAAAGCTAGCTTCAATCTCCAAGTTTGTGTCTATGAATTCATTATGTGACAACAGCTTCTCTATTGCATTCCTTACCTCCAATGTTGTAGGGCGTACATCAGATCCTCCTAAAGTGACAGAAGACACGGCAAAGGTCATCAAGATATACTGTGTATACAACTGAGATGTGTTCTTCCAACGGAATCTCATTACTGGGTGTACCAACTACCCTAGCTAGGCATACCCGGCTCAATTTTTTTTAACAGTTTCGAGCATGGTGCTAAAATCTATTAAAGAAATCAAGCTGTGTATGCCTTTCTTTGAGCAGAATCAATCAAAAAGATTGGTCGAACAGGGAACAGACATGTTCGTAAATCCCAGTCAATCTAACAAGCTATGCCTAATTTTTCATACGCTGCGGTACAGCAACAAAATCATATCTAGTGTGAAAAGGCCCCAAGAGCACATGAGAAGAATCTTTTGTATGTGCATACAAGCAGGGTACAGGTGAATCTAGCATGAGTTACCTGGGATATGTTAGTTAACAACAAAAGGTGAAACACTGACAAGTTAGGAAGTTCCAAAGGTGAATAAAACATGAACAAAAGTGCTATGATTTTTATATAGAATACTCACCATTGGTCCTGAGACTACTGAAAAACCTCTTGAGGTAATGTGTGCCGAATCTGTGTGTAGCGACAAACTCCTGCTCTGCCAGCAGACGGGGCAATAATTCAGCCAGTGAAATAATATTCACAAGAAGACCGATAATACACCAACCTCTGAAAATAGAGAAAATAATCAAATACTTGTTTTGTTAGGAAAGCAAAATGAGAAACACCAAGAGTAAAAAAAAAAAAAAAAAACTACAATTGACTCTTTGCCTTACAACCAGTTTAACCAGTGGATCTACCACCTCACTGGGCACTTTATATTATCGGCAGCAGCACTGTCGAATATAGGGCAATCACTACTCAAAAAAAAAAAAAGTTTCTTACAGCAAGAGAGGCGATTTCAGGAATCTCCCTCCCACTGTGTGAGGTCCTTGCCGCAGAATGTTTTATAAATACTGCATGCAAGTGCACCTGGGATGAAGTGCCGTAGTCCCTTGGGATTTTGACATCTTTCACATCTGCGCAATCTAATGTAATGTAATTGAAGCTCCATCTAGTGGCCGTTTTTTAAAATGACAGCTCCATCATCAACATGAAGCATTCATAAAGTATGGATGGAACACCTTCTCTTTGCCATTACTAAACATGCAGTTTTCACAGATGTAATCTGCTGTCAGGTGGGTATTATGTCAATGTAATATATGTGGGTTTTTTTAATTATAGAACCACTTTAAATTTGAGTTTTCATTAACAGCCAAAGGCTTACAACTAGAAATGTGGCAAAGCCAAAACATGTTGTAAACACCTGGAATATCAGAAATGCATTTCAAAGCTGCAGTCTGAGCTTGTTTGAGTACCAGTGGTTTTTTCACTATAAGAGGTCTTACATTTCAAAGTCATGGCCACCTGTGGCCATCCAGCTTTGCCTGTGTGAAAGCTGGACTCGCTCTAACACCTCTCACACAGAGCCAAGCAATTTAATATTGTCATACACTGCATAGGAGAGATCTGCCTTTGGCTCAACGACTCCACAGGCATGACTTCTTCCCATAGTGCATCCTGTTGCCTACTTTATCCTTAAAGGTGTGAGGCCACTTCAAAAACATTCGATTTTATTTTCTCATAAATGTTACTAGAAGTAGGCAACTTGGACAAAATCATGTAATAGGACCTAACAGCTTTAGGTTTAAAGAATCAAATAGTTGTTACCTTGAGGTTTGGAAAAGGAAATCGTTGTCACTGGTCATCAGAGTCAACAGATATTCTCTGGTCTCCTGAAGGATCTGAAGTTTTTGTTCTAAGTTGAAATAATTGATGGAACCTCTGTTGCCCTGCAGCTGCAAACTGCTGCTATTGAATATGTCAAATAATTGTCCAATAATCTAAAAAACAAAAAGCAAACCTTTAGGTATGCCATAAACTAATATCTGGAGAAAACATACATTTGTAAACAAATTCTAGATTCAAGTGTATCTGAACTCTGGAACAATTTTGAAGGCAATCTACAGCGTCATACAGACATTTTGTTTACAGGCGAATTAGAGAGAGGGTGTTTCTTTCACTCCAAAAGAAGACAAGTAATTATTCCTTGCAGCAGGGTAGGAAGGGTTAATAAAATTTTTCCTGGAGTTTGGCTTTAAAGTTAACTGTGGTAATAAAATGAGGCATACACATAGGTTCATTGGTAAGTAAAATACTAATCCACATGAAATAAGGGGTTTAAAATGGAGTTTTAACTACCGTATTTTTTTGCATCAAAATGCCCATAGTTTTGAAGATTAAGAAAACAAACCTTATTAGTCAGAGCCACATATAAATTGAATATACAGCATGTTCGAGCAAAGTATGTCAGGCTGGACCATGCACTATTCACTATATTCCTCCAGCCAAGCCAAAATGCCAGTGCCAGGTTTTGTTGTTCTCCCTCCAGACAAACACAGTGTGTATATACACTAGCAGAACCCATTCTATCAAGCCACTTACCAGCTTATGGACCGTCACATTTTACAATCTTCCACTAACAACTTACCCATGAACAGCTATTTACATATGGGAGGAGGGATGAGTCTGTGTTATGCTGTCAAAATAGCCTAAACTCACCCAGCTATTACAATGTTACATATGGGAGGAGTCAAATTATATATTCAACAGCAGTAATAGCTGAGTTGATGTTATTTAAATTGCATGATCTGTATATTAACATTTACTGTAACAAAAAATTTATTATATTGCAAATCTATTTTCCCATATGTAAATAGCTGCTTGTGGGTAAGTTGTTCATGCCAGACTGTAAAATGTGACTCTCCTTGGTCAGTAGGTTCTGCTATGTACTGCTAGTGCCACACACGAGACAAAAAATTAAGCCCTGCACCGTCTGCTAGAATTAAAACCTCCCTCCTTACATTGGCCTTTTGCAGAACATACTAGGTCTCTTCTGCAATAAATGCTTATTACTTAGTCTAGATTAATTGTGATGGAGTTCAATAGAGAAATTCTGATAGTAAATTTATTCAGATACATGCCAATTAAAGAAAACCTAAACCTTTGCATATTGATGGCTGATATGTCATAGACATATAGACTGGCTGTGTTCCCTTACACTGTATAAGACTAGGGCTGCACTAGTCGTAGTAGTGTAGTAGGTATGAAGCCACAGGCCATCGCGTACTATGAAAGACAAGCATGCCAAAGTCCATAAACAATGGCTGCACTGCACCAATGTAATCCTCAGAAGAGGAAACTCCTGTTGCTTCTGGGATAGAATTCAGTGGTAGAAGTGTTTTCACTCCAGCCCTCTTCACAGCTGCACCTCTCAACAACCACCCCTGACTTACTCATCTAAATAAGTGAGGAGTGTGGGTGGTGAGAGAAGACTGGGGTCAAAAGAGAAGGTCAGAAGTGAATGGCTACCTCTACAATGCCAGACACAGCCATTGCTACTGGGGAGGAACACCCCAACAAATGAAACATACCTGAATAAAAGTTACAGTAGCTTGTGAATAATTAAATACTTCACATTTCAGTTCATGTATCAGTTTCAATGCATCTGCGACTGTGTTGCTTAGCTTGTTGGCCAATAGAGACATTTTTGCAAGCTGAGGAAACATCTTGGAGCATGTGGCCATATTCATCAGTTCAGTGATATACTGCCATGTAATGACTCCATCTGGGCCCTGTAAAGAACCAAGATCGTCTACCAAATTAGTAATGGTCTTCAGTTCATTGCACATATCAAACACTATATAATGTTTGAAATCATTTTTGGGCAGAGAGAAGCATGTCTGCAGGTTCCAGGGGTCTGTAAACAGACAGCCCAGTAGAGTGCACATCTCTTCATTACGTGGACATCTTTCCATGGACACAGCAACCACCTCAAAGCCTTTCTCACATAGTTCATACAACACGTGACACAGCAGTTGTTTCTGAGCTTGTGCAGTTAAGGATTTGGCAAAAAAATATGCAACAGGAACTTTCCAATGTCCGACAGTTCCCACAAGCATGAACACAAGCACCTCATTGGCCACTTCCTGACTTCCTGTTCCTCCTGCACCAAGGTCCACAAAGCCCACAAATTCACTTCTCTGGGAATCGAAGATGACATTTTGTTGGACAGGTATTGTGTCCACAACCATGCTTGCACGGGTATACACATGAGGCTGGCTCCTTTTTTTCTCAAGCAGGGCTTCAATCACAAGCGAATTCATCCCAGGTCCCTCACAGTCTGATTTAAGCCACCTAGAGACAGAAAAGAATTACTTAAATAAAATAAAATGCTGTAACTCAGTAAAGATTGGACAAAGGAGGACTTTATATATGATACAAAACCCAAAAGTAGCTACAGTAAATGACTAACCTTAGTCCACATATTAAACACTATTTTGGCGATTTGTGTGACTATAGTGTTTACATACAGTACATAATTAGAGGATGGGTATAAAAGGTCAATGCCTTTCTTGACTCCTGACAGATCCTTGCATCTTTCATCCAGTGCTGCACTGATGTTCTTTGGATTCTAAGCCATAGGGAAAGCAAAAGCATTGTCAAAGGATCTGCGGCCAAAGGTTGCATTGAATTAACTCTCCAATACCCACAGATTGTTTGAGGAGTTTGAACTATTTCATTTACAGAACATATCAACAACTTTAAAGATGTATTTTGTTTTGTTCCTTGTATAGCCATTACAGTTGCAAGTCACTTTAAGTAAGTCTCCACACTGAATAAGCAATCTTCAATGTTTCCTCTTAAACTACTAAGCGTTGTACTCATTTTAAATGGGAGGCAGACTGGCACAGTCTTGCTCAGCTATTTCCCTATATTTAGCACTATCCTATTTGCCTTGACCATTTTCCCAGTCCCTACTGATGAAAGACAGAACAACACTGACAAAAACTAGAGTGAGACTTACCGGTAACTCTTTTTCCATAAGTCTTTTCCAGGACAGCAAACATGAGAGATAG
>CM070034.1:82611834-82632012 GCA_036250615.1 Ptychadena robeensis | reverse complement strand
CATTGGACAAACTTACAAAATCAGTGAGGGGTCAAATAATTATTTTCTCCACTGTATATGAAGTTGAATCTATCAGCCCTATGCTTCATTTATCACTTTCTTTTATAGATCAATATGGAAACAAATTATAATCAACATGTTTAGGGAGATTAAACCTAATACAGTCATGCAGATAATAAAAGTAATTTAAAACAAACAAAAAAATTAGTTTTTTGGGGACATTGAATTCTTGATGAGACAAGTATGCTGCCTTATGCCTGTCATACACATGCCGATAAGCGGACAATTTTTCACCTGACCGACGGGCGTGCTCGCGCCGGTCAGCGGAAAAATCGGCCGCTTATCGGCATGTGCCCACATGGGGCGACACATCCCTGTTGCCCCACAGCTTGGCCAGCCAGAGAACGGACATGTCCGATATTGTCTGGCCAATGCAAGCCGATGCCATTAGCTTCAATGAAGACTGGCGTCATCACGTTTGCATTCCTGTGCATATCGGAGCATGTCTGTCGGCACCCATCTGTGGGTGTATGACAGGCATTAGCCAACTTCAACTTAACAGCCAGATAACTAGAAGGTCTTCTTTAGTGATTTGAGACACTAAAGAACTGGAATGCAGATATGACTTTTTGTTTTTACATTAAGTAAGCATAATAGACAAACAACAAGCATTTCCAGAAAGAAGTTAGGGCACCATTAAGAAGTGCACTGACAGTTGGCCTGAAAAGTGGCAGCCCACCCCTGTATGCGAGTGCCTCGGGGGGGGGGGGGGGGGGCATACAGAAACATCCCAATGTTATCCCTGTTGTCCGAATACCTGAAAAGTGACCAGGAGACGCTTAATGACGTCTTCTGGGTGTCCATACATTTCCAGACCCTGTGGGGATGGTGCCTAAATATTGCAGATACAGAGCAGCGGCAGGAAATCCTTGAGCAAGTTCCTAAGGTTTCCATCAGCGTAGTTCAACCTCTTCTCTCAACTGTATATTGTCTTGCATATTCACTACACTCTTATGCAATTACTTTCCATTAGCTATCTGCCGGACTTGATTTACCCTAAGTGTGCCAGGGATCTTTTTACACTTATTTTAGGATGCCCCAGATTTTTTGCTTTTAGTTACCCAACTTACTATTCCCCTTGATCCTCTAATGGGTGTGTTGGAAATGGTCCCTTCTGTCACTAAACAACCGCATCTTGCCACTATATCAAAAATATATGGGGGGGGTACACTATTTATATGCAAACTTATAATTCAGGCTTTAAGTGCATAAGGTACCTGTGAAATGTTATTCCTTTTTCTCTTGCCTCAAGTGTATATCTTGATTTACATCCTGAAGCAGCACAGGATACCGGCATCTTGATGCTGTCCCCTGATATAAAAGAATAGACGAAAATACGCATATGTAATGAGAATAAAAGTTGATTGAACAGGAATGGTATGGTAAGATTGTAAGGTGTATGGGGGGTTAAGGCAGGACACAAGCAGCAGGTATCTGCATGACATCTCTATGTGTCTCTCTATGTGTCTGCAAGCTGCTCAAACTTCTAACTTATTGCATGGCACACCAACTCAGGAACAAAAAAGCACAGCAAAAGGTGTTTAGCTTAAAGGACATTTCACACTTTACATATCATACTAGTGTATGGGAGACGCTTGTGTGTGGCAGAAAAATACATGGCTGTGCTGTGTTAGGTGTAAAGCCCCCCATACACCTTCAGATTCCTCCATACAACATTCATGAGACCTACCAACAACTATGTAGTGCCGGGTCCTCCCTGATAGAATACATAGTGATTGGAAGGTGTAGAAAGGTCCTCATATTACATGGTTTTGGTAGAAGAAAAGTTGGTTGTACAGAAGTTGCATGGTAATTGTATGGGGGGCTTTAGGCTTATGCAGCGCATTAACACATAGCACAAGACAGCCAAGTGTTAAAGCTACAATAGGTGTACCCTGTGTTAACGCTACCGTTCAATGCTACAAAGTGAGAGTAGCGTGAAAGGGCCTTCAGACTCGGATACTACTGAACCCTAAAGATGGTCAAAGAGATTCAACATAAGCATGCAGTTACTGAACCTGAGCCTATCCAACACAAGTTATTGTACTTGAATGGTATATCATTTGGAATGGCATCCTAACTTTTAAACAGGTTCTTTACGCACAAAAAATAGTGAGTCAGTCCCTGACCCCAACATAACAAGAAGTGTAGAAAACCACATGAATGTAATACAAGTGTAATTGTATGTACACGATTTGGTATTTTTATGACGATTGAATAACCCCTTTAATTCCCCTATATCCCATTGGAAGGTGTGTGTAATGAACCTGCATCGATATCCATTTTACCGGTTCCCTCCGGTTTATGTCGAGTTTAATTTACACATACCACTGTATGTCATGCGACTCCCCTCGCATCACACACCACCCCACCATTCTACACATGGCAAAACAAACAGTCATAAAAAAATCATCAACACAGACCTTGGACGAGACACTCCAGACGCGTACCAACCAAAAGATGGCCACCAAACTACGCGTACTGGGAGGGCAACTTGCCCACACATTCTCGTCATCACGGCTTTGCGCCAGCAGTAAAAATGGCGTGCGTGACGTCACGTGCCTGAGAAGACTGATGGAAACATACTTTTACTTTCACTGATATATTTTCACCATGTATTCGTGGCGGATTTCTTCTTTATTGCAGTTTATATCTATGTGTAATCATGTAGCTGATTATTTTCAGCGCTGAATGGCACTATGACAAAAGTGGCGCCAAACGTCATGACGCCCCGGTATGGGGCGGGATTAGCATCGAACACTTGGCGGGATCTCTGGGTGAGGACTGTGTTGGTTGATATTGGAGACTCGTATGAGTATAGGAAGAGAAGAGGACATAGCGCTGCTGACCTCTTCGTCTGTATACGAGGCCCGGTTCTAGACAAGCACGGCTATTGAGGTAAGCAGCAGGTGACGTGCCGTCCTTTACACATGTGCAGGTAGCTGCCCTGATTGGGAGACAGTGGCAGTGAGAACGAGAGCTCTGACAAGTATGGGGAGAAGTGGGCAGCCATGATCGTAGGTAGAATGTGTCTGATCGCAGGGAGAATGTGTCTTCTGCAAACCAATATATTGTTCCCGTGTGTTCAGTCACAGTAACATAAACCTGTTTGGGTCATGGAAAGGATCACCCTGTAGTAAAGGACCCTGTATGCCTGACATATCACCCCCCATCATGGTGGTTCTTGTCTTCATGACCTAAGAAGGCTGATTGACAACATAAGAGAACATGACAAGGAGTGTGTGTTGTCACAATAATACGGTCTAAAGCCCCCCATACATGTTCTGATTATTCTCCCGACCAATTTTTTGTCTGATCCTGTCACCCGATTTTCACCTAAAATGTTATGGTCGGTCGGCTGGCATGAAAAATCGGAATTCAAATTATCACCGATCCATCAGCCCGACCCTATTTATTAACAGCAGATCGACCAAAAATTTACGGACAGGTCCGAAGTGGTCCCGGGTACATAATTCCGAATCCGATTAATCTCCCGACCACATTGGTAGGTGGGGCAAAATTTGTACGAAAAATCGGAACGTTTATGGAAGGCTTAAGGGCTTGTTCCCACTAGAGCGATTTGTCACGGCGTGATTTTGAACCCGCGCATTCATTTGCATGGGCTTGTCCCCACATAGACAAGCAGCTGCGGCCGATTGCACCCATAGACATGAATGGACATGATCAAAAATCGTGCCCATTCATTCTCTATGGGGGCAATCTGGCTTGGTTTTGGTTGCACCTGATCGCGATCACCCACAATTAAATCACAAGCCATTTAAAATCATGTTGCGCTTCAACAAATCGCTCTAGTGGGAACAAGCCCTAAAGCCCCCCATACACGTTCCGATAATTTTCCTGACTGATTTTTCGTCAGATCCTGTCACCCGATTTTCACCTAAAATGTAATGGTTGGCTGGCACGAAAAATCGGAATTCGAATTATCACGATCCATCAGCCCGACCCTATTTATTAACAGCAGATCAACCAAACATTTACGGACAGGTCCGAAGCGTTCCCGACTCTGAGAAATCAGGATCGGTCGGGTACATAATTCCGTATCCGATTAATCTCCCGACCACGTTGGTCGGTCGGGCAAAATTCGTACGAAAAATCGGAACGTGTATGGGGGGCTTAAGGCTTGGCCTACACCATAACGCCCCAGCAACCGCTGGGTCCATAGCACCCACTCTGTGTGCTGTTTTAGGGCGTATAGGTCCTATACTTCCTATTGGCAAACCGAGCCCAGAAACTCGGTTTGCGTCTGTGGATCTCCAGCCAGGTGTAAATCTGCTATCGTGCTGCCCCTAAACGCGGTCATGGCGTTTCCCATAGGGGATTACAGGATGCGGCTCCATTCTTCCACCCCTTACCAGGGAAGTGCTGCTTTTGCTTGGCAGATGCTGGATCATGAGATGTATTTTGCTGCTGGAGGATTTCAAAGGCATACACTGTACTGTCCTTGGAATATTTGCTATTCTATATGAAGGATCAGAATCCCCCATCCTCTGCTGCCCAAGTGGGACAAAAGAAGCATATCTTATCCCACAAGATTAAAGATATGAATCTGAACTTTTACAAATCAATGTTTCTTGGAGTTTAACTTCAATGTGCACATTGCAAAAAAAAAATATGTATTTGCTAGAATTTGTACATTTTGACACTATCTCCAATTTAAAAGAAGTAAGGGGGCGACCCATTACAGTTCAGTCTGCATGGTTTAGATTACATTTTTTTCTATCAGTAGTTTCTTTTGCTTATTTTTCTTATTTTGCGTTTAGACGTCACATTTGGTGAAGCCATCATCTTAAGGAGAATGGAAGGTAAGCATCTTTAAGTTGAAAATTTGGCAATTCATTAGTTATATTTTAGGAATGATTAGAAAGATGTTCAACATTAGTGTGCTGGCTAAACCCTGATCCTTCCAATTTCATTGGCAGCAGTTTTTAATTTGCTCTGTTTTGAGTGTGGATTAATTTTAAGTTGTAGTGTGTATATAACATGCATCCAGATGGAACCAGATCAACTTAAAAGAATCAACCCTTTGATATAGGACACTAGGGTTTCAATGGCTGCTTCATTCAGTATCTAACCAGTAAAGGTGAGTCTACAAATTTTTTTCATCAACCAAGAACGAACAATTTTTTTGGTTGATTGAGCAAAAATCTAGAATGGCCAATTTGTTCGAACAAAAAATCTTTCGAAATGGTCATCGAACATGTCAGTAAATTTTTATCTGTCGTTGTAATTTCTAAAGCCCCCCATAAATGTTTCGATTATGGCCCGATGTTTTAGCTGATCGACCATGCGTGATGACGTCATCAAGCGCGGTCAATTGGCCGAAACACCAGATCACGATTGGCCCCGTCCACTCTTTCCGTGTCAGGCTGTGTGTCAGCACGAAGGGAGAGAAGCACCACTGTGTCCCTGTCTAATGTATCAGACTGATCTAAGAATTACAGACTTTGAAAAAAATAGTTTACACGTGTAAACCCACCTTAAAGGTTGTTGATGAAGATTCCTTAAAAACTAAGCATTACTGGAAGTTTAAAAGAGAGATTGGGGTCATATCGCTACAAGGTCTGAGAGAAGATCACAGCAATCTCCCAGGACAGGAAGGATATTGCAGTAGCAGACATTGATAGCAGATCAAGAACACCTGGCCCTGATGTGGTTAGAGATGAGGACGTTTTGGCAATAACATGCAATTTAAAACATATGCACATTAAGGGCTTGTGTCCACTATGTCTTTTTCCTGCAGTGAGGAAAGACTCGGAGAGGACACTCCCATTCTGATGGTAAATGGAGGTGTCTCCAAGCTGCAGAAAAACAGCGCCTAAAGCAACAGAGTGCCTACCTTCCTAATTTCACACCCCTAACTGCAACCGTTCATAGTTGTATTTATGTTTCCCTGCACTTATTTATTTGACATACATAGTATAAGGCTATGTTCCCACATAGGGGATTAATCGCCTGGCACCCGCGATTTAAACAAAAATCCTCCATAGTGAATAATTGGATGCGATTTTTCAGTTGCATCCACGCGATCGCAAATCATGTCCATTCATGTCTATGGGTGCGATCAGTGCGTGGGAAGCCTCAATTTAATTGCAGCCACGCATGATCCAAGCAATGGGAACAAGCCCATTCAACAGTATGGGCAAGATTGACAGCGATTTCGCAAGCGGGAATTGATCACTTATGTGGGAACATAGCCTAATAGTATACATTTACCAATAAAAACTTAAAGAATTCAGGTAATTGTTTACAGTAGTGTATGCATGATAAAGTGGGGTTGTTTGTACAGCAATTTAATGTGTGCGAGCTTTAATCTCAATTGGTAAAAAAAAATCACCTACAATACCATCTTTAAGGCCCCCATACACCTATAAATCTTTCCATACAATTTCTGTACAATGAATTTTGTTCTACCAAAACCATGTAATATGAGGAGCTTTCTAATCCTTCCACTCACTATGTATTCTATCAGGCAGGACCCGGCACTACATAGTTGTTGGTAGAACTAATGGAAATTGTATGGATCTTAACGTGTATGGGGGGCTTTAGCCACAAGATGAACACTTGCCGTCAATGTACAGATCACATCACCAGCTTTTTTTTTTGACACATTGGGAAAAATGAGGGGTGGCGGAAGAAGGATTTTGAGTGCTGCAGATCTCTCGCCTCTGGCTGATGGTGATTTAACCTCTCGGCTGCCCTGATGCCGTCTGGAATACAGCCTAGTTGTTGTTAAGCAATGGCGCACTACTTCAACTACACATAGTTAGTTTTTATTTTGCATGTGTAGCACATAAATATCGTATTTGTCCATAAGACACTCATTATAAAGGACGCAACCTATAGTTCATAGTGTCCAATGGCTGAAAAATATTTGGTCTTACTCTGCTGGCTCTGACCAGTAGAGAAGGAGTTAAGGAGGAGATATAGATAGATAGATATAATATATTATACACTGCTCAAAAAAATAAAGGGAACACAAAAATAAGACATCCGGTGTCTGAATGAATGAAATACTCTTATTAAATACTTTGTTCTTCACATTGTCCACACATTGTTGGCACGTTGAATGTGCCGACAACAAAATCACACGGAAATTATCAATGGCAATCAAATTTATAAACCCAGGGAGGTCTGGATTTGGAGTCACACTCAAAATTAAAGTGGAAACAAACACCACAGGCGGATCCAACCTTGATGTAATGTCTTTAAAACAAGTCAAAACTGCTGACGCACTCCAGCCACATGAGGTCTAGCATTGTCTTGCATTAGGAGGAGCCAAGGGCCAACCGCACCAGCATATGCTTTCACAAGGGGTCTGATGATCTCATCTCGGTTCCTAATGGCAGTCAGGCTACTTCTGACGAGCACATTGATGGCTGTGCGACCCCCCCAAATAAATGCCACCCACACCATTACTGACGCACTGCCAAACCGGTCATGCTTGATACAGCAGCTAGTTTCAAAGTCAGCTAGTGGAGTTTTCAAAATGAAATTCCATCTCCAGTAAAAAATTTAATGTCCACAAGCTTGTGCTGCTCACAAGTTTGTTTACACTTTACCAGCCGAGTGTAGCCAAGGGATACTGCAGATAGAATACTACATACATAAAAAGATAAGCATAAATTCTGTTAGTGCCTATGGATGAGGAAAGTGTGGCCACGCTGATATCTGCTGGAGAAAGGAGGCTGTTCCTTTTAATCTGTGATGTTGTGATGCACAATCCTCACCCCTTACAATTCAGTGCTTAGTCCTGTGTATTGTAGAGAGAGGACCCAAGTGGGTTTAATGTGTTCCCTGGAGTTCAGCCTTATACAGTCAAATAATTTTGACATCAAAGTGTCTGCAGTTCAAGCTAAAAGATAGTCAAATAATTTGATGATCTTTTAGCTTGAACTGCAGACACTTTAATATCTAGAAATGTAAACTTGCTCTTCCTGGCTATAACACTTAATTTTCTTTACTTCATGACAGACAATTGTGACCTGGATTTGCTTTTGACTTCCTTGCTGGAAGAAAATGAAGCTGCTGAAAGCAGTGGGTCACAGTTGGCCAACTCCTCAAATGAACCCGATGCATATGATGAATTATTTGATGGTGATGAAGAAGGGTCTTACCATGAAAGTGACAGTGCGGCTGAAGAGCTTGAGGTGAAAGAAGATTTGAATACACTCTTTGGTGATGTTGATGATCTTGAAGATGAGGTTGCTAGTCCAAACGTGAAATCGCCTACTCAGGAGAAATCTAAGAAGGAACTAGAAGGTAGGTTTTTCTTATTTGCAGAATTTCTGATGATTTATATTTTTTGCACGTAGATGTCATGCACGCACAAATGTGCAGAATGTACATGCAAACTGCATTGTAGTAGTTAAATAATATGTCAATGCTTATGTCATTTGCTCTTACGCCTTGCTTTTGTATTTCTGGTCTTGCTCTTTAGGTACTTGGCTATATGTCTGTAAACACACAGTTGGTTATTGATTATTAGCATTTGGACTGTAATATCAAGTATATTTGGTTATTTATCCTCCCTAGCGATATGCCCGAACCCAGTTCGGGCAAAGGGATGCAGCAACAATCGATACGCCCGAACTGGGATCGGGCACAGCGCGGGAGCTCATCTGGTCCGGCTGCCGCCTCCATCTTCGTCCTCGCCGGCTTCTTCTGGGTCCCGGAGTGACGTGTGACGTCACGGAGGCAGGACCCGGTCTTAAAGAACATTTTTTTTTTTTTTTTTTAACCTCCCTAGCGGTTGTGACGAGCCCAGCTTGTCCAGAGTTTGTGTGAGTCGGGGAATTTATCGACCGACTTCACAGCCCTGCCGCCAAGCATAGCGCCTATGGCCGGTTTAACCTCCCTAGCATTACGCTCGAAGCAAGTACTGGCGCTGACTGATCGTGAATCAAACTGCGCCCGTGCCGGAATCAGGCGCAACCGCTGGCTCTCTGTGTGCCTGCAGCATTTCTACAGAGCTGGAGGCAAACAGAGCCTTTCCGCCCCCATCGGCGTCATCGGTGACACCGATGGGGGCAGAAAGGCAAAACACTGTATCACTTTTGGTACAGAAATCTGGACCTCAGTGAACCGCCAGGGAGGTTAAGGAGAAATGAAGATCTAACAATACTGTAATACTAAAGCAAATGTAATCAGTGACTTGGCTGTGAAGAGTGTTTCCATGCCACAAAGTGTGCTGTAAGGTTTAGGCTCATTTGATACAGTCCGTTTTATGGCAATTGCACACATTGGGCTGTCAATCACTGACAACCACATGGTTTTGGTAGAAAAAAAGTTGAGAAATTGTATGGTGAGATTGTAAGGTGTACTGTATGGGGGCCTATAACTGGACTTTTAGCTGAAACTTTACATGGAAGTGTTGTAACTAGGGGTGTAAGTAGCTGTAGGGGTACATTACTGACCCTGAAAGCTTCATGATTACCCGTATCTTATTTTACGGACTATAAGACACGCCCAGTTTTTAAAGCAGGAAAAAAATATTTCATATATGTGTTCACATCAATTGGGTTAATGCAATTAATTAAATGGATGCAATATCAAATTCAACCAGTATATGTCGCTAGAAACCATACACACACACAGCACATCACCTCTTCACTGATCAGGAGGAGGGGGCAGGAGGTTGCCCAGTCTTCTCTCCTCTCTGGCAGCAGTGATTGCAGTTCCCACGGACATGAAGAGAGGGCTAGATGGCAGTTCATCTATCCCTTTCTTCATTGCTTGCACTAGCAGGGCTCTGTTGGCATAAGCAATTATACAGTTCAGATGTTAGATCCAGCTGGCTAATCTCCTTGCCAGGGGCCACTCGGGCATGGGGTCTTGCATTCGGACCATAAGACGCATGCACTAATCCCCCCCCCCCCCCCTTTTGGGGGAGTGAAAAAGTGTGTCTTATGGTCTGAAAACTACTGTATGCTATTAAAGGCTTTTGTGATATGACTGTTTAACGTTACAGTGTTATATGGCCATTTTAGTTTGGTTTTACTTCTACAGCGTTGTTTGTCACAGTGCAGCTGCAGAGGGGGTAAACAGAGGGTTGTGTGTGAGGAGCATATCGGCAACAGTGAACCAGACTGGCCGGTCATACAAACAAATTGCCCGATTCCGATCATTATCCAGTCAGTGTATCTCTAACTCTAAACATAGTTTTGTCTGTACAACATGTATGTGGGATGGAAGCTTGTTTTGAAAGCAGAGGCTGATGTAAATGTTGCAGATACATTCATTGGTGATATACATGTTTCTATTAGAGGAACTGAGGAGGATGCAGGAGCAGATGAGAAAGCTCCAGGAACAGCTTCAACATACTGGGATCGTTCAGTCACCAAGTTCTGCATTGCCACAGAATTTGCCAGCCAACAACATGAGGAAAGCAGGTAATTTTGTGCTGTTTAGTATGATTCCTGTGAAGTTATTTATTATAAGCAGGATTTTATATATAGCTGAAGGCAAAACCTTTGTTTTGGTTTGAGTAGGTGAAAGGTAAAAATGTCTAAGTCCTTTACAATATTACATACAGTATAACTGGTAAACCTCCTGGGTGTTTAGCCCCAGTTAACTCAGGGTGAGTTTGTTTACTAACAAAAGGTTTGTGTGGAAAAAACCCCCAAAAGGTTTTGGTGCATATTCCCAAGCTAACGTCGGGCATTCTCACCTGTACGGTGAAAGCCAGCGCCGGTCCTCTGTATGGGTGGACTCTTCCAGGTTTGTCTTAATGATGTCATTTATGATGCCAAAGAGGTGTGGGGGGGGGGGTGCCATTGACCTTCATGTAGAGTTAAACCTGTGGGATATTGATCTGGTCAATTAAGTGGCAGAGGGAGTTGATCATGGTCATCTGTGTTAATGAAATGAACAGGTGCACAGGTCAACAATGTGACAAGCCCAAAATCAGGAAAGGTTTTGCAGGTGGAATCTACAATTTTTTTTCTTATTTTCATTGCCCACTTTTTAGTAGTTTTGCACTCAGGACCATGAGGCAATAGCTGGAGCCTATAGATGTTGCATAGACAGTCCAATGGCACATCAATATATTTGCGGTGTCTTCCATCACAGTCTGTTACTCTAGGAGCACCCATCAGCAGCATTGGTATCTTTTCTCTTTTGCAAGGCGGATTGGATAAGTACTGTCAGAGCCCCTATAAAGTGATCTCCAGCAGCTCACCGGAGTTCATGTTTCTGACTAAACCATTAGAATTGTTATTCATGAGGATGACTTGAGTGTCTTGACCTCCTTTGCTCTGTGCTCACTGCGTGCCTGCCTTGTAGTTTGGCAAATGCCAGAAAACACTGGCTGACTGGCGCCTTTACTTATGTGACAGTTGTGAAAGGGTGTGGGGAATCTGCAGTGAACGTTCTGCTGCCTGCAACATTGTTCACTGTCCTTTGTTTGGTGATGGCTCAGTTGGTTGTTTGGGTAGGCAGTGTAGTTCAACTCATGTGAAGGTGTTTTTTCCGTATTTGGAAGTAATTTTTTCCTCTTGTCATCTTGACAATATTGCCACCGTGACAATGGATACAGAATTGTAGAGATAGAACTAAAGCCAGCAACCTGGGAATGAGGGAGTTGTTTCAGAAATAGTTTCTTCATTTAACACTTACATTTTGAGCTGGCCATAGTCTTGTTTTTCTGTTGATTTGTCAGCAGATCAACGTCCGGTTGTGCTAAGAATCGGCTGCACATCTTGTTGTGTGGGCACTTACTTTGGATGGGGATGCTGGTCTCCATCCAAAGTAATGAGATCGACCTACAAATTACAGACGGGTCTGTAATTTGTCAGATCAATTTATGGCCCAGTTTAAGGTATTAGGTTTAACAATCTAATGGTATATGGCCACCTTTAGTAATATGTTTAGCAATAAGTTGTTGTTTAAAAAAAAATAATAATAAAAAAACATGTGCTGCTTCTTGCTTACTTTTTTTTTTTATTTATTTTTTTCATAGCGCCAAAATCACAATGTAGTCCTTTAAAGGAAAGGAATTTAAAAATATTGCAAGAGTCCAGTGCCTTCGCTGCTCAACTTATCAGCCCATCTACCTCAAACATAAAAAGTAGAGAAACCGTTAAAAGAAAGCTTCCAGTTTCTGGTAACAACAATGCAATAATGTGTACTTTAACATCATGTGGTTTAGCAATACAAAATATGTGAAATGTTTTTACTAAATTTTGCAGAGAATAAAAGCCCTCCAATGAAGAAAACTCAGACTACATTATCTTCAGCAGAAACCTCGATTGGTAAATCTAGCCCTGTAATAGTAGGCTCCTCTCAGCCTGCTACCAGCAAATCCCCTTCCAGCCAACAGGTGTCGGTTGAGAAATTCTCTGGATTACGACTCAGGTATAAGATGTCCCCAGATGGGACAATATTCTGGCATTTTAATATAAACTTGAATACTAGTACGTTTTCTGATCGTCTTTTTAATGTTCAGAGGTCGTTTGATCATTGAACTACCCCATTTACTTCAATTAAGCACCTACAACACTTTGCAGAACTGTGGGGGTTGGGGACCCCCTACGCTAATCGATGTGCTTGGCGGGATACCGATGAATCACATACTCTTTAGCTGGCTGGCGGATGCTGTGTTCAGACGTCCGGCGATGCAAGGGTTAACAGGCTCGACTGCGTTAACCCCTGCATCGGCGGCATTAACCCCTGCAACGGCTCAGCGCCACAAAAACACAGCATCCCCTGAGCAGGTAAGTGTATGTGCTCTGTTGGGACCTCCCGCTAAGCACATTGCTTGGCGGGAGGTCCCATCAGAGCACATATACTTACCTGGGGGTCCTGACAGATGTGGAAACATCCCCTTACTGTCATTTTCAAGGTTTAAAGCGGTTGTATAGCCTGTACAGGTGCCTATGCTTTAAAGTGCCATTAACATTTTCTGCTCCAGGGGGATGCTTGGAAAGCATAATCAACTTGTTTTTTTACAACCCATGTTTATAAAGCCTTAACCTTCCTGGGTAGTTACCCCAATTTAATTCAGGTTAAGTTTGCTGACCCCACAAACTTACCCGGAATTACAATTGAGGATACTCTCCTATCCCTAATGGTAGAGTATTGCCGTGTGCGCATGGCTCAGGAGGTTAATGGGATATTCCCTTTTTGCTTGATTTTTATGTTCTAATTATTAAATGCTTACATGTTTAGTTGACCAGGCCTATCGGCAAACTTTCATGTAGCAAACAACCGTCCAACCAACCAGAATTATATCTTCAGTGACATTACAGCCCAACTCCCTTCCCCACTTGATGCTACTCTTCTGTTTGTACAAAAGATGCCATAAATTTGTAGCTATTTTGAGTGTTTTGGCCAGATATGCAAAACGCATGGCAAAATAGGAATGCTCAACTGGTTATCCAAAATTTGTTTTGGCGGTAGCTTAAGGCAGTGTGCTCTTTCAAGTGCAGGAGCACTTTATCATTTATAACCCTTAAGCAAATGAGAATTCAATCTCGTATGCTTTTTAGATGGGTTAACGAAAGACAAGTTGTCCAGATGGCAAATTGCATATCCCTCATATCAGGAGACAGGTTAAGAACAGCTGAATTGCAAGGTGAACCCAAACTGCAGCCGGTCCCACACTCCCGTTCAGCTTGCCCAGTCACATCCTATTGCAACCACGCTGTCTTGGTGGGATGTGACCGGGCAAGCAGTGGAAGGGTAGCTTTGGACCAGATGGTCAGATTCTGGTGATGGTCACCCCAAAATGTATCTGGGCAACCTACTACACTCTATAAGGAAAAAACTGTACCAATGTCAACTTTGCTATATACTCAAGGTTAAATTGTCATCAACATTTCTGGTATACAGAGAATATTGATTTAGACGAATATCCAATATGTTTCAGATATTTACATTATGTTCACTTTGTTCGTTTTTTTTAAACTGTTGTATTAATCCGTATATTTATTAAAGACTTTCTATCTGATTAAAGATTGATACAGTGTCGCTAGTTAAAGCCCCAATTAGTTCGAGGAACATTGTGAGGAATGTTCATTCCTTTTTTTCCCTTAGGGATACAATTATTTAAATAGAATACTAACTCTAGTTGTGAAAGCATCTTTTGTTTGCAGTTTTTGTTTCCTATCTCTTCATCATTTAAATTTTTTGTTTAAATAGGAAGCCCAAAGTGTCTTCTCAAGAAATGGAGAGGAAAATGGGTGGAAGAAAGCTGATCCGACTCTGCCAATTAAAAAACAAAATTGCAACAGAAAATCTTGAAGAGCAGGACTGGGTAACATTTGGTGTAGTTCTCAAGAAGATAACTCCTCAGAGCGCTAATAATGTAAGATATGTGGGTGTTTTTTTTTTGCGTTTTTCTTATCTGGAAATGGCCATACCCTGTATGATATGTGATAAATTGCTTTAGGCCTATGTTAACTTGGGGTGAGTTTTTGTTTATGCTGATCTTTCCGGGTCCATCTTGATGATGTCATTTCTGTCGCCATCATTGACTTCCATAAATTGGAGGTGACAGTTCTTTTTTCCAGCACTTCCCGGGCATCAATGATGATGGATTACAATGAACTCAAACAATTATAATAAAATCCAACAAATTAAAGTGTGCAAACAGCCCAGGAGGTTAAATTATTGTTCTATAGCAGGGTCGGGGGAGAGAGCCATGAATGGCACATATTTAAAAATAGAATTCCCTGAGAGCCATACCTGTTGCTGGAAGTAACTTCAGTTCCTGTGTTGGATTTAGAAGCAGGGAGAGGGCGATGCTTTCCCCCCTAATGTCCCACCCCGATTGTGCTGGTAATGTGCTTGGTGGGACATTAGGAGGGAGAATAATCGCTGCAGCTTTCCAGGGGGGTATGCAGGGTTCATGCGAGCCCAGCTAGTCATGAACGTAAGGAGGTTAAAGATTTGGCAGTGACCAAGATGCGGCTTTGGGAGCCATAGGTTCCCAAACCCTGTTCAATGGAAAGAAAATGTGTCTGTTTTTGCTGTTTTACCTTTAGAGTACAAACATGAATTCCTGCAACTTGAATATTGTTTCCTTTACTGGATTTGACTTGGAAAGTCAATTTCCAACTTGGCCATTTGTAGATGGTTGTTGCACTGAAAAAATACTAATTTCTTGTGTCAGTAAGACATAACTTCAAAGGGTCATTTATTTTCTTTTTTTCTTCTACAGGGCAAAACATTCAGTATTTGGAGACTTAATGACTTGAAAAATTTTGATACATGTGTGTCTCTGTTCTTGTTTGGTGATGTACACAAGGAACACTGGAAAACCGATCAGGGAACAGTCATTGGCATTTTAAATGCTAATCCTATGAAAGCAAAAGAAGGCTCAGATGAGGTATGTTTAATAAACCATGAAACCAATTAGTGTGACCACAAATCTCTTTACATTGTAGTGACTGGAGGGCATTGTTGAGATATATCCATCCATATATTCTCTTTTGCTTGTTAGGTCATGCAGTATGAACCTTGTTTTCTGTTATTGTCTGGTGTTTGGTGAATACCTGAGACCTCACCTTTTACCATGAGCTTGTTATTCCTGTTGTACCACATGTTGCACATGCTTACATCATTGTGAACGGTCCCTTATAATCTCAGGTTTTCCTTATAACCATCCTTGGCGACCATGATCTTTGCAAAGTTTCCCACCTGCCTTGTCAGTTGGGTGCACCATGGCAGTTGATAGTAATTTTATGGCCAAATTTCCTTTAACTTAACTGATGATTGTATATTAAGCCGGTTTATCTCAGGTTCTGAACCTAGTCTTGGACACGCCTGGTTATGTTCTAGTGGAGTTGCACTGTTTACCTACAAATTGTGTTTGCCATTCCTTAAAGCATCTCCCACTTTTCCAGGTGTGTATCTCTGTTGACAATCCGCAGAAGATCCTGTTAATGGGAGAAGCAGTTGATTTGGGAACATGTAAAGCTCGTAAGAAAAATGGGGATCCCTGCACACAAATGGTGAACTTGGTATGTGGCTTGTATTGTTCTTTGTCTCGCTTACTATATATAGTTTCTAGACCTTGCTGAGTTTTCATAAGGATTTTTTGTTCGGAAGTCTATTCTGATTTCTGCCCCCCAGAGAGATAAGGGTTATCATTCATCAGTTTTTGAATTATGGAACTGTTCGTTTGAAAGTAAAAGAAAAATATATGACACTTTAGGTAGCCCTTTTTTAGAATGAGTGCAGTTCTGGAGATCTCACAGAAACATGACTTCCCTAAAGAGTCACCATTATTTGGAGCAGACTCCAGCAGAGATAGCACATGAATTTAAACCTTCTTGGGATGAATCATGAAATACATTGGTCTGTCTTTGTACATATATGAAACAGATGTTACAAGGGATACGATACGTAAGACTATATTTACTAATTTGTCTGTTAAGGTAGATTTAGGAGACTAATGAAAAAGTATAATGACAAAAGCTATAAGTATAACGTTTGCATAAGCTCTCTTTAACTCTGACACATTGTTTTAATCTTATTAGAATGACTGTGAATACTGTCAGTATCATGTACAAGCTCAGTACAAGAAGGTGAGCTCCAAACGGGCAGACCTGCAGTCAAGCTTTTCTGGACATGCTCCTAAGAGAATGGCCAAGGGGGGAAACAGCTTAAAAGAGAAACTGTGCCAGAATGGATTTCACTATGGTGGCATGTCCTCTATGGCATATGCAGCTTCAATGTAAGTACAGACTGCTAAATGTATCTCATTTCATTATATGTAATATTTTGAGAGCAAGGAGCCACGCTGTGCAGATCTCTGCTCTCCTCCCTTTCATCCACCCATCCCACATGTTTAATGAAAGAGTACAGCTTAAATCTCTACTTTGGGTCCTCGCTTCATCCCTCTGTTATCTCCCAATGGCTGCTCTCTCTTCCTCTCAGTGTGGGGGGATACAGGGGCTGGAGGCTTGAGCAGAGGTGCAAGGGGGCTGGAGAGCTGCTGGTTGACTCTGGTATACATTTTTTTTAAAATAAGAACTTTTGTAGAAAAAGCCTCTAACAATAATGTGTCTGTTTACAGTGCAGCAGCTGCAGCACCAAAAAGGAGTGTACAAACAACTCTATCCAACATGGTGGTTAAAGGAGCCGATGCCATAGCACTGGAAGCCAAACAAAAAATGGGTATTTTACATTGTGATCCCTTTTAATAAATCAGTATTTTTAACTCATTTACAATATATTGATTTCACTTTTTTGCAGCTGCTGCAAGAAAAATCTCTGTGCAGTGTTCAGATGAGTTAAAGGAGCTTTTGACCGTACCAACTCCAGGAGCTCTAAATCTGAAAAAGCATTTGTCTGGCCTAAGCACACAAGGTAAACAATCTTCTATATCCACAATATACTTCAGGAATGGGGTATGAAACAAAAATGTGCTTCCAGCACAGTATAGGAAACCAACATCCCATAATAAATCAAATATAGAAAGTTGCTCAGTTGTAGAGGAGAACCCCCCCCACCCCTGAGCGAAAATATCCTCTGGTTTAACAGGGGCTAGGGGACTTTCACGGTTTCAATGTAGATGAGTCACAGTAGGACATAGTAATAACATGAATCAGTCATAAAAAATATTGGTAGTTTAATGTCCAATAAAAACAATGATAAAATTCCAATCATAGTACAATGGTATTGATAATTAGGGCCTAATGGATCACCAGGTATTCTCCTCAAAAACCTGGCCAGAAAGATGGTGAGATTGGTGGCGATGGATGTCACAGATAAACGTTGAGCAACCCCAACGTACGTTTCATCAATTTAGACTTCATCAGGGGGTAACATATGAAGAATGTTTATTAAGTAAGGTACCATAACCATAGGTGGAATAAGAAGGTAGGGCGGCGCCGCCGAGGGGGGGAGCGGCCGAGGAGAACAGGGAGCCCTTCAGGTTTCAGACGCCTGTAAAAACTCCTGGAGGACGACCATTAAGTGTAAGGAGTTTGTAAATTGGGGTGGTAGAGTACCAAGTAATTAGAAAGTAGTCCAAGTTAGTTATGTAGGGAGGATACAATTTGTAACTGGTGGGAGATAGGCCAAAAAGAGGTTTCTCCCCAGTGATGGGGGGCACTCAACGGGGAGGGGACTTTTAATTAACTGGTATCTACCATTACGCCTTACACTTATGGTTGTCCTCCAGGAGGTTTAAAGGTCGTTCTGACCTGAAGGCTACTGCCCTCTGTGGCCTCACCCCATCGCTCGGCGGCGCCTTCTTCTGTGATTCCGTTCTTTCCACTTATGGTACCGTTCTTAACGTTTTAAACCTCCTATCTGATACGCCCGACTGGGGGTTAGGGCACATCGTGGGAGCTCAACCTTGCTGTCCGTCGCCAGCCCATCTTATTCTAAGTCATCGTTCGTGATTTGTCTTTGTATTTGTGTTGTTTGTTTGGTTTTGTTGTGGGTCGTCAGCGGAGGCGGGGGGACCCGGGCTCGCGTGTCTGCTGTTTATAAAATTCGGTTTTGGTTTAACTTGAGCTGGATTATGAGAAATGTCTTTCGTATAATTCCAGCTTTCTTAAAGTGGGTCACCCCTATTCAGAAAACGCTCGTTGTCTGAGCGTTTTCCTGATCAGTGGGGGGGAGCGAGCAAGCGCCGAAAGATCGAAATAGAAACGCGGAGACAGAAAGCAGCAGAGAACCCAGAAATAAGATCAGTAGAAGGAGAGGAAAGAACGGAAGCATCTGCGGTCTGCACACGAAGCACGTTCCGGAAATAAGCCGGGGGTATCGGCTATCTCCGTGAACAGCTCTCGTTCTGCCGATGACGTTCATCCGGCGGCGGGGGTGGGTGGGAGCCGAGGAGATGAGTGATTTTTGTTTTTTTTCTTTTTTTTTAAAGTACAGAAAGGTGTTTTTTTTTCTTTTTTTTTTTTTTTATGTTTTGTTTTTTTTTTGGGGGGATTGGATTGGGATAGGGTAAATGTTTTATGACCAACTCTCAAAATCAAAGATACAGGATAAAAACAAAGTGTGGTATTATAGTTACAATTCCTTTTAAAAAAAAAAAAAAAAAAAAAAAAAAAAAATTTTCCCAAAAATTTTTTTTTTCTGTACTTAACTAAAGCAGTGGCCAATCCATAGCGCTTTTATTTATTCTGTGGCCGATTTGCGAATACCCCCATGACAGTCACACGTCATAGAGACGGGCCATTCCCCGGGGTAGTCTAGTACGGTGGACATACGCGTCTATAGGGGTTAGGTGTAGTGGGGGGTAGGTTGGTAGTTCTGAATCGCCTTTGTTTTTTCTCTGGGGTGTCTTTTGGTGATCAATTGCCAAAAATGATTAAAAACGCGGCCGACGCTCCCCACCTGGAGGCAATAATACTGTGGCGGCAGTCTTGATCGTAAAATCAATTAGTGCGCCCGTGAGGGAAATGTAAAGGCGGGGGAGGGACGTCCCGGTCTTGGCTCTCTTGTGTGCCTGCAGAATTTTCCTACCCAAAGCTCAGCTGCAGGGCACGCAAGGCTTTCCGCCCCTCGTCGTCATACCGGTTTTGGGTGTGTGGTGACTGCCTGGAGGGGGGGATGGAAAAAAAAAAAAAGAAAAAAAATCAAATCTGGGAAAAGACAGAATCACGGGAGAGGAAATAAAAAAAAAAAAAAAAAAACAAAATAGAAAAGAAAAGAACAAAAGAAAACGAAAAGAAAAAAAGAAAAAACAAAAAAAAAAAAAGAAACAATGAAAGAAAGGGCGAAAAAAACACCTGTATCACTTTTGGTACAGAACTAAATCTGACACCTCAGTGATGTGGTAACGGCCCAGGGATGGGTTAGTTGGGGTGAGTTAATAAACATTTCTTTATATCGTTACCCCCGTCCTTTTTTGTCTCCTGCATTGATAATAGGCTCCTCTAAATTGACGAAAACGTACGTTTGTTTGGGCGGGTGCTCGACGTTTATCTGAACGACATCCATTTTGTCCATCATTTCGCCACAATGATCACCATCTTTATGGCCAGGGTTTTTTTTTTTTGAGGATAATTGTTAATATACCTGTTGATCATTTAGGGCCCCTCTATACGTACTATCCCTAATTAATCAATAACCATTGTTACTCTGATTGGAATTTTATCATTTGTGTTTTTTTTTATTGGGACATTTAAACTA
>CM070034.1:82566559-82603868 GCA_036250615.1 Ptychadena robeensis | reverse complement strand
ATAGCTGTGTAATCACTGCTAAAGGTTGTGCGCAACTACCCATCATCTTTCTTAGCTGGTTATGTGTTCATCTGGTTGCAATGTGTCCCTATCAAGAAGATTTTGTCCTCTTACCTTGCTATGATCACCCCTTAAGTGGTAATCTCTGCACTGGGGTACAAAGATGAGGCCATCTATAAGTGGCATCCCACTTAAAGTGCTACATTGTTTTAGCGCTGTGTGAGCAAATTTCATTTGTTTTTATTTAATCTCCCCACTTGTATCAACAGTGCAAGTACACTCACTATAAACCCCTGGATACCTGTGTAAGTGAAAACCATGACCTCCACTGGCACGATGGTGTGAAACGTTTCTTCAAATGTCCATGTGGCAACAGAACAGTTTCTCTAGACAGACTTCCAAAGAAGCACTGCAGGTACGCACCGGTCAGATTTCTGGAGGATACTTTAATGTGATGTGAACAGATCCAAGAATGTTTGTGGTGTATACTGTAAACAAAAAGTTAGGTATATTTTTCCAATATTCGGGATCCACTTAGATTTCACCAGATTTTCCTCCATCTAGATTTCACTTTCCTGCTATGCATTCTGTACACCTAGTTAGTATTGCAGGAAGCTATACTTTTATATTTTCCCCATTATGGAGCCCTACACGTAGTCTTGAGAAAGCATACAGCATTAGACAGTTCCCTTATAGTTTACACCAAAGTGCAAGCACTGATCACTTCCAAAAGCAGCAAAAAAAGACATTCATTTTGGGGGCTTGACTTGTTCATACAGTTGTCTTACATTTCCCGGTTCAGGGTAATTCTGCTAATGTGGGGTTTAATCCTTATTGCTTGTATGAACTCCACTTTAATGAAGTTGAAGTAAATGTATTTTTCAAATCTAACAGTTTGATGTTTTCCCTTCCACAGCACCTGTGGGTTGTTCAAATGGGAAAGAGACAGCATGCTTAAGGTGGGTGTTCTTGTTCAAGAGTTTAAAATGTACTTATGCGTAATGTGTCTTTTCCAAGGGGTACACACACCAAAGGGTATTGGCTGGATGCTTGGATAGGCGAATAAGGAGCTTAAATGAGTAACATAAAGTAGTAACATAAAGCTGTGCGAGTGTGTTAGTAGTCAATACATGAATAATGACGTAGACATGTAGAACTTTTTAATTAACTAAATGTGTTTAGAACCTTTATTTTCTAGTATTCCAGACAAATGTGTTTTTGCTTTGATGCCGCATGTTCTTGATTTTTACTTTGTCTGATTTTTACCTAAAGGAAAAAAGAGGACCGAAAATTGCAGGGGAAACGCTGCTACCAAGAGGAGAGGAACACGGCAAATTTCTCAATAGCGTTAAATAATGTGGTACATACCTCAATGTTCATGACCTGGCTACTTTAACCATATGGATATGATGTTTGGGAATCCTGAACAGTCATGTGACGGCTGCTGAAGATGGTCTCGTTTGTTTTTATGTAAGATCTAAGCGTCAGGCTACCCTCAACATTTTTTTAACCTACCACCATTTAATGTGATCTGTGATGGGACATGTCATTGCTGAACTCCTGTGAATGGCTATGGGAGGTATATTTATTATTTCACCAGCCTTAAACTGCTAAATTCCCATTGTTAGATTAGGAGTCTCCATGCATCATTGTCTTTAATTTGTGGTTTTATGTGTTATTGTTTGTAAGCATAGCTGCTGTCCGATCTGTTTAACATTTGGAAAATCACGAACTTTTTGTAAATGACTAATGGAAAGCATCTGATCTTTTCTTGTGAAACAGTGGACTTTTATCTTTACTATGTAAATATGTATATGTTATTTTGTACTTTTTATGTTGTATATAAAATATATGCTGCTTATAACTGCAGTTCATTGCTGCTACAAATAAATTTGACATTAAACCTTTTCAGACATTATATTTTTCCTGTTGGTTCTACTGCTTATTTCCAATTAGAAAGAAACCATTGTAGACTTTGGCCACCAGTAACACTAGAAGGCTGGTCTGACCAAAGTGATGGATAGATGGGATACTGAGGTGTGGTACGTGCTTGGGAGATTTTGCTAATAGTATGTTCTCCTGCAAGAGAAGTACATGATCAATTTAAACTGCTGATTAGATAGAACTGATTTGATTGGCTGATATTCGTTTAGTCTACACAGGGAACAAAAATGAGACGAGATCACAGGATCCAGACTAGTGATTTGTGGGGAAGAGCAATTTGATCAGGTGCTTCTCCATGAGTTCTCTTACGGCAGACCTTGCCATCCCTACTGCAGAGCGATCCATCATGAGGTGTGGAGATTTCACTGGAATAAAGCGATCCATACACAGGTTGAATTTTGGAAGATCGATCAATATTTAAAGCGCAAAAGGTGATCTTCAGTCTAACATCAATTGATTGATCATGCTGTGTGCTGTTACAATGTAAACACGATTGGTGCGCATGTGTGTTCTTGCATACAAATCTTTTGAAAAAATACAAAGAAATCAAATACTTGTCCAATCTACTGAAATTGACCAACATGTCAATCAATTTCATGTTTGTACCAGGTGTGTGGGAAACTATTTCTCCTTAAACGTCTTAATCTATCGTTTTAAATCAATCGAAATATGGAAATATTGAACTGTGTATGGCTACCGTCAGAGATCCGTAGAGCCCTTTCACACGATTTGCTTTGCGTTTTTTTAAAGCGCGTGTTTTGTTTTTTTTTTGTTTTTTTTACTGCAAGCGTTTTTACATAGACAACCAATGTTGACATTCACACTGCATGAATTGCGTTTTTAGAAACACTGCGTTTCTGCATGGGCTTTTGAAAGGTCCTGCTATATGCATTTTTGATAAATTATGCATTAATTTTTTCAAAAATGCAAAACGCAGATGTAATCTGAAAAAAGCATGCATCTTTGTATATATGCAGAGACGCATATAGTGTGAAAGGGCCCTTAACTTCCTGGGTGTTCTGTGTGGGGAGTTATGCAGGGCAAGTTTCTCGGCTAAAAAAAAAAAAAAAAAACTCAGGCGACACAGAAATGTGCAACGCCCAGGCGGTTGATGAGATGCAAAATTCGACATTTGCATGCAGACTGAACAAAGGACAAGAAGTCCTAAACTTCATGAGAAAAAACGAAGTTTCCACTTCAGAGTTTCATGCATTTCCCTGAAATCATCGAGTTTATCCCTTATTGTAGTGAATACAATTGATTGTGACCCTTCTGGTAGAGACAATGACTAATAACTGTGTACAGAATGTCAGCAGCTTGTTAAATAGGTGTCATTTATAATTCATTTTATTACATCACTATTCATGACAACACTGGTAATCCCACCCAAACAAAAACAAAAATAAAGCTTGCTATGCAATGGCAGCCAAACACAATGGTACAACGTCTTCAGTTGCTGTATTTGTTCCTGATACATTCTACAAGCATTTTGAGTTCTCTGTACATCAAGTTTGTTTATTCCTTTTAAATACATTGCACTAGTAACGCACATGCCGCAACCCAACTGGTGGAAGCAAATGTTGGACTCTGTGTATGATCGTATGTCTATCAACCACCATCCCAGCTTAGGTAGCATTGTGTGTGGGTCTTACAATAGAAAATACGCGGTGTTATCTGACAAATGCTTTTTTGTTCGGCAAGCAAGATTCAGAAACAGAACAAATATTACAAAAGAAAGAAGAAAAAGCCTACACATAAGACAGTAACCTGGGGAAGCAAGTCTAGCTTGTGCTCACCGATATTAGAACGGCTCTGAATAAAAGATGTTCCAGCAGGAAGCGTATGTACATTTATTTTACATTCTATTTAAATGTTTTGACGTTGATAAATGTAGGAGGGAGAGAGGCCATCATAATGCCACTGGCGCCACTGTTCAACCTGTTCACGGGTGCGCTCTTCTTGCTCTGTAGGCAGATTGGACAAATTGGAGTTAGTAAATCAGTTAAAGCAGTTTTAAACTTAAATGAAAAAAACAGATATACATTAAATAGACACAATACTCACCTGTCAGCAGTTCAGATGCTGGGAAACTGCTACACAGAAAAACCCCACACCATACTCACTTGTTTGCTGTTCTCATGCTGGCATCTTAAGGCCCACATACACGGGTCCGTTTCCCATCGGATTCCGGGACGATCGATTCCGGGCGCGTGCACGCGCGTCCTGGAATCGCGTGAAGCCCATCTTGTCCGTCCGATCACGTCCGATCGTTCGGGGGCCCAGAATCGGATCCGACAGAGAACCAACATGTTGGTCTTTCTGATCCGATTCTGCACACATCAGGGGGAGTTGCCATTTGTGGAGTAAGCGATCGGACTCGGAATCGTCCAGGAATCCGTGGGACAAGGTGGTATGTAGCGATCGGACACACTTAATTGGCCGATCGATCGGACCTCCGATTCCCGCTGAGATCGTCGGAATCGATCGGATAGGTGATCGATCGGCCATGGAATCAGACTGTGTATGGCTAGCTTTAGATCCTAGAGACCTGCAGCTACTTCCGCCCTCACTGCCCTCCTCTCCTTCCCCCTTTCACTCCCCCTCCTGTCTTCTCTGTCGGAGCTGCAGAGCTTCGTGAGGGGGTGTTTGTGGAGGGGGCAATCAGCTGCAGATGAGTTCCTGCCTGGGAGAGATTTCCCAGACACCACTTCGGCTGCCTAGGCGCTATGTAAGGCAGTGGGTGGGCGCACTCGGAACAAGCTCCCCTCCTGCTGTCAGAAAAATATTTTTTATTTATAATTAAGGATGTCAGCAATACTGGCTGAGCTGCAGCCGATAATGCTGAGTGTCCTCCAAGGTGGTAGATGCGCTTTAAGTGACCAATGTTAAGCTTGGGCATAGACGGTCCAATTCCTGCACGATCCGACTGCCGATATGATGCCGTGCACGCTCCTGCATCTCTTAGGGATCGGGTCGTACAGGAATTGGAGGCTGCAACTGACGAGGATTGGGCTAAAATCAGCCGTCCTGTCGGATTGCACAGTTATCAGACAGGATGGTAAAGTTTCACCTGCCCCTAGGCTGAAGTAATGAGCTGCACATAAAGCGTGCCGTCCGATTCTCGGGACTAGCGGTATGGTATATATGGCATATAAATATGGTATAGCCTCGTCAAAAATAACTATGACTAAAGCTGGGAATAGACTGTATGATTTACCGTCTATTCCTTATGCGATTCTATGCAGTAGCAGGCAGCGGGATGATGTCATCATACCGCTCCTAGTGCAGAGAATCGGATAAGGAATAGACGGTAAATCGTACAGTCTATTCCCAGCTTTAGTCATAGTTATTTTTGTCGAGGATATACCATATTTTTCGGACTATAAGACACACTTTTTTACAGTTAAAATCAATAAGAAAGTGTCCCTGCATCTTATGGTCCGAATATGTAAAATAAAAAAAAATCCCAACCATCCTGGATCAATAGCTCTGCGTCCCAGGAGGCAGAAATGTGTTCCATTCCCTCCAGCCAAGCCAAAAAGCCACTGCCAAGAAGAGATCTTGACTGCATTAGCACTAGCAGTACCCATTCCCTGAACAAACTGACTAGCTTATGGAGAGAGACATTTTACAACTAGATAGCATTAATATTCTGCATTGCAATAAATACATTTTGTAACAAAGACTCATATCTCCTCCCATATGTAAATCGCTGCTCATGGGTAAGTTGTTAAAATGTGTCTCTTCATAAGTTGGTCAGTGTGTTCAGAGAATGGGTACTGCTAGTTTAAAAACACAGGTTTCAGCCCTGCGCACTCTGCTGCAGTGAAGACCTCCCTCCTGGCACTGGCCTTTTGGCTGGAGGAATATAGAGTGAATACTGCATGGACCAGTCCTGCCTACTTTTCTGGAACATTCTATATATTCACTTGATATCTGAATGGCTGTGCCTCTTGTTTTTTTTTTCCCCCAAATCTCTCCAAAACTTTGGGTACGTCTTATGGTCCGAAAAATATGATCATTCAACTATCATAGCTGTGTTCTCTGTAAGCCGAATTTAAGAAAACTGATTTATTTAACCTTGTTAGAAATAACCGTACCAACAAAATTGTGTTTGCAGGGTGAGTTTTCGAAGTGTTAGTTCACCCAAAGGTGATATTATACAAACCAATTTCAGGCCTTGGCTGTTTGTAGTGTTGGGTTTGTTTATAAACATAGATCCACACCACTAATCTGTCCAACTGCAAAGATGTTAATAACCCTGTTCTAAGCAACTGACAAGTAGCTTGATTTTCCGTGTGAAACCTCTAACTGAAGAGGGGAAAATATCACAGAGCACCTACAAGCAAGACTCGAAGAGTTGTTATATTTTGTTAGTTTCAGGTGCTTGTTCTGTCAGTTGTCACATAAACAGTCCGACCAATCACAGTGGGAGGGTGGTTTGTAATACTGGGTTTGTGTGTTTACCTTTACTCTGTGGTGCACCGAAATGTTATGTTACAGTTTCCTCTGCCACCCGGAGGATTATCCGCGCCGCTCTGGAGTATGTCACTGTGGTTTTGTGGATGTTATTACATTTCGGCTGTATATACCGCTCTGATGTTTTTTAAACCAAATTGTGTTTTGGTTTAAAAAATCACATGACTTTCAGGTGTCTAATAAAGAGTAGTGCTTTGTTTAACAAATATATAGCACCGTTCCTTATAATTTTACACACTTTCCTTTAATCTTTATTTATTACAATATTATTCTAGGTTTGTTGTCAACTACACTGTGCGCACTTTTATAAGCAGTGGAGTTAAGCCCCCATACACCTTACAATCTTTTCATACAATTTCTGTACAATCAACTTTTGTTCTACCAAAACCATGTAATATGAGGACCTTTCTAATCCTTCCAATCACTATGTATTCTATCAGGAGTGCCACTATACTACACAGTTGTTGGTAGATCTAATGGAGATTGTATGGATCGATCTTAAGGTG
Organism: Ptychadena robeensis; assembly: GCA_036250615.1. Lineage (NCBI taxonomy): Eukaryota > Metazoa > Chordata > Amphibia > Anura > Ptychadenidae > Ptychadena > Ptychadena robeensis. Next base: position 82,596,939 of record CM070034.1, on the reverse strand, counting down.
TATGGGGGGCTTTACTGAGCAGTTTTGGTTAAAATTATTCAAACATCATTGAAAGGATGTGCGGGGGAGATGAGAGGTCCAGCTCAGGTGCGAAATGTTAACAGATTACAGTCTGTTTAGCTAGAGTTAACTCAGGGTGAGTTTGTTTGCCAATAAAACTCACCCCAAGTTGACTCTGGGCATACTCAACTGTCCGCTGGAGGCCTCCAGCAATTCCCTGTATCGGTGGACACTATCTTTCTGGCTGATGAGCCAATGGAGTGGGGGGTAGGCATTGACCAAGGGAAGGCAGAATTATTATTATGATTTTTTTAAAGAGCACCATGGGCGAACTGCCCAGAAGGTAAAATTACCCTAGTCTACTTTGAGAAGAAAAAAAAATATTAATTCACTGTAGAGACTAAGGCTATGCTTCCATGGCGTTAATGGATGCGTTGCATTAACACATCTGCCTTAACGTAGAGGTTGCGTTTTGCGTTTTTGACTCATACCCATAAGTTTTTGATGCAACCTCAATGTGTTAACGCACCCATACCTGCATCGGGTTGCGTTAATGTCAACACAGGGCTTTTGTGTTGACGTCAACGCAACCCAACACAGGCAATCAACGCATGTGTGTACTAGTTCATTGATTTACATTGGATGGGTCAACATCCCATATGGTCACACAATGACCATATTTTAAGATGCACCCCCCCCCCCCCCCCCCCAAAAAAATGAATTGAGAGGAGTTATTTGTGTGTTTTATATGAAGAATACAGCTCTGTATGTGAGCAGCAGCTTCTGATGATCCGGTCTGCTCACATACAGAGATCTGTAGGCGGACGATCTGTTTATCTATCCATCCACAAACAGATCATCCGCCTGCAGCTGTCACAGTTCTGTATTTTATGTTAAGTGTGTCACATACACAGCCCTGCAGAGGGACGATCCATCCATTAATGGATCCTCTGTCTACAGATCTGTATAAAAGCACCAACACCGATCATAAATTATGATCGAATCTGACAGCAATTGTAGGGAAATTGAAAGGTGTATGGGGGCCTTTAGTCTGCTGACAGACGCAGGGATGATCTTTCCCTTCTCATAATTGTATGTAAGCTGACGTTTCCTGCTCACAGATCTGCAGACGAATGATTCGTCCATGGATGGATCGTCCCTCTCAGGGCTATGTATGTGACCAGCAGCTTCTGTCTGCTCCAATAGAGCTTTGCAGAACAGGACGTAGCTGACCAGCAGAACTGGAGTTTCCCAGTATTTTACCCGGTATAAGACACTTCGCTATATAGGGTGCGTCCTATACAGAGGACCATTTTATAAGCCGAAAAATTTGGTGAACTGCATTGTGATTAAAGTAATGTGCACAGATCTACTATTCCATGTTTGTAGCAAGTTATTGGGCCAGAATCACCCGATACAGATGTCGCCTACAAGGTTTATCAACTCAGGACAGGTCCCCTTTCTCCACCAATAAGATGGTAAACATTGAATGCAGTTATATAAGTGTTCACTGTGATCAGCAAAGCCTTACCGTCCTGTTCTTCCTCTACGTAGTTCTCAAACTCGTTCCTCTGCTCCTCGTAGTACTCCCTCCTACGTTCATCTGCTGACAATCTCTGCCTGTTCTCAGCTGAAACAAAACCATTTTGTTAGTTGAAGTTGAATGTTCACATTTCCTTTCTATGCGACTATACCTTAGCAGCAGGAGGAGACACATGAATGGTGTTCAAAATGGTTGTGAATTTCTCAGGATGTGTCAGAACTGTCAGAATGTCTTGACACTTTATATTTCCATGCAACATTATACTATGAGAAGAAAGACTACTGGGTGCTGTAAGGAAGATGTCTCCTTTCTCCCAATGCACATACAAGAGGTAAGTGGTGATACAGCAAAGATCATGTCCATGAATAAACTGTACAATTTCATTTTTACGAATTCCATAACTATGTAGTTAGAGCAAATCAAAGCTTTGCATTGAGAAGTAATGTACTGCTTGTGCTGTAATGACTGATATAGCCAAGCGACAGAGTCCTTTGCAAATAGCCGCGTTGTCCTTGCCCAGATCCTATGAGCTGTGTAACATGAGCTGAAGGTATAAGAACTTTCTCCAGGCTACCCTGCACCTCCTGCCACCGCTGCTGAGCCCAGCAAGGAGAAAAAGCCCTTCATTGTACAGTGTAATGCACACAGCCCTGGAAGTAGAGGAAATGCCTCCTCCATAGCTATCATACCATGCACAACATGTTCAAATAAACCGTCTACTGCAGGATTCATCCATTCTCCATTCCCTCACATTACTTGGGTAAATCCATCTTAGAATATTAAGCAGATATATCAGTACGTAAGTCATTACAGACAGTAACAGAAAAAATTAGGTAAATATACCATGAACTAATTGCACCAGTTTTTCAGTCTGTATATATAAATGTAATATAATTGCCTACAATACTATTTGAGGTACCAATGTATGATGTACAAACATTTGCCTAAAGCAAATGTAAATATCCTATCAGTCTGTCTTCGCTGACCAATCTCTCCCATGCTCCTCCACTGCCCTGTTCACCCAATGGAGGTCATGTCATTATAGGACCCTAAACTGAAAATGTCTACCAAAATTAAGCTTACCGAGGGCCTATACCAGTGGTGGGCAACTGAGTTGATTTGTAGGGCCACAAGTGCGGCCTTCGGCATCACTAAAGGGCTGCACATGACATCGACCCAGACCCTCCCCCTTCGACATATCTCAGCAGATGGTGGACTAGATCCCGACAGGCAGTCAAAAGCCGACAGCATACACCCCCTCCTGCCACTGGGTGCAGCACTCATATGTAGACCTGGTTTCCCAGATCAACATTGACAATTTTAGGAGCGCCAAAGCTGATAAGGAAAGCTGGGTCCGTGTGTGACTGCTACACAGGTGAGTTGCTATGCCCTATGCATTAACCGCCCTAGCGTTAGGGACGGCAGCACCTCGTCCAGCGCTCCAACTGCTTCTATCGCACTAGATGACGTCACTCGGGGAGGCGGCGGGAGATTTGTACAGTAAATAGAATGAAAGCAGTTTTCTATGTAGAAAACTGCTTTCAAACTCCCCCTATGTACTAAATATCGCCAGAATAAAGTCCCTGATGCCCCAGATGTGCCCAGATTTTATCACACCAGGTTAGAGAGGGTTAAGTGCAAATGGGAACATCTGGGGCATCAGGGACATTATTCTGGCGATATTTAGTACATAGCTGCGTAGTTTCAAACATTATTATATTCAGGATGTCTATTAGACCCTTGTATGGACATATTTTGGGAAGTTACAGGCCTACGACATAAAGAAAAATGTACCATTGAAGTCTATGGTGCACTTTTGGTACAGAAATCTGGACCTCAGCAGTGCGCTAGGAAGGTTAATAGTTAGGTTTTGGGTGCCGCATGTCAAGGACCAAGGGGGGCCGCCAAACAATGCCCAAAGGGCCGCATGTGGCCCCCGGGCCACAGGTTGGGCACCTAGGGCCTATACACCCCCCACCAGCATAACAGCACTCAGACGTGTTGATTGGCTGCTTAAGGGCTAAGCACATAATCATGAAATGAAGTGGGAATAACAAATCACATGCTTTCCTCTACGTGGACGTTCATAAAGTATCCCAAGGAATTAGTAAGGAATAGTGAGGAGTGTAGCAAAGGCAAGTGTAAGTCTTATACAGAGGTGTTATAGTACTCCTAGAGTTGGAGGAAGCATGGTGAGTACAGCTGGTAGGGGGGCTGCAGAGCAGAGGAACCAGGATTGGTCTGGGGGAAGGCAGCAATGTTGCTCTGCTGCATACATGTGCTTGTAAATAGTTGGGACCCTTTCACACTAGCTGCATTGTATATTAGCAAATGTTAATATTAACGTTGTACATTGTGGATTGACCAAACACTGGGATACTGCAATGCCTCCCATACTAGTGTATGTGGTAAACACTTGCACCGAGGCAATAAAAAGTGTACCTGTGTAACAGGTACATGCTGTAACATTAGCATGCTTAGTGTATTGTAGTAACGGCAACCCAAAGCAGCTTGTGTGAAAAGGCCCCCATACATCGGATTTCCCATCGGATTCCGGCCGGATTCCGGGCGCGTGCACACGAAACGATCGTCCCGGAATCGCGTGAAGCCCACCTTGTCCGTCCGATCACGTCCGATCGTTCGGGGGCCCAGAATCGGATCCGACAGAGAACCAACATGTTGGTCTTTCTGATCCGATTCTGCACACATCAGGGGGAGTTGCCATATGTGGAGTAAGCGATCGGACACGGAATCGTCCAGGAATCCGTGGGACAAGGTGGTATGCAGCGATCGGACACACTTAATTGGCCGATCCATCGGACCTCCGATTCCCGCTGAGATCGCCGGAATCGATCGGATAGGTGATCGATCGGCCATGGAATCCGACTGTGTATGGCTAGCTAAAGGGCTCTTTGTATAGGAAGAAATTATTATAGTAGAAGAGTTGTATGGACAGAAGAGCTGCACATAAAATATCATCTTCTAGTCATTAAGAAGCATCTTTGTAACCAGAGGCCGGAATGTAGTCTAGTAATATATCCTTCCAGTGACAGCAGGAATCCTGGACAATTTCAAGGAAACTGTGGGACAGAAAAACAAACATGTTTCCACAAAGCTAACACCCTCACCATTGATTTCATCCTGGGATTTCGTTGATCTCTTGCCACGTTTCTTGAAGAAGTTTGAAGCCTCGGATTCCTGCATGAAGATCTTTTTCAAGCCTGGAGTGAAATGTATCTTATTAGGTTCTGTTCGGAGAATGTTTTATTCTACCAGTCATTTACTGTCAATGTAACTGTTCCATGTCTTGTTCTAAAGTGGTATCCTTCTTGAGTGTACTTACTTTGTTTCTTGTCAGCTGCCCCATCATCACTGCTCCGGACCGCAGCACTGTCAGCCACATGGGAAACTAAAGAGAGACAACAAACCATTCCTTCATACAGTTCATCATCACAAGGAAATATTCCAAACATTAGCTTATAATTGTCTAAATATTAAGCCTTATCGGCAAGCATTCCAACCAATCAGAGCCCAGCTACTGGTTTAGAAAGAAATACTGGATGCAGTAAAAGTCTGCTGGGGGTGTTGGATACTTAAATATTCATAACACATATGAAGGATTGTATCTCTTCTATATAAAATACACTCATTCTTTCATTAATGTACATACATAAGACTTCAATTGCAAGGGTCTGGAATATACTAAAACTATTCACCATGCCTTTGTATCCACATTTATGAATGATGAGATGTATATTGCAGGCAAAAAGCTTCTCATTCAGAAAATGATAATTAATAAACATTCACACATCAGCCAAGCATCCAGTTTCCAGAGTTATTCCCCAGGAAAACAACATCAACCAGGACAATTCTCCTATTGGACAGACTGAGGAGAATCACAACATATAACAACCTCTGACAAGTAAGGAAAATAACAAAACCGTAATCTCATATCTATGGATAGCTAATTCCTTACTCACTGCTTGTCCAGGACAACTGCTTTCTAAACAACAGGATTGATGTTGCAGCATTTGTTTATACAGTTAATGGTGCATTTTACTATATGATACATCCCTTCTAAAGCTGCCCATACACCTTTAGATCTCTCTGTCAGATATCCTTTAGATCTACCAACAACTATGTAGTACCGGGTCCTCTGCGATTGAAAACAGGTAGACTTGATTGTTTAGAAAGTCCCTCATATTACATGGTTTTGGTAAGACAAAATGAGATCTAAAGGAAATCTGACAGAGAGATCTAAAAGTGTATGGGGACCCTAACAAGATCATTATAAATTCTGCACTTTAGACAGCCCAAAATAAAAGTAGACTATAGTTACCTGCTAGAAGCACGACTGCTGCAGCAAAAGACAGAAACAGGACTTGTTTCCAGTTCATCTTGGCTGAGATTTCTTGTCTTGTCAATACACTGCAGAACACTGAGAAAAAGTCAGAAATTCCTCATGTGTCAGATAGGAAGGTGAGGCAGGCGGCTGGGATGTAGGGGAGGAGGAGGGGCAGGACCAGCCAAATACTGAGGACATAACATGCTCCAAATATCATACAAGGTGGGGTATGGAAGGAAGTGATGGTCAGAAAATAAAAACAACCCACCCTGCTGCCCATCTCTTTTCATATTCATATTTCTATTACCTCGGTGTTGATGTTCATGGCATCAGGAATAATAGAGGGGATGGATCAGTTCAGCTGGTGTAATATGTATTTGTAAACACTTTCATTGCACTGTGTAAATCTGGCAATAGACGATTCGATGCAAGGGAGGTTAAGTATCCATACAGGAAATTACTTTAATAATAATGCAGGTACGCATAGCTAGTTTTTGGCCTCTTTTGAGTGCCACTTCTGTGCACCCCTGCGTATACATTTCCCTTCGATCATCAAACAGTCAATCATAACCTGGTTACTTCACCACAAGGAATGTTTGTTCACCAATCATTTAGGGAATTGATGTGCACCACCTTGGGGAATTGATCCCTGGGCAATACTAATAAAGTAATGTGGATCGAACAGGAAAATACCAACTTTTCGGATCCTTGTTCAATTTGGACCTTTTTGTTTCAATCATTCAAGGTGTGCGCATTCAAAAGTTCATGAATAGAATGCGCCCACTTTGAACAATGAACCCAAAAAGGTAGAGATCGAGTAAGTAATTCTTTTAAATAATCAAATAATCTGCTTGATTGATTGGAATTACTAACAGGTGTTTGGCCAGCCTACGGGCTAATATGCATTCCCTGAGTGGTTATTGGTCACTTGTAAATGCCCCCCCCCCTCCCCCCCCCAGTGCCTGCACACAGTGCGCAGGCTCCTGCCTATTTATGGGAATTATTAAAAAAGAGAAAAAGTCATTACTTGTAAGGAGATATTTCTAAAATTCCCTCATAGCCTCTCCTCCACAGCCGTGGTATAGGTATTCCTCCCCCTTCAGTTTATTTCACTCCCCATACACAAAATTGTCAAGTCTGTATATACCAATGATGGCGAACCTATGGCACACGTGGCAGAGGTGGCACTCTGAGCCCTCTCTAAGGGCATGCGAGCTGGTAGCCAGCACAGAGGAAAGAACTGCAGCCTATTGGTTCTCAATGCTGTCGGTTCTCTTCCTCTTTCTTCTGATTGCACACAGTGCCCCATCCCCTTTCCTATTCTATCTTATAAGAAAATAGAGTGTGTGTTTACATTTTTTGTGTGTATATGATGTGTATGTGTAATTCAGGTTATATTGCCATGCAGACACTTTGAGAAACATAAGTGGGGTTTGGGTTTCAGTTTGGGCACTCGGTCTCTAAAAGGTTTGCCATCACTTGTATAGATTGATCTCTTTGTCATTAAAAACAATTGTATCTGATGCCCCCAGTGGCCGTATTTGTTACTGCAGCTATTGACGCCTAGAAGACTGGGAGAAACATGTGGAAAATACACAGACTAGAGCAGAGAAGATAAGCATATTGGATTAGGGTTCTAGAGCAGTTTTGAGCCACTAGGACAGCTCAGAGGTAAGTAAAAAATTTTTTATTTTAGGTTTTGAGTTTAGGTGCCCTTTAGTTTAGGTGTCTAACCAACACAGCCTAATGGCATGAACTAAATTCTTATGAAATCATTAGTCTAATAATCTGTATATCTGTATAGTTGATCTGGAATTCAGTAGCATAAAGCAAAACTTTTAAGTAGAACTAAATACAGTTACTGTGTTGTACTCTGAGAAGATGAAGTCATGGAATATAAATGAGTGTATTTATGCAGTCTTAATGCTTCATCTGTGCGTGCTTCTTGGGGCGAGTTTTTACTGCACTGAATGTATGGTCTGTGCTTGAAGTTGGCACAGCCGCTGTACCCTGAATGTGAGACTGTGGAGTCACTGACCAATCTGTAAGAACTTCTATCCTCTCAGGACATATCATCATCGTGTCAAAACCTTCCACCTATTACTGCCCAAGAATATATCATTCATCTGAGTATCTCAAGTGTCACCTTCTAAGATAGTGTGTAATGGAGAATTGTTGTCTATACACCCTGTAAAATGTTCCAATAAACAGATGTTAGGACAGCTCCAGCCGCTTACTCCCTCCACAAAATTGTTTATTAACAGTTCAATAAATTCCTGGTTCCCCTCATTCTTACCCCTAACCCCTCCAATTTGCCCCCCTAGCAGAAGATAGTTGCTGACCGGGGGAGGGGTGCTAGCAGTTGATTGGCCGGGGAGGGGGGGGAGTGCTAGCCGATGATGGCCGGGGGGGGGGGGCGATATCGACCAGGAGTCATCCAAAGCAGTGCCTGTGAAGCTTTCATAGATGGGGGAGCTCCTATGGATGGGTGCAGGCAAACATCATGAGATATGGACCCCCTATGTCGTACCATCCATCAAATATTGCTTCCCTATGAGCATAAAGCATTACTCTGCTGCATACATGCTTTCACTTATCTTAATTTGAACAAATATATCTTTAAAACACTGCAATTTTGGGGGTTGCCAGTTAACCCCCGAGTCTACTACTATGCAAAATGTCATGCCCCTAGCTTCAACCCTTCCTATGAAGAAGTAAGCTATCAAATAATGCTTCTATAAGACCATAATGGCCTATTCTGCTATAGTGATGGCGCAAACCCGGAATTTGATGTTTGCGAACGGCGAACGTGAACCTCCGCAAATGTCCGCGAACCCGGCGAACCCCATAGACTTCAATGGGCAGGCGAACATTAAAAAACAAAGGGGCCCTTTCTGGCCACAATAGTGTTGGAAAAGTTATTTCAAGGGGTCTAACACCTGGACAATGACAGGACAGAGGGGGATCCATGGCAAAACTCCCAAGAAAAAAAAAATTTTCATGTAATAAATCCGCACGAAGGATTTCTACAATGATAGTCAATGGGATTTGAACATAAGAGGTGAGAGCACTAAACACATATCTGAAAATCTGCTTTCCCTTGCCTACAGCTTAAAGGTATTTTATTTTATGGAGGGCACTGGGAGATGGACTGTGGAGGACACTGTGGGATGCAGTGTGGGGACCTGGTGGTGATGGTCAGTGTGGAGGACACTGGGGAATGGTCGGTATGGAGGACACGGGGGAGATGGTCAGTGTGGAGACACTGTGAGATGGTCAGTATGGGGACCTGGTGGAATGGCATGTGGCAGGACACTGGGTGAAGCAGTGTGGAGGAACTGGTGGTGATGTCAGGTGAGACTGGTGTGTGGTCATGTGGGACCTGGGGAGATGACAGTGTAGGACACTGGTGGATGTAATGTGGAGGACACTGGTGGTGATGTTGTGTGGAGGACCTGGTGTGATGGTCATGTGAGACACTGGGGGGAATGATTTCCCCATGGGATGGATGGGATATTCAGTGAAAACGTAATTACACGAACATGCCCTACTAGGTTCCCTTAGCAGCGCACAGCTCTCTTTCCTAACTCTCCCTTCTTCAGCCTAATGTGTATGGCGTCCTGTACTTTATATTTAGGAGTTGTGGGTCTGTAGTGGGGTGCCATTGGCTGGATTAATGCGCTGACTGTACTCACAGGGGTCAAAGTTTCTGCATGTTAACATAGGGGCGATCGACTCGCCAATCTCGTGAACATGGGCGAAACGCAACATGCATGTTCCCGCAACAGTTCTCCGGTGAACAGTTTGTCCATCACTAATTCTGCTACATGCAATCCCTCTACTCATCTAGTTTAAACACCCAGATCTTTAAAACCCTATGAAGTACAACCTTGAAATTTTGGGGGGTTACTAGTTAACACCTGAGACCATGCAAAATATCACGCCCTTGGAGAGCAGGCATTCCTGTCGTGTAGATTGGGTAAGGAGATGAGATATAGTTATATATGACACTGGCAGTGGGATTGCTATACAGTGCCCTAACCCAACGGAGAAAATGCTAATGATAAGTATAGAAATACTGGAGAGTCTCCCTAGCACCAGGTATAACAGAGATTTCTGTAGAAACCACAGAAGGGCTTCACTGTGCCTGAGCTGGTGGTTACCCGTGGCAACATTTGATGATAGTGATGACTATGGCGATGATATTACCAAAACTGTATTGGTAGTGTGTGGAAGACAGTTTCTCTGAACTGTCAGAGACAGCGTTCCTTTGTGAAGAAGCCAGGAGCTGTCGATTTACTTTATTTATACACTTTATGTTGCCAATGACAACCCCCGAGGGTATTTTTTTGTTGCGTGAGTCTTTTTGATGCTCCAATAATGTGCAGTCTCCTCATTGGGAGCCCCATTTGCAGCATAGGTGTAGTCTCTGGGGTTAATTGGTAACCCCCCACAAAATGTCAAAGTTCTATTATGAAGGGTTTTTATGATCTGGGTGTAGGTGAGTGAAAGGATTGATGTAGTAGAGTAGGCCTTTATAGTCATTTTTTGATAGTGGGCTTGGAGCCTGGAAAATTTTGCATAGATGTAGTGTCCAGGTTTAAATAGTAACCCTCAAATGTCATGGTTCTAATACATAGGGTTTTAAAGATTTAAAGGTAGCCATACACAGGTCGATTTCCCACACGATTCCTGGCTGATCGATCACTGGGCACGTGCACGCCGATCGATTGGCGAGGAATCTGTGCAGCCCACCTTGCCTTATCGACCCCGCCCGATCGACATGGCCCCCAAATCGGATCGGCCAAGAGAACCAACCTGTTGGTCTTTTCTGATCGATTCAGCACACATCAAGGGGAGTTGCCATTTGTGAAGCGATCGATCGGTGGCCTAAGGTGGTAGGCACAGACTTGATTGGGCGTTCGATGAAACCCCTGTGGCTTCACCGGAATCGATCGGATGGGCAATCGATCGCTCACAAGTCGACACATGTATGGCTAGCTTTAGAGTTCAAATTAGGATAAGTGATGCATGTAGCAGAGTAGGCCATTATGGGCTTATGGAAGCATTATTTGATAGCTGATTTCTTAGTAGGAATGTAGTCTCAGGCTAACCCCTAAAATGTCAAGGTTCTACCATGAAGGGTTTTAAAAATCTGTGAGTTCAAATTAAGATAAGTTAAAGCATGTATGCAGCAGAGTAGTGCTTTATGCTCATAGTGAAGCAAGGGGGGGGGGTTTAGAAGGAAAAATTGTGCTGGTAAAATTGTTAACTGGTACACCCCAAAATTTCAATGTTTTACCATGCAGGGCTTCAAAGATCTATGTGTTCATAGTAGGCAAGTGAAATGTTGCATATAGGAGTATATCACTCTGGCGATGAAGAAGCATTATCTGATAGCTGGACTTTAGCTGAAATGTAACTTATAAGTGTTGAGGGGTGAAACTCGGGGTGTAAGTAGTAGTAGGGGAGCATTACTGACCCTGAAAGTTTTACGATTGTACTATTATTAGTTTTCGTGCGATGAATGTTCAAAGTTAGTGTCACACAGGTTGTTTTGGTTTAGTTTCTAGAGCAGAGCTAGAGAGGGTGTGTCCTCTCCTGCGTTTTGATTGGCTGGGAGGATGTAATTGCGGGAGGAGCTACAGGAAGCATTATCTGACAGAACACCGTCTGTCAGGAAAGAACACAGTGACGAGAGGCGTCGTACTGATCGGCCAGCCAGCCGCCCCCCCTAACTGCTCGGGCCCGGGACGGGAGTCCCCTCTGTCCCCCCCCTGACGGCGGCCCTGTTTGTACCTCCTGCTTTTCTCTAGACAGTGTGTGTTCAGTAATCATTGAAATGTTCCATTTTAAATAGACTTTAGAAACCACTGTGCAAAGTTATGGTATTATCTGAAAATGTATGTGCTATTTACTGTTGGCTGGACCTTCCATGCTGGGTCACTTGCCCTCCATCCTTTCCTGTATTCTGTAACCACTCTCACAGACAATCCAACGAGGATGGGACAGATGACATACGTCTGATGATTACAAATACCTATCACTAGATGTCTGTATTTCACACTCATTGAGTACACAATGACATGGGGCTGATGGTATGTGTTACAGAAACAGCTGAAAGCCAGAGTCTCCCTGAAGGTCCTATGTGTATAAGAGAAATAGGAAAAAAAACATGGACGTTATTAAAGCAGAGTAAATATAAATATATGTGCAGTGATTGTGTGTGTGTGTGTGTGTGTGTGTGTGTATGTATGTATATATATATATATAGTAGAGGTAGAGTGTTTTGCCCTGTTTATGATAACCTGAATGTGTGCTCACTGTATAACCTAGTGCAGACCTGGGCAAACTACAGCCCTGGGGCCATATCTGGCCCGTTTAATCTTTTAACTCAGCTCTTTGCCACCTTGGCATGAAGACACCCTAGCTCCCCCCTGCAATAAGTGAAAATAATTGTTAGGGTCTCCTAGAGGCCAATCTTTTGCCAATGTCTGCAATAGAATGTTTAAGTCTTTCTTTACATATATATGTTTTTTCTTTATTTAAGGTGGCACCTTTATATAAAAGATAAAAAAGGCACAAAATGCGGAGTCCATATACCAATCAATCAATACAACCTCATTTCCCCAAAAATGTGGACGCATGTGAAATGTATATAGAACAAAAATGTGATGATTTTTAAAGTAATTTGAACCCTATATTGAGTTGAAAACACCCATGCACAGACAATGCAACACATATTTTTGTGTGTGAATAGAAGGACTGAGGAAAGTAGAATGCTTATTACATATAGAAAGATTTATTACAATTTCATTTTAGATACATTTACATTTGTACATGATGTGCATCGAAGCCATGGTGAATTCCAAAAACATGATACTTGGATCAGCAAATTTCTATTTCTACATCCAGTGTTTGCTGTAATAGTCTCATGTTTATATCTAGTTAGATGTGTAAACATGGAACATACCCTAAAGACTGTGTTAGTTGGCTGTGCCAACATTTGAACATATTGTAAACAAAATAAATGATTTCAGAATCCAACCCAACTAAGATCGACTGTGAAATGCCACAACAAGGTTTATGAAATATGTTATAAGCAGTTTTCAGGATGTACTGAATACTTGTCATGGAGACATGTATGCCGTGTTATGGGGTGATGGTGGCTCTATTAAGCATTCACCAGTGTCTGGCAATCTAACGAATAGCAGTATGCAGCACACACATTGGGGGGTGGTTGCTCCACTCAGAGTCTTCTTATACAGGGGGTAGGTTGTCAGTATTAAAAATCAGTGGTTAATTGGTTTACAGACAAGTTATTTCCCTTGAGGACAATCTTGTGGTTACATTTCCACAGGTAGATTAGGAAGACAAAGAAAGAAAATATGGCGTACAGATAATTTTATCAGGCCTGAATATTTCAAACAGAATTTCATACATTTTCCCTAAATGTAAATCCCAGAGATTTTCATCACAATAGCTCAGGTTCCGCGATTGATGTTAAAGCATCTTACAGATTTGTTCTTTCTCCTTGTACACAACGTGCTTTTGCCATCCATGCTTCCTGAAAAGCACAAAAAAATATCATTTAGAAATCTGTGGTACAATCACAATGGATAGGTATAGTTAAAAAAAAAAGGTATCTATAAAGCCCCCATACACCTTACAATCTTACAATACAATTTCTGTACAATCAACTTTTGTTCTACCAAAACCATGTAATATGAGGAGCATTCTAAACCTTTCAATCACTATGTATTCTATCAGGGAGGACCAGGCACTACATCGTTGTTGGTAGATCTAATGGAAATAGTATGGAGTGATCTAAAGGTGTATGGGGGGCTTTACTACTATTATTACTATTATCATATCTTAGGACGTATATCTTTGCTTAATTCATTTACTTAACATAGAACACAAATTATGACTCCTCAACTACTGTAAAGCAGGGTACAGACGGCTCGACATTTGAGCCATTCGATGTTCCCTGCAGCAGCGTGATGACATCATCAAACTGCTGTCAGATATCGGCGGAGCTGGGGAGAGACAGCCCTGCTCTCTGCCCAGCTCAGCCGATGCTTTGCATGGAGACCCGGTGGTCTTCATGCAAAGCAGCGGACATCGGCCGCATTTAACGGTCATGTCCAATGGGCGCATATTATATGGGCCAGATAGATGGCCGTGAGCGCGCACTGCGCTCAAAGCGGCCATCGATCTGGCCCATATCTGCAGGTCTGTACCCTGCTAAACCTAAAATTAATAACTTAAAGCAAATGTTGAACGTGAAGTGAACGCTCAGAAATGAGCAACCGCTCTGTTACTAATGGTGAATCTGAAAATGCAGGTCTGACAGGGCATCTGAGTAAGTGAACCCTCACTGTAGGAGTACATCTGCATAGACCACCATCTGAACAAGAACTTTGCAGCCATCTTGGCACTAAACAATCTGTCAAACCTCTGGTTTTCGCGGATACTGCAAACTGCCGTACGTCCAGCCGTAGAAATCAAGATGCACGCCGGTGCATTTGCTAGATGGATTTCCACGGCTTGCCGACAATTCACCCCCAGCTGATAGAGCAGAGGGAAGATGCAGAAAATCAGCACTCGAACAACTTTGGGTGCTGTTTTTCGGCATCTTGGAGACACCTCCATTGGTCTTCAATGAATGTGTCTCTGATGGCACCGTGACGTACTGCTCTGAAGACGTGCCCACATGCAGTTTCAAATCAGCACTGTGGGCGAGCCACTCAGAAGACAACAAATGAAAGTGTCAGTATGCATCAGACAGATTTGAGGGATGTGATATATTATCATTGATGAAGTCGCATACATTAATATATGTTACAGTAAACAGCAGACATGTTCTTTCACCTTTAGCGCAATCCCATTCTCCAGTCCATAGCGCTTCTGAGCCAACTCTGAAACTTCCTTCTCAATATTCTCCTGTGTTGTGCCCTTCACATCTATATAGTGGCAATCAGAGCTGGCATAGTGACAAGAGATTGCCTACAGTGCCAAAACAAACACAAAACAGTTCATTAAATGACTAAATCTTACATAACTTTGACTCATGAGTGCATAACAAATTGTGTCTTTTAAATAAAATGGTGTTCTGGCATTCCACAGAAGTATAAAACCATTGTTAGGCACCCGCCCCTTCTTTTCTTAGGTTAGGATATTAGCTGTTTAGGGTCCAGTCCTAAAGGTCTTTCCAAACAGGCAAGAATGAGCAGCTTGGGAGATACATATGCCACATATCTCTTCTTCCCAGGTCTTGTACATTTCATGATTCCATTTACCTTCCTGAAGCCTGCAGTTTTATTCATTCCAGATCCGTGAATGAGGATTGGATGGAAAAATACTGTGTCCCCCTTTTCCATAGTCAAATGAACTCTTGGACTGTTTGGATCAAAATCACGCACCCCGTGGTACATCTTGTTAACTCCACCCTAGAAACAGATACATTGCTTACTAATATAACATTACACATCCAGATGCAGAACACAATATACATTACTTTAAAGTCTAAATCCAGCCAAATGATGCCATGAACTGGTTACTTAATACACAGGAAGTGATGGGATTTTTTTGGGAAATAAACAAATTCAGTGTCATTGTAGGTGTAGGCAGACAGGAACTGGTTGTTTGCTGCTCCCAACCAACCACAAACCCCAACTGCAGAGTAGATGGAACATGTCCCATGTTTAGGGATAGAATGAAAGCAGTGGGCGGTACCTAGCGGCTAGCTTGAAGTAAAGATAGCTCACCTCCCATTCTGGATAGTCATGCTGCTTTAGGTCCCCTTTGTGTGTTCCTGGAATAACTACAAGACATCCATTGCTACGGTCGATGCGCTCCATTGCCGTCCATGAACAAACAATGCGCTCTGCGGGTCGGAATGGGAAGTAGTGCAGATCTTGATGCATTGGATGACGAGAAGTCTTTTTACCTTATAAGATAAAGAGAATCTTGTATGTAGAAAGAAGAGAGACAAAGGCACTTCTACTGTACATCAATTTACCAAATACTAAAGACTACCTATACACAAGACTCATCACTTAAATACAATTGATCTTGGTTGCTAGGTAAAGACTCTGCTGTTTGTGTTTTAGCTTTTAGTACTTGAATCTCAATCACTCTAATATTTAGTACTTATGAAGTTCTCTTTAACAGAGACTGTTGGCAATGAATGGTAGACAAATCCTGATGGTGATTATGTACATTATCCATCTCTAACTTCCTCTCATGTAGACATTCAACAACCATCAGATCTTGGATATATTGGCAGCAATTGCAAACCAAGTACTCTCAGTCAATACTCCTTGTTATTTTCCTCCCGGGCAGCCTCCTCCCGGGCAGCTACATAAAACGTATTGCATGAGGCAGCAATAGAGCATCTGGAAAATTAATTATATAATGCCAGAAGAGGAGAGTGCAATGGTATGCAAAACGAACTGACTCTTTTGGAGTGGTCAGATTTTCTAGGAGTTCAAAAGCCCAATGCACCATATTTCTTGGAGTATGAGGCGCACCTTTTTCCCCAAAGTGGGGGGAAATGAGAGTGCGTCTTATGTGTGAAAATGTGGTAAAAGGATATTTGTTTGATGTCCTTGACATACGGACAGGCGCCACAGTGTGTTGTGGCTGTGTTTAAATCACTGTCAGCCATAGAGGCAGCTTTCCTGCTCAAAAACTGGCTGCGTTTTATGGTCAGATGCGTCTTATGGTCCAAAACATATGGTAAGTGAGGAAACATATGTATGAGACATAATAACACTGCATATATTGGTGATAGATTAACATTTTACCTGAGGAATATAGAAAATGATTTAGGAACATTATCATATTAGCATGTATGTACTGTGTTTCAGGGGAAACCAGGGATCAGTAATATTTATCGCTTGCATTTAGATATGTTTAATGTTAACAACTAGTGCCGACTTGCCAGGATGACTTCTTACCTGCATCAGGAGGTTTATTTATTAGCATGGTGTGCATGGACATAATGTTTGGACCAGTGAAGCATTCCACATAATTCAGAATCTAAACAACAAGACAAATAAATGACTAATTTTACAAAATGTGCACTAAAAATATCAAGATATGCACTATTAATACCAATATATATCAAGACAATATCCTAAGTTAGCAAAATAAACAATGTGGCCTTTAACAAGTAGGTAACACTGCTTCCTAATCCATCTTTCTGCTCCTTGTGTGTGTACCTCTGAATGTTCCTTCGTCTTACTTTATCCTGCTCAACACTCTTTGCACAATGTTTTCACTGCTCTGTTAATGTTCACCTCTTTATGCACCCCAATGCCACCTAAGCTGTATAAAAGTAGTCCCCGAGAGATATCCTACTTAAGAACTTTTCACATTTAATAACTAAGCTGCTCCTGTCTACAGCCACCTGGGCAGAAGCTACTGCTCATGTAAATAATAATAATAATAATGTGTTGAAAAAAACATATTTCCAAATAACATGTATTAAAATAATGTACCAACTAAAGAAAAAAGCTAAAGCCCCTATCGCATGCATAACACACGTCGTGCCTTTTATAAGGAGGTAAAACATTTTATATATATTCTTAGTTAGAAGATTGGCATACTCTATTGCCATACATATATAAGCCATTTTGTTTTGTTTTCTCCATTTTGTAGTTTTTAGGAGAATTATGCGAGACATGTTTCCGGGTGGTTCATGTGAGAACAATAGACGTTCTTATAATATTATCAGGCCTGTCCTTTGAACATTGTACATGGTTGGGAAAAGGCCTGTGATATCTGTCTGGGCTGTATAACATTGTATACAGAAACATTTTTAGGTACTTTAACAGGCATGTGATTCATCCTAAAATCAAGCAGGCATTGTTCACAAAATGCCTATTTTTGAAACATTTTAATGTAACACCTGTTCTTGAATTCCTAATATTAAAATATAGTTTTACTGTTTATACCATACTGCCATCCAGCAATCTAATGGTAACATTACATTTTTTTACCTAAAAGGTTCAAATCTAATTTAATATGGAAATTTGTCCAATGCGATTGGACGACCCTAATGTTTTTGGGGTGGCATGGGGATACTCAGGAATCCGGCCATCGTGATTCCAAAGGGAGATCCTGCCACTAATATACCATAGAATGTTCCAGCCATCACAACTAGGGGGATCCAGCCATTGAAATGCAAGGTCTCATTGTCCACTATCTTGGTAAAGTATATATTTTATATTATAATTTTTCTCAACAAGCTGGCATGATACTTAGAAGTTCTCTGCTTATTTGCAGAGGGTCATGCTAGTATAGTCTATGATAAGACCTCTTGATGAGACGCATACACCAACCAGATTGCTCCTATAGACTTATAGCGAAACTCTGTCAGTTTGCCATTAGCCTGTATCACGACCATAGCTTGTTACTTTGGAGAAATAATTGCCTTTATCTGGGATTTTGGCATAGATCTTGCAAAATCTAAGTTTTATGTATTCTCTGCGTGTGTGATCTGTTATGCTGGCCATACACTCTGAGATAAAAATGAGGATCGATTAAAACCAAACCTTAAAATGCATTTTATCGGCCCTGAACATGAATACGTGAATAGTCCAACATGGTACAACCGAGATATTACGATCTTAATTGCCGGTTGTTTTTTTCGTGGTCGTCAGATTATTGGACGATGTTCAAAAATTTTAAATTGGTCTGGCAAGACTGGGAACCTCACATAGTGCTTTTTCTGTTTTGAGCAAAAACCCGATTACAGCCGATCGGAAAACATTAGCATATTAAAACTACGGGAAGGCATGTTGGATAAACAAAGCATCAGCAATCACAGAGGAGCAATATACAAATGTCACAAATAATATGTCAAATATCTAATAAATGGAGCAGGGTATGGCGTTATGTTTTGAAGTAAAGCTGCAGTGTACGATGAGAATCTTTTGTGAATGGCGATGAGACATTACCAGCAGATGGCCAGTTATCTGGAGCCTAAATATAGGGTATTAAGTTCAGAGGAAATGTACAATATGGTGATCACCATACGGGGACAGGATTGTGTTGTTTAGAAATCAGTTATGTATGATTATGCTATTTTAACACCAAATAACACTGTGATGTACTCGGGATTTTTTTTTTTTTTTACATAACTATATCATAAGACATTTGGAGGTTTCCTCTAATAATATTATAGTGTTCTGGTAGGGTGATCATGTTGCGTACAGTCTAAAATCTCTCAATAAAATATCGCGGGGGGGGGGACGGTGAGGGGGAGAGATGAGGGGAAGGGCTAATAATGTATTGTAGTAACTTATTATTTGACCCCCCCTCTCCAGTGATATCAGATCCTGTCTGTATATTCCCGCGATAAAACGGGGCGTTTTTAATATATAAATCAACTATGCTCGCAGTAGAAAGATTAGAAGAAGATTTTAAAACTATAAATTAAATCGTATTTAATTGTTAAAAGCGAAAAGACAGCCATATGCAGCGCCGGGGGTGTCGGGACCCATAAATACATCATATTCACATTTTTTGTTTTTTCTAAAAATTCCATCGAATAGGAGACTTACAAAGAAAACTAAGCGGGGACAAAGCATAAAAAGAATGAAACCAAACCGGCACCAGATTTTAGAGCAAATATTTCACATTTTAAAAAAAATACAAAGAACTTTCCATCAACAACGCGTCAAAAGTCTGTGTAACCAGGGGCGGTATCAGTTAGGGTAGCAGAGGCTGAATTTGGGATGATGAAAATAAAAAAATAAATTATAGACAGGATGGGACACAATAGCAAGGAACATGGTTAAGAACGGTGACAAACTATTTGCCCAACTTCCATTATGAAGTTATTTTTATATTTGTTCGCCTCAGAAGTATACAGCATGAATAATGAGTGCACTCATACAGATATATAAGAGACTGTACTCCTTGTGAGAGTACATATAATATTTTATACAGCCCAAAGGAAATGCGACGGATAATAAATAACGCTATCTAAGTTACTCTTTCTCGAACTTCTTAAACGCTGGAGTGACCCTATGTGTCCCCCTTCTTGATTTCATAAGGATGTTGTGCACCATATATCCCAGCATTGTTGTATAAACTGTAAAATGACAGAATGACAATGACGTGACAGCTGGATTTATGCACTGGAAGTGCTGTAGGAAGTTATAAAAATGATTAACAGTAATGAGATGACGGTTATATCTGGGGACTATACTTTACGTTGCTTGTGGGGTTTTTCCCCAGGACTGCCTTCAGAAAGGTTAACCTCCTGCTTGTGGTAATAACAGGACAGGTTATACCTGGGATGATGGATTGCATAGGAAATTTCATGATAGAATGGAGAAGCTGAGGATAAACTATGTTGCTATAATCATAATATGTTTAGAACCTCACTAATATGTAGAAGTCTCATTACTGCTAGACCTCACTTCCCACGCTAAGAGCCTTTACATTTATGAACAAAAAAAAACACGACTTGCTCTATAGGGTTAGGTTGCCTGGCACGGTTGGAGTTAACAAGGTTGACTGTCCGTACGGCTTTACTCCGCTGGGAAATGTGTGTATTTTGTAAATAGTTACAATGTCTCAACAATAGAACTGTAGAGCAAGCGGCCAGAATTACAAGCACGCCACAATGAGGAGAAGGACAAGAATTCCACCAATACATATTTAATTAAGTTTATGGACAATATTAATAGCAGCTTAACATCTAGTCAGTGGCAGTTTTGTGTCTGGATGACAAGTGAAGCATCCGGGAGAATAGATCAATCAAAAAACATCACATGGCACGATAATGAACGGCGATAATTCGATGACATCCTCGTAAAAAACAAAATAAAAAAATACGATCAGGAAATGGCATAAATGGATTTTCAATGTGGTAGTGTTTTTGCCGACATTTAAGATCCAAACAGATCAGCGCCGTCGGGATAATTGGTCGTTTTTAATGGATCCGAATTTTTATCTCAGAGTGTATGGCCAGCATAACATAGCTGACAGTTTTTAATGCCTCGCCCACATTCAACCATGACTCCATGTTGAGTTAATTATATGGTGATGTTGTCATTTTGATATCTGACTTGCTGGTCATATATATCTTGCGGTATTATCTTTTATTATATGTGTCTATATCTTCATGTACGTTAAATAAATGTATATTTTTGTGTGAATATTCCCGCTCGGTTTTGTCTTATGGTTCCTAAATGTTATAAAGCTGTTGCTAACATAGCCCCGACACACAGGAACTGTGTATTCCTTTTCATGTGGTTCCTGAAGTAACCCCTAAAGTAGCAAAACGTTTTTGCTCCATAATGGTAAGAAAGTGTTACCTGAGGAAGACTGCAGTATCTAAAGAGCTCTGGAACTTCCTGAAAATCTTGAATCTTCGTAATAGCTTTTTGGTCTGGAACAAATTCTGATTTAGCAATGGCCACATCTCTCATGACAACCATGCCGGGTGCTTCTAGCTCTTTCTTGCACACTTTCTCAAACACAGCCCTACAAAGATCAATCATATGGTCATACATTAAAGAATGAAAAGCTAATGTTGTACTATACTATACTATTATACTTATACTATTACAAAACATATTCAATATACAAGTTAGTTATTTTTTCTCTGGTGTACGGCCTTGAAATTGGTCCCTTGACTTGCTTCTAGTGTCTGGGGACACTGATTACAGATTCATCCTCTATACCCCATGCTGTTGTCACTGGGGAAAATCATCTTTCCCACATTATCTATAAGGTAATTCATTTTGGTTAGACCTCTTCTTTAATTTAAACAAGTAGACAGCTACAAGATATTAAAACAATCAGCCACTGTCAAGCTTATGACTAAACTTTGGGCAAAGGTGGCACAGACCAATTCGACATCCTGTATGGGGTTCCATTCACACTGTGAACCTTCACGGTTAGAATTTTCCATTACTTTAGTTGATAAGAGTTCTCATTCCCTCTTTAAAGTGTTATATTTCCACAAAGGAGCCAGGAATGCTTGGCAGCAAGACTGTCTGGAGATCAGATTTTAAATGTAACTAAAGACATTATTTTATTTCCATTTTTTGGGCAGTTTGAAGCTACACACATCCACAGTCAAACAGCTTGGGAGTTTAAATATTCTCTTTCAATCCAAAACAAATCTAAATACTAAAATATGATGGAAAAACCTTAAAAAAATCCATCAGATGCTTGTACCCATGACCAATCGCAGCTCTTTTGGTTTTATGCTAAATGTCACATGCATTTGCTCAGTTAAATTTAGAAGAATATTATTTGCAAACGGTAATTATGCACTGAAGGGATAATCAACAACTTGCCAATTTTAGAATAAGTACCAATGTTATAATGTTATTGCCAATGTTGGTGAGACTTATGGACAGCTATGGAAAACACTGCTTTGGAAGATGTAATAAGACTTACTAGAAACCTTACGTTTATTTCATCACTGACCATAGACTTTATTTTTACCGAGTGATCTAGCTAGTAACACACAACCTTACAATGTGGCCACTCTTGGACAGCAGGTTAGTGCAATAATAATAAAGCTTTAAATGTTTTAATCAAAACTAAAAAGTCGACTATAAATAAACCACATATCCCCCCCCCCTTCAAAAATTGGAATCCACCTGGTGAATAAATTACAGGAATATACAGTACATAAACACTAAATCATGTATAGTATATAAAAGGTTTATGAAGGTGAGGAATGCACAACAGAAGACTTCAATAACTTTACTGTTAGGTCAAATGTTCAGTGTCTGATAAGGATTGGAATCAAGGTTCTGGTATACAAATAAAACTAACCTATAATAAACTTTTGCCATCTTAGAAAACCTATGAGGACTTGTACAGCCTATTGCCTAAAACCTATAGACATGGAATGACAGGTACAGTATATGAGAAGCTTATGTCCGCAGACACCAATCACTCACCTAAAGTCATCAATGTCCTTATGTGACACTAGATTTTTCACAACAAGAAAGCCATTCTCCTCATAGAAATGTCTTTGTTCTCTGCTCAGCAGGTCAGTATCCAAAGTATATCTGTTGAGAGAAAGTACAAAAGAAACATGAACCCTGATCATTCATCTAGAAATCAGACAGTAACACAATACACAAGTGACTGGTTATCTGCCATAATCAGATGAAAATGGAATGGTATTCTCGCTGCTAAGCCGAAAAAGCTTATTAAAGCTGAAGTGACCCACATGTGTATTCATCAGAATTGTAGTTAATATTGGACATAATAAACAAAAAACATGTTGTTTAGGGCTTGTGATAACTGCCATTGGTCGGATCCATTGTTGTGTATTTTTTTCTTTGAATAAATATGCCAATGACTTGTATTATTTTGTAATTAATTCATTTAATTGCTAAGAGGCTGGGTTTTGCCAATCAAAAGTCCCCACGAAGGTATCCTCAGTCCTCTTTTTAGACACAAAAAGCTCATCCACTTATTTCCTGTTTATTCAACACAATATATCATCAATATACCATCTATGTTTATTGTTATGAGTTAATAAAATATAATTCTGCATGAAATTTTAAACAGATGGCCTCACATTCTCAAATATGTGTATATAACTATAGACATGCTTCCCTGCGCCAGCCCTGCAAAGTATGCAGCATGCACATCTTAAGGGAAGCCAAGGATAAGCAGAGAAGATTCTAAGCACTACACTTTGGGATATTTATTAGACCACATTTTGAACTATCTATTTAACCTCCCTGGCAGTGCACCCTTACCACATTGTATGGGCAATCAAAGCAGCATACATTGCATTCTGCTGGTTTCCCTGTCCTCCCCTCTACACATCACTGGCATAATTGATGACGATGGCAGGAAACGGACGCCACCTCCTTAACATGGAGGTCAATAGGTGTGAAATTGTAAAGGTAGGTACTCTTAGTCGAAAATTACTAATCCAAAAAATAAGATTGGAGTTCAAAGGGTGTTGGAGATCTGGAGGTTAGAATTCAGAGTAGGCATATGTAAGTGTAAAATTTGACAAGAGAAAAAGCACTGTTTGACAGCTGTAATATTACTATAAAAGGTTAAAATTTGGGGGTTCGTTGTCACTAGGGTTGCACTAATGAGGTATGAGATAAGGGGGTTCTAGCAGTATTGCACTGTTAGAGTTACATGACCCAGAGCCAGCTGGTGACCTGTGGATGGAGACAGCTAATCGGAGGATCAATGAAGACCAGGGAGGTCCATCAGCAGCAGAATCTACCAGGCAGGAAGCTGACGCAGAGGACAATGAGGAAGACGGCACTTCTTAAAACTATCTATCTATCCATCCATACACACTACTAGCTTTTTCAGTGTCATGTTTAGTGTCATGTTTTATAGGCCTTAGGCTACATGTACACTGTTTCCCGGACGACCAGATGCTCCCGCAGCAGCCCGGGAAACAACCTGTTTTGGCTGCCTGCAAAGTTGTGCAGGTTGTTTTGATAATGATCCTATGAGACTATGACTAGCTATGGTCTATTGGGCAAAAGCCGGACAATGGCCCACAGGCGCCTCATGTTTCGTCCACCAGTCGATTGTGCTCATTGCCCTTAATGACTTCAGTTGACTTTGAACATAATTTATGCAAAAACAACATGGGCTGAAACTGCACGCTGACCCCAGGTTTTAGGTTTCCTAAAAGAACTGCTAATGCCTAAAGCTGGGAATAGATTTACCGTCTATTCCTTATCCGATTCTCTGCACTAGGAGTGGCGTGATGACGCCATCACGCCCGCTTGCTAGTGCCGAGAATCGTCCAGCACTCTTCATCTGCAGCTCATAACTTCGGCTGGGGGAAGCCGTCCCCAGCTGAACTAATGGGATTGGGCTAATATTTACCATCCTGACAGATCTCTGTGCGATCCGACAGGACAGCTGATTTTAGAACAATCCTCGTCAGTTGCTGCATCCAATTCCTGCACGACCCGATCCTTAAGGGATGCAGGAGTGCGCACGGCATCGGATCGGGGATTGGATTGTGCAGGAATTGGTACGTGTATGCCCAGCTTAAGAAGTATATGGTAAATACTGGATTCAGACACTACATATAATGGATTGACCAATCATGCCTTTTTATTCATATTTGTGGGGTACAAACATACTTACTGGAAGCTTGTTGGATGACTAACAGTTGACAGTTGTCCTGATACAGGAACAGCACTCTGAATTTTTTTTTATAAGGCAAACTTAATTTAATATAAAACACATGGATAATACAATTCTAATGTAAACAATGTCTTCCATAGTGAATCTCAAATTACAATAAGACAGACTTGTTGGTTCTGATGGATGTTTACTGATGTCTACACATATTTCCAGGGTCTTCTATTCTATTAAAAGAAAGCACCTCCTTTCTTGTCTCGGAATTGATATACAAATATGTTTAAAACAGGCTAGGTTTCCACAGCGTTATGGGCTCTGCTGACATTGACGTAGCCCATCCATTTAACATGCCTACTGCACTGTCTGTATCCACAGTGTTAAGCCGGTACGCTGGACGGAAGGTTAACGTATTGCACTTATGTCAATTCCCAGCTCAACGCCATGGAAACAGACATTGCAGTAGGCATGTAATATGGATGGGCTACGTCGACATCCCCATCAAGGAATGGGCTTAACGCAGGGGGTGTCTCCGGAACCCATAACGCCATGGAAACCCAGCCTAAAGCCCACCATAAACCCTAATATTGATCCATACAATATCCATTAGATTTACCAACAACTGTGTAGTATAGTGGCCTCCCTGATAGAAAACATAGTGATTGGAAGGTTTAGAAAGGTCTTCGTATTACATGGTTTTGGTAGAACAAAATTTGATTGTACAGAAATTGTATGGAAAGATTGTAAGGTGTATGGGGGCCTTAAGGAAGGGTTAAAACATGTATTGCTAGTTGTGCCAGGTCTAGGAAATGCAGAATGAAAGAATATCTCTACACGCCTACACCAAGGGTCACCATTAGTGACTAATACATACAGTGTGATTTCACATCACTCCCTGTCTAGGTGACAATAGTGACCAGAACATGATGAAATGTGAGGTTGTAATCTTTTCTCTATTTAACACATGATAATGTCCACACCACAGGTTGTGCTGCTGTAAAATAGCCAGCAACACAGTACAATGCATAGTATATAACACTACCTTCCATCATGGCGCACTGTGTTGGTAAAAGAGGTCCCTGTGGTGTGCTGCCATGTTATAAAAGGTATTAGTCTATAGTAGTCTACTCTATATAGTCTATCCTATAATAAGATGGTTTGTATATGTGCCTTGTCATGGTGGAAATACATTGAAGATTCTTTTCTAAATTGATCCTTTGGCTTTCTGAGTTTCTGACCAAACACCAGCGGTCAGGAATAGTCTATACATTTCTTATGATGTCAATTCCCTTTAGAATTACATGCATGCAAAAAGATTTCCCTGTCCAGTTTAATAGAAAGTAACACATTCATATGGAGTGTTATCCACTCAACAGGAAGCAAGGTATAGCTTTAGTAAAGATTGCACAAGTTGACCTTCAATACTGTTAATTTAATAAAAAGTGACATTTTTACTTTTTAAACTAATAGGCTCATATTGATAAAACCGCTTACCAGTGATCAAATATGTCATGCTATCTAGTTTATTATCATGTAGTGCTGATGAGGGAAGTATAGTTACTTCTGTTCCAAGTACAAGTGACTGAAGTTCATAGTTTTCATGTAAGCACTGATAAACAGTAATCTGCTGCTTTCCTTCAGCCATGATATAGGATTCATGTAATGTTATTCTGGGCATACACATACCGAGCAGGTCAGACAGACCTACTCTGATGTGTGACGAGATGCTAACGTGATGACATCATCACGTTAGCATCCCGTTGCATTATGGAGCCCCTTCAATCGACCGGGCACCCTTTGTGTGCCGGCCATAAGCTGCAACGAAGACGCCGTCTTCTTTGCAGCTTATGGCATCGGCTTCCATCGGCTCGCGCCGGCCAGAGATTATTGGACATGTCCGTCTGGCATGGCCGAGCTGTGGGGCGACAGGGATCTGTCGCCCCGTGTGGGCACATGCCAATTAGCGGCCGACTTTAAACCTGACCGACGGCACGAGCGCGCACGCCCGTCGGTCACATTAAAAATCGGCCGCTTATCGGCATGTGTATTCCTAGCATTAGTGATCTGCACTGGGATCATTCAGCAAGATGTTTACTTTGGAAGAAATGGTTTATTTTCTGATGCATGATGGAGCGAGGTTACTAGAGATGTTTGATGAGATGCATGAACATGACAGCCAAGAGGTGATTACCAGAATGGTAATTGAAGTCCAAGAACTTTACAAACTGCAGTAATCCTAGCCATACAGAGGTCAACTTTTGCACGATGGTGCCCATACACAGGACAGTTTCTTCCCAATCAACTATCGATTCTATCATTCACAGTGAACGAAAAATCGCAGATCGATTGATGATAGATTAACACCCAAATTTGAAAAATCTATTTTTGGATGATCCAACTTTCCCAGATAGATTTCTAGATGGAAAATTATCTCATTGTCATACTATAAATGACACGAGTCGATCGATGACCCCCACCAATGTACTTTGAAGGCAACGATCGATCAAAAAAAAAAAACGGACACGTCGGATTCCTGGACGATCGAGTCACTGGCTGATTTTGACAGCTTTTGGGGAGATCGTTCAAGGTGGACTGAAAATTATTCTTTAAAGATCAATCGATGAGCACAACGATCAGTTGAGCAAGTATCGTATAAGAGATCGACACGTCTGACCTAGAATCCATCATTGATTGATTGTACTACCACACAGCGTGATCAATGTAAACACGATCGATTCCTTTACTTTGATCAGTGTGCATGTTCTATAGTACTATCACATACAAATTAATCTAAGTATTGAGAAAACCCGTTAGATGTTTGTACGATCTACTAAAATGTACCAACATGTCCGATCTCTTTTCAATGGATGTTCGATTTCGATCACTTTTGGTAGATCGCACTAGGTGTGCAGGAATCACACCCTGCGAATTGATGGTTTTAAGTCGATGGAATAGAAATAACAAACCGTGCATGGCTACCTTAATCCTTAAAGGCACCCATACACGTTGCGATTTTTCGGGGACCGATGCGATATTCGATTTCGATGCCCGATTTTTGCTTTAGTGCCATTTTTAAAAGTCGGTCGGATGCCCGATTATTCGGCCGATTATATGGCTGATCGGCTGGTTGGATTGGGAATCTTTTAAGAGTGTCCGACTGTCCAAAAATTACAGGCATCCTCATTTGGGACCCGACTTTTCGGCCGATTTTTCTAAAAACAGCATTGGTCGGACTACATTTGCATGTTAGGAATCCCGAACGATCGACCTACCCGACCGACCGGATCGGTCGGAAGGGCTAGAATCGCACGAAAAATCACAACATGTATGGGTACCTTAAGCTGGGAATAGACAGTACGATTTACCATCTATTCCTATGCACTAGGAGCGGCGTGATGACTTCATCACCCGCGCCTGCTAGTGCCGAGAATCGGACAGCACTCTTTATGTGCAGCTCATTAGTTCTAGTTCTTATTTTTCCAGATTTTAGCCCAATCCTCGTCAGTTGCAGCCTCCAATTCCTGCACGACCCGATCCTTAAGGCATCGGATCGGGGATCGGATCGTGCAGGAATTGGTACTTGTATGCCCAGCTTTACAAATAAAAATAGTTTTCAGTTTTCACGTGCAATGGATGCAGATATTTCTATATAGGCAGCTTTTCTAATATTTCTATGAATAAATAAATAATCATGATAAAAAAATCTATGTTAATATTTATCATGCCTTAGGCAAAGGTGCTGCATAAGCGAAGCATAGTCGCCCCCCCCCCCAACATGATTTTTAGAACGTGGGTTACCATGGAGCCTCATCCTATACCTGACAACACCAAGCTGCTGTCAAGTGCCTACAAGACATATACTATGAGCATCTCCTAAAGGGCTCTTTCAAACTGTGCTTTTCCAATAAAACCAATGCAAATATGCGCAGAAGTGTGTATTGAAAAAAAGTTGTTCAAAACTCACCGCAATAATGTAAATGTGGATGTGTGCATTGCTGTAAACACAGTGTGAAAGAGCCCTTAAGGTAGCCATACACGGTTCAATTCTTCGATGGCTACCTTTAGTTACATACCACTGTGTAATATTCCTCCAATACATTATATATATAATACGCTGTGTGTGGATGAGCCCCCATCACATTATACCTTGTGTGTGAGAAGAACACTTCCATTAATGAAGATAAAATACACATCCAGCTATCTCTAACCTTCACCACAACTACTGGCGGTGACTGCAGAATGAGGTGCCAGTGACAGGCGGTATGTGAGGGCAGTGCCACCCCTTCACACTGCACCCGGCCCAGCACCGAGCACTTAGTCACTCCCCCGGAATAATAATACACAGCGAGTCAGCCGCCACTGCCCCGGCTAACAAAGCGGACAAAGGATACGAGGTGCCGCTGGAGGACGGAGAGGCGGCCGCTCCCAGCCGGGATGGTCAGGCTTCGGGCCTGCATGTCACTGCCGGTGTGGAGACGACTTGTGTTCCCGGTCACGGCCCTGTATAGTCCTCTATACCCTGCCTATAGTCCCACCTCCTCCCTGCTGCGCCGCCCTGTACGAAGTCCGGTGACTGTGTACGTGACTGAGCACGGTGTGAACCCGCGGCGCTATCTCCGGTTCTCCCGTAGTACATAGTGCATGCCATAGAGAAAGCAGTCTCATATATACAGGACGCCATGCAATACAGGGAGTCAGTTATATATGATACAGTGCAACCTCTGCCCTGTAACCTGAGGCTGTCACTGTAATCAAGTCACACCATGACACTATGGTGTCTAATGCTTCAAGAGTAACAACAGCCCCAATGCAATGCTGTCAGTGGGAGAATCAGCCCTCAAATGACTGCTGTCCATGACATAAGGGTGTAACAACACAGGAATCAATCAGACAACAGGCGACTGTTAATGCTCAAAACTTTTTAATTAACAATGAGACCCTAACAGGGTCAACAAACACAGGCAAAAGCGGGGGCGGAAAGTCCTCAACACCCGACCAATGGCATTCAGCAAACAAGCTCTAGTCCAGAAACCAAGTCCAAAGTAACAGTGAATGGTAAAGGAGGAACTAGGACAATACCTCAAAGAGGAACCTTCGCCCTCCGCACAGCATGCCGATACAGTGGCTCAGGAGAGAAGTTTCCCCTGTGGGAGAACAATCCCCAAATTATATTTGCACTGTTAAACAAAACCCCAGTGGAATTATACACCCCTCTGTCTTTACTGTTAAGCTAGCCACACACGGTTAGATTTTGGTTCAATCGATGCTCGATTAGATGAATTTTTTTCATCGATTGAACAAAAATCCAGGAATGCCCACATGGTACGATCGACGATAATTGTTCGATGAAGGCAGAAAAATTGATCG
>CM070034.1:82549310-82566459 GCA_036250615.1 Ptychadena robeensis | reverse complement strand
TACATCTCCAGAAAGTTTGGTGATGATACCATGCTCAGGGGCTTTGCAATTAACTCGAAACTGGCGAAATGGTCGAATTTTTAAAAAAAAAATTCGACCATCTCTAATTCTCACCACAGTTTTTCATGGTCTAGTCGTTCAGGTGCCTTTTGGCCCGATTGGTGGATTGCTGTAGAGATGGTTGTCCTTCTTGAAGGCCTCTTCTTTTTCCATAGAGGGCTTCGGTAGATCTGACAGAGTGTCCTTAGGGTTCTTGTCACCTCCCTGACTAAAGCAGGGTACAGACGTGGAAGATATGGGTCAAATCGATGGCCGCTTCGAGCACTATGCACACTCACGGTCATCTATCTGACCCATATAATCTGCGCCCACCGCTGTTTTTGAGCGGGACATGACTGTAAATATGTCCGATGCTTTGCCTAGAGACCACTGGTCTCCAGGCAAAGCTCGGTTGAGCCGGGGAGAGAGCAGAGCTGTCTCCCCGGCTCTGCCAATATTTGACAGCAGTGTGATGATGTCATCACGCTGCTGCAGGGTACATCGTACAGCTCGAATATCGAGCAGTCTGTACCCTGCTTAAGGCACTTTTCCCCTGATCTCTCAAATTAGATGGCTTGCCAGCTCTAGGTATATATTTATTTATTCAGTATGTTCATATGGTGAAGTTCATGATTTCTTAACCAGTTTTCAGAGAATATGAATGACAACTCAAAAACTTTTCTTAAACTCATGGTTAGTGTTTTGCTGAAACCATTTATTGTCAAACTATTGTGTTTACACTTTTAAATCATAATCACAACACAAACGACCCTGATCAAAAGTTTACATACCCTGGTGATTTTGTCTAATAACATACACACAACTTGACAAAAAGGGTTAGAATGGCTATTGTAGGTAATCAGAGACTTTCTAGACACCTGACAGACCCTTGCATCTTTCATCCAGTGCTGCACTGATGGTTCTTTGGATTCTAAAGCTTGCCACACGCGGTTCAATATTTCTTTTGATTGACCAACATATTGATCATTTTAGGTCATTTTTACCACAGTTAGGTAGACCAACAAAAACTTCAGTCACAACTGCCAGAAAAGTTGTTCAGGATACAAGAAATAACCCACAAACAGGTGAAATAAAGGACTCTCTGAATGCACAATTAAAGAGGCATTGAAGATAAATCACTTCCACTTTTAAACAGCACAGGGACAACCCTCAAACCTGGCACAAAGCTATTTGAAGTGATGAGATTAAATTTAACTTTTGGCCACAACCATAAATGCTACAATTGTAGAGTCAACAAGGCCTATTATGAAAGGTACACTTACAGGAAATTTGATGGCAATATGAATGCAGTATGCAGTTATCAAAAAGTACTGGAGGACAATTTGCACTCATCAGCCTGGAAGCTGCAAATGGGACATACTTGGACATTCCAACATGACGATAATCCTTAGCACGATTGACCTATCATTGGCTACAGCAAAAATGGACAGATTTACCATCTGAGAAGATAAAAAGCCTCAGCCACAACTACCACAAAAGACTTCAAGCTGTCACTGACGTTAAAGGGGACGACACATGGTATTAAACATCTGTGTAATTTGGGTAGTTTGTGTTGTAATTATGATTTAAAAAGAGTAAACACAGTTGTCTGTCAATAAATGGCTTCAGCCAACCACTAACCATGAGTGAAAAAAGTTTTTGTGTTATATATGTGGTTAAATCCGACCTACCACCTCGGTATCTGCTTGCTATTGAGCAGTTTGGCGGTTAAAGAAAAAAAAATACTTACCTGTTAAAATCTTCGGTGATGCCCCGTCAGCTATGGCTAGGGCCAGCTCAGGAAGCAAGTGGATTAAGGGAAAGTAAACGTCACTTTTAACGTCTGCCTCCCATAATCCCCGTGTGCCCTGCAGCCAGCCAGATCAAAATCCAGTGATGCTGGAGCGACACCGGAATAAGATCTGGATTGGTGGAGAGAGCGAGACAGAAGGAGTTTCTCTATTCCATCTAACATGCTGGAGGACAGGACACTCAAGCCATGTCAGCTCTAAAGCGAGGAAGGGATATATGGGATTTTTCTCTGCAGGGATCGCTTTGCCTGGATCAAGACCCCATGTAGGTTTAGAAAGTTTGTTTTTTTGTTGCTTTTATGTAGTTTAAAATTGCCTTAAGAAATCATTAATTCTGACATGGTATGAAAACTTATGAGCACAACTGTATCATATGTAATATTTGTAGGTAATTAATAGTTTATTTACATAATGTTTCTTACCATTAGGCATAATGAGCCTAATTTCACCCTACTTGCTCCCTTGCCCCTCTTGGTACCTTGGATTCACTTTATGCCATTTTTGTTCTGTCCTTCCTTCTTCATCTCTTCTCCTTCATCCCTTCCTTCTTCCTGTATTTTTGTCCCTGAGGTGTAATAGGGCTATTTGCATGCATTTTTTCTCTACCGCTACTATGGTTACAAATCAAGTTGATGATGATATGATTAGAATACGAAAGCATGAGATATGCCTCATGTAATGGACATATTCATTTGCTATATTTAATTTGTTTATGCAAGATTTATTAGAATTATGTTTGATTTAGTGCCTTAAAGTGGACCTACCACCAGAAATCTATGATTTTATGAATGGCACTAGAAGTGCCAATAATAGAGAGGAATGCAGTAAAAAAACTCAAAAACATTCCTGTAATGACCATTTTAACAAGATTACCACACAGCTCCCCTCACTTCCTGGTTCGCTGAAGGCAACACATGAAACGGGGGGTGCAATATCGCAGGTGGCCACTGGGGGGCGTTCAGTGATCTTCTATGGGAATTTTCAAAGCAGATCACTGTAACGTGCTGCCTATAATGAACCAGGAAGTGAGAAGAGCTGTGGGGTTATTTTCTTAAATTGCTCATTACAGGTACGTTTTTTTTTTTTTCACTGCATTCCTCCCTATTATTGGCACTTCTAGTGCCATTCATGAAAACATAGATTCCTGGTGGTAAGTCCGCTTTAAAAGCCCTTGTATTCGTTTCAAAAGACTCCTTAAAATACAGAGTAACAATGTTCTAATCATGTGCCAGTGTTATACACCTATTTGCGGCTTAAGCCATTTTAACGCAACATTAATGTGGGGGTGTCCTTATTTATTCCTCTGAAGAAATATTTAAATAAGAATTACATTGTACAAAAGTTTTGGAAAATCTCTTCAGTTTTTAATTGTTAAGTTATATTACTTGAATCTCCCAGTATTGTTGAAATGAAGATTGAATATTCTTATGTCCAAGATTACAAAAAACGCACAGGATTTCAAAGTTTGTTCTAATTTTCACCTGACTGTGTGTGGTCTGGAACCCACAGAAACTCAGTATTAAGAAGGTAACCCTATTATTTAGAAAACAAATTAGATTTGCAGTGTGTGATGCCTTATATAATGAGAACTACCTACAATCAATTGATGAACTGTCCAGCCCATGCTAGTCTATGTGCTACTAGTAAAATAAAGAACAAGGATGTTTGGAACAGAAATCCCTGTAACATTATCCATCTGCCTTCATTGGAAGTCAAGGGACTCACATTTAGCACTGCAGGTCATCATGGAGAATGCCTACATCTTGGTGTAATATTAGGCTTGCAGGAGCTGGGGGCTCATTTTATCCTACAAGAAGTTAGTTAAAGTAGCCAAACAACGTTCGATATTTCCGTTCGATCGACTTAAAACTCTAGATTGTCAAGTAGATTGTAAAGAAATCAATTCTCGCACACCTAACACATACACACATACATTTTGCATGATCGTACAAGTATCTGATGGTTTTTCTAGGTATTTCAATTGATTTGTTTACAATCAGATTTCCAAACGTAATTACTCATCATAATTACTATAGCATTTATGATCATAATCAAAATCGTATTTTTGATCAAAAGACAATTTAAAGATTGATCTTGCAAAATTCGACCCGTGGCTAGCTTTAGAAGCTGGCAGACACTAATGTAAATAACTGGATATTAATAAGGAATACCCCCCCCCCCCCACCAACCCGTCCGTAAACAAGTGAATACAACATGACATCTGCAAAGCACAAAAATATATTTGATACAGAAATGGTAATGCATAAATTTCAGCAGTTTCACTACATTGTGAAATAAATGACCGCATTTATCTTCTAATAGGAAGAATATCAGATGCAAAAAAAGGGAAAATAACTCTAGGTTGTAGAAGAAGTAAGAAAAGAAAAAACACTCAAAGTTGTACAAGAGCAATAAAAAAAATTAAATATTTATTTGAATAACAAGTTTGGAGTTGAAGCTGCAATGTTGGCAATGTCAATTCTCGTTTTATTAGATCACAAACTCATGCACCGAAATTGGAAAGGAAAGAGCTACCAACTACTTAACAGCTGCTGATTTATAAAGGAAAAATATAAAGGCATGTAATCACTATACAAAATATAAAAATGTATGAAACACTACCAACCACAGAACAGAAAGGTTATTGATTATACTTAAAAACAGTTTTGTATTTACGTGTGCGCGCATAATTACTGAACTGAAGTGACGTAGGCAACTTTGTTTGCAGGTGGTCTGCAATTATTGTACTTTAACACATCTAACCACACTGCAAGAGATTTGCATGTGCTACTAATATGAAAGTAGGTTTGTTAATAATATGGTAAATATCAGATTTAGAGAAACAAAATTCTTCTTAAACAGAAGTGCTTTAAGCATAACGTGTACTCCTGGTACTCATTAATGTAGTAGAAACATAATTAGCATTGAGGTGAAGGAGTTCACTAAACAATGTATACATAAGTCAAGGAGGGTACAAGGCTATACAAGGGCTCAAGACTTAATAAGCCCAAACTGCAAAAAAAAAAAAAAAAAAAAAAAGCGAAATCAAACATGCACCCTCCGGCCAGGATCCACAACCTATTTATTTATTGCCTTTCTATAGGCATCCAACATTGTCAGACCAATAATGATAAATACACATATATAAATGAAGACACTAACTTCTTGTTTGACACTACTAATGGCAATGTCTGTGCTGGGTGAGAGCACCTTTAAAAAAAGAGCCTATGCGGCAAGAGATAAGTGTCTATAGATTCAAAATGAATCAACTGTATCGGATAATAATTCGTCAACTTAGAAGCTGCCTTTACATTAGGTGCATCTTCAGTTAATGTAACAGGAAGAAGGGAAAAACTGTCATAAAAAAAAAAAAAGAAAAAAGAAAAGAAAAAAGGCAATGATTTCAACTTCTTAAATCAAACCCATTCCTGTACTGGACCCAAGGCCACAAAATGGGCAGACACAATGATATATATTTATATATATATACTTTTTTACAATTATTTAAATTGTATGATGGTAAAGAATAGGGTCTATTTAAAAACAAAAAAAGCTAGTTAAGCCTTAATTAAGAAGTGGCACCAGGAGTTGGGTTAACATTTTGAGTCGCCACCTGAGGGGCAACTTCAATGATTCGTGGCTTGTCTATTATTCTGGCGGTACGGTTGCCCTTTTCTACAATGCCAATAATCCATGCTTGGTGACCTTCTCCATACTTGGGGGATTTTATCTCAGCGCAAAACCGTGCAGCCTGCTCTCGTGGCAAACAGATGAGAAGACCCCCTGTGACAGAAAAAGAGATATAAAATGAAAAACACCACATTTAAAAGCAACAGGTACAGACACTAAACACTTAATCATGCAGCCATGTCTTTAGGAGAGCTCGGTCATGTGGTCTGTTAAAATCACATGGCTGGCTCTCCTGCAATCACAGTTCTCTTTGTTCTTGATGAATGCATCCTTCTCAATGGCAGTTCACTCTCATAACGACTCATTCATAAGGTCATCTGGTAACGCTGTGTTTCCAGCTATCAGATGCCCTATAAGCGTGACAGCCTGGGGAACACGACATAAGGGTCCCTTTGAATGCTTTTCGGGTGTTCCTCCATTTAAAAAACATGGGGGCGCTAGTCAATTTTGACAAGTGCCTACACACTGTGCGCAGGTGCACCCATACAGCTGGGCAGGTGATTTCAAATCACCTAACAGTGGCTTGATTTTTTTTTAATGAATTGAACTGCATAGCAAGTAAATACAAGATGGAGAACCTGATAATCTGACGCTTCAGACCATTTTACTGAAATACCAAAGGTGAATTCAGTTTGGGAAGGAACTCTGAATGAACTTAGAAGAATCTAAAACTGATCTTAAAATTAAAAAGAAGAATGTATCTGAATGCACAGAGAATTGGGACATCAAAACAGACCCTAAAGGTGGCCATACACTGTTCGATATTTCCATTTGATCTACTTAAATTGATCAATTTTAAAAGTTGAGGGGGAAGCTATCAAAAATTGATGTGTTGGTAAATTTGCTAGATCGTACAAGTATTGGATAGTATTTAGGATTGCAATTCTGATCATACTATGCATGCACTCCATGGTACGATCCTAAATGGATCATGTTTAACTGGATCACACTATGTGGCACCACACATTGATCGTGCAAAAGCCGACCCGTTAATGTCTAGCTTAAGTCTGGTTATTAACCCTTTACACATTTGGCAATGCTCTACAGGGAAGCATACACTCTTTCCAGCATAGCATCAGGGATGAAGATACTCAAGCTCTCACTGGTTTGACTTGTTTACTGCTTTAAACATGAAAATATATATCTTTAGCCATGCCGTGGAGGCTTATCCATTTTTCAATTGAACAACATAGCAGCACACCACTGTGTCTAAATGACTAGATAACTTCAGTAAAGCCAATATTATCGCTACTTACCTGAGGTCTCAGGACAGGAGCCATGCATAAGACCAAACATATTTCCACATGCCTTGCTAACAGCAGCCATTTTAGCTAATACAGGCAGATTATGGATTACAAAGGAAACTTCATTTCGTTGCTGTTTAGCTAAATTTTGTGCATGTCCTAAAATTCCAAACCCTGTGATGTCCGTAGCAGCATGTGCATTAAATGTGTGCATTAGACCGGCAGCTGGAAAAAGAAAAAGAACAAACATAGCCAAATTACTTTGGTGTCTTAATATGATGACAAAAATGTGTTTCGAGAGAGCAAGATGAACACACAATGAATCAACAAATATTGGTTTGCTTCCTCTGGTGTCTAATTAAACAAGTACAAATCTATTAAAATAAAACTGTAATACTGGTTTGTTGATCACTAAAATACTAACTGTAGTGATATTCAATATAGAAGTCCCTTACTATCGAATGTTGTATGCTTAAGTACTTGATTGAATCAGCTGTAAATGTTATATTAAAAACAGAAAATATTACATTTAGACAGATTTAGGTTAACATGTATAATATAATGTCCTATAACCTTTATATATACTGTAAGGCCAATCATTTACCATTACAATCAATGGGAATATGTACCTGGGAGCCATAGCTCTGCATTCAAGGAAGCTGAAATTTCTTCCATTCCCTCCAGCCAAGCCAAAAGGCCACTGCCACTAGCAGTACCCATTCTCTGAACACATTGACCAAATTATGGAGAGGCACATTTTACAATTAGATAGAATAAGTTGTGTATTTACATTAATATTCTGCTTTGAACTAAATACATTTTGTGACAGATTCATATCTCCTCCCATATGTGAATATCTGCTTGTGGGTAAGTTGTTAGTGCCAGATTGTAAAATGTGTCTCTTCAGAAGTTGGTCAGTGTGTTCAGAGAAGGGGTACTGCTAGTGTAAAGACACATGCTACAGTTTAAGCCTTATATACTCTGCTGCAGCAAAGACCTTCCTCCTGGCACTGGCCTTTTGGCTGTAGGAATAGAGTGAATACTGCCTGGTCCAGTCATGCCTACTTTGCTGGAACATTCTGTATATTCACTTCATATGAAAATGGCTGTGTGTTTTGTTTTTTTATTTTCTTTCCAAAACTATGGGGTGCATCTTATGGTGCGAAAATATAGCATATTAAAAAACAAAATTAAAAGGTTAAACTCAAAAAATATCACTTCACTAGAGAGTAGTAAAGAGCTGAGCACCACCAAACTTAAAATATGGGTTTTGTTGGCTACCATGAATTCAACACACGGTTTGTCCCTTTTAATCGTCCCATTATCTATCATGGTAAAGTTATATACGATCTCAAAACACGGTTCAAAAGTCTTCAGATCATTTTACAGTAGACAGAGCTTTTCCTCTACTTAGATAAATGTAACTTATCTTCAGACTATTTACAACCAATTTTAGAAGGCTTTTAACTTTCACCTAGAAAAAAAATGTTCCATACTGCTCAGCCGGAAATGCTGTGCTGGGAAAAAAGCAGTTTGTCCCCGTTTTAAGGGTGCTTTCATACTTCAGTCATACTACAGTCAGAGGACTTTTCTGGAAGTACTAAGAAAGAGGTGTCAAAATTTAAATACACATTCAAAATTAAGAACTTGTGCAAAGTCAAGGGCCAACCTTGATATTTATTGAAATGCTGTCTTCAATTGAGGAAGTTCATGTTTCTCATATATAAAATGAAATTCGGCTTACATTCGGGTCAAAATGAAAATCACGGAATTTTGTAGGTGGACTTTATGAGTGAATTGCAAAGCCCCCAAATCACCAAATTTGCTGGAGATGTAGAGAAGGGTTGTGGGAACATTTGAAAAAAATTATTGCTCTAGCACCTAGGTGCCTAACCTGCGGCCTGGGGGCCACATGCGGCCCTTTGGACATTCTTTAGCGGCCCTCCTCTTGCGGCCCGAAACCTTACTGTTCATGCAAAGGGCATAACTCATATTGCATCACATAACCTCTGAATCAAAATGTGAATCACCATATTACAGTGTTACCCAAGGCTTGAAGTATCATTTAAAATAAGTTTTGTTATTTAAAAATGAAAAATAATGTCTTCTAGCTATGCATGCTGTCATTTCCACATTAAAAAATGCTTCTACAAGTCAGTATAGATTAAAATTTTTATGTGCGGCCCTTTAGTGATGTAGAGTGTTGCACTTGTGGCCCTCCATATCAACCCAGTTTCCCACCACTGTTTTAGCATATGTTGTTTTTGCATTCATGTGAACACATGTGAAATCAAATGTCAAAAGACAAGTGTGTGGCGCTCTTTTTTTTTAAAAAAAAACATTTTTTAAAAGATCTCCCTGGTCAAATATACTTATTAAATATTTAAAACAAATCCATTTAAATTTATAATAAGGATTAGAGTGATGTATCCTCCATCAACCAATAGACTGAGGATGCAATTTCTTTGGTTTGATATTGAAGACATCTCAACTGCTATATACCTCACCATTTAACAATGTTATATACATTGTACAAATTCTAAATATTTCATGGCACCACAAAGCATTTTTAATTGTGTGTGCACACACACAAACTAATACACAGAATTCCAGAAGATAACATGTTTTTCCAGCACACTGCAGAGAAAACAAGTGAAAAGTTTATCAGATATAATTATCAGGCAAGGTTAACATAAAGGCAGACTAACCCCTGCCCTACTATTACAGACGTCACTTACTGAAAACATCTAGTTAGCTATACTTCTAGTTCATTTTCAGAGAAGCTATACTTTTCACTACATACAGTACCCAATGTTTTGAATATCTCTTGTATATTACTATCTCAATTTCAAACATATAAATGGTAATAGTGATATAAATACACTGCCTTTTATATGGTCATGTAGCTAAAAATACCTACAGCTGTGAAATAACAGGGACTATATTGGCATAAATGGACATTACAAGACCTCCCTATTTTTGCACGGTTAAGTTAATGGCAAACATTTATACACACAGCCAAAACATTCATGGATGTTGAAGTAATAAATAGAAAAAAAGGACAGGGGTTTAATCATGTCTATGGCTATGTTTCCACTATACATCGGGACCCCCTACGCTAAGCGTATTGCTTGGCGGGAGGTCCTGATAGAGCACATTCACTTACCTGCGCGGCAGATGCGGTGTCTTCACTGCACCGAGCCGTTCCGCCGATGCAGGGCTGAACGTAGTCGAGTACTGCATCGGCGGATGTCTAAACACA
The DNA here is from genome assembly GCA_036250615.1 of Ptychadena robeensis. Lineage (NCBI taxonomy): Eukaryota > Metazoa > Chordata > Amphibia > Anura > Ptychadenidae > Ptychadena > Ptychadena robeensis. The sequence goes on along the minus strand of CM070034.1, from coordinate 82,556,413 downwards.
GGTAAGGTCTATGTGCTCTTTCGGGATCACTGCCAAGCAATACACTTAGAGGAGAGGGATCCCAATGTATAGTGGGAACATAGCCTATGGTACAAAAGCAAATACAAATTAATACATAACTCAGAGGGAAATATTGGTAATAATATTAGAAGACCAGCTATAACTCCAATATCAACACCTTGAGACCTCATTGTGGCTTGCTAAACTATTCATAAAAGTCTTAAAACTGGCCAAATACACTATGTGTAAATAATTTTTGAGATTGGTGTGGAATTACAAAGTACAGAGAAATTGCATCCAGTTGTGTTTTAAGGTCATTGTCTGAGCTCTACCTGAATTCTGCAAGTCTAGGGATGAGGTCATATGGACCAAACATTTTATGGAGGGAGGTCTAGGTGGTAAAATGGAGGTTAAAAAATTAAGGGTTACCATATTTTTTGCCTTATAGGATGCACTTTTATCCCCTCAAAATTGGCGGTAAAAACTTGGTGCGTCTTATAGGGTCCCATAGCTAGGGTTGGACTCTGAAGGAAGATCCACCCATAAGTGGGTCTTCCCTCTACTTCTCCGGCTACTCTACACCTACCAACTGGAGCGGCCCAGCTGGAAAGTGGATTATATGTATGTCCAAGGTGAGTGGGACAGAGCTGACAAGCTACTTGTTCTGGTTAGCCGGAGCTTTGTATGTCAGCTTGAGTGGATATACACAGCTTTGGCTCTATCTATACACACGGCAGATCTCTAGGAAGCTGACAGTAGGATATTTTTGCATATCTCTTTCCCCCCAAATAGGACGCTCTGGTTGATGGTGCGTCTTATCAGCCAGAGCACCTTTTAGGGCACAAAATATGGCAATTTGGGGGTTGTTATACCTGTCATATGTTTGGGGCCAATACAAGAGATCACAACACCAGGATGCTTTGAGGCACAGTTTCTTGCTGGTTGATATTGAATGCTCCAATTTGTAATTTTGCCTAAAGTTACAATCTAAGAACAGCCAGGGAAACCTGCTGGGGTTCTATTTCTGGCCTCCTTTTGAAAATATGTTGTAAACATGGGACTACCAGACGCCAACTTACTTTGCAACTCAGCATGCAACAGATAGGACGAACGCAAAGTCTGAACTGAAGATTGACCTTTAACTGGCTTCAGAGTTTATTAGATGTTGGCCAAAAACCCAGCAAGATGACCATGAACTAGGAGAAAAGGCTGGACATGACAACTTACATGCTTTACAAAGTAGTGGTTACTTAAACTCCTGAAGTGGCTATGAACCAAGCAGTAAAAGAACTCAAGTTACCAGTATTTCATCCTACTCCATTGATAAGATTAAGATATCAATTATCATGACATGTAACAAGCTTAAAGGTCAAAAATTATTCAGATGTTGGTACAAGAGAGTCATAAAAAATTAATATTTAAACTGCTACATAATCAGAAATGAGTTATATAATAAAGTATATACTCCAAACACTTTCTATTTGAGTTTTAAATAGAAGGTGGCACAATTTCTGATCATCTGGAAACTGCCACACCAAAATATTTCAGATTTCCAGATTTGATTTTGCTTTACAGCCTCGTGTTTACTTTATTATGTATGAAACATTGTCTTTATAAAACAGGCCAGAATAGAAATATAGAAAGCAACCATTGCCAGTTTGTTTGTAAAATTACCACTTCAGAGCTGCCATTCTCATCCTTCTTCTCATCCTTGAACATGCTTGATTTGGGTCATGACTCACTAAGCTGTAAAGGAAGTGATATTTGTTTCACATCATGCAACCTCAAAAAAACAGGTCAACAATGGTGACTTTTCTATATTTCTATTCGGACAGGTTATACAAGAAAATAAATAATACGGAGAGGAGCAGCCTGCATTCCCCCTTTCCCCCAAACCAATACTCAACTGGAAAAGCCCTTGCCGAAACTGTTCAGGTAGGGTATACAAGAAAAAGGAAGAATAACAATTAAGATTAATAGCAATAGCAATACACAAGTCCACCCATAAAACAAACACTAATGGTATGTACTATAAGTTAGTATGACAGACTGAAGTAACAATGTTCTGTACCAGTTCGGTTTAGTCGAGCCATGTTCATCATTGCTTCCTGGTAAGCCAATTCCACATCTTCCTGGGTCACCACCAGTTTTATTTTATTCCATTTTTCTGGCTAGTGGTGTTAAAGAACAAAGTCAAAGTCAAACAATTAAACTAAACAGCAAACATACTTCAAGATATTTTACGCGTTATTAATACTGAATTGCATGTAGTCATCTTCTGGCAATGTGAAATAGAATCTGCAGCTAGTGATCTGAAGCCAGTATTTGTGTCAAAGAAATCCTAAAAAGAACCCTCACTTTCCAACAGTCAAGTCTCTCCACCTGTTACATATAATAACAGGCTGCTAGTCCTGTAGGACATTACACCAAGGACAGAACACTGCATAGAAAGGCTTTTGTAGAGAGTAAGCAATGAAAGACAACAAGTTAAATTGCTTTGAGGTTCCCCTTACACCCCAGGTGCCCAACCTGTGGCCTGGGGGCCGAATGCGGCGCTTTGGGCATTCTGTGGAGGCCCCCCTCAGTCCTCCACTTGTGGCCCCCGAAACCTAACTGTTAATGCATAGGAACTCACCTGTCCGCTGACAGGTCCCTAGTCTAGGATCTTCTTTGAGTGGGAAGAGGAGAATAGGCGATAAACTTACCTGATAGGTGTGCGTAAAACCTAATCAGCAACCCAGATGGCACCTGAGCAAGTCCCTTGTCTCTCCTCCTCTAGTGTCGGCAGGGCATCAGCAGACAGGTGAGTGCCTATGCTCCCACTATTCCACCAATGAACAGGGAGCGATTGTAATATATATATATTGACGCACATAACCTTTGACAATGTATATGACACAAAACGTGCATTACCACACTACAGTGTTCCCTAAGGTATCATTTAAAACATGTTTTGTTATAAAAAAAAAAATGCCTTCCAACTATGCCTGCTGTCATTTCTTCATTAAAAAATTTCAGTATACATTGAAATTGTTATGTGCGGCCCTTTAGTGATGCTGAGGGCCCTCCATATCAACTTAGTTGGCCACCACTGCCCTACACATAAATACGCATTACAGCCTTGCAATGCAGGGCTTATGCAAGGAAGTTATATTTTCCTTATTTTAATCAATCGTTATTTCAACAATTGATAACGTGATGTATTCCGGTGCATGTTTGACAAGCTTAATTTATAAATAGTTATTTAAATAAGTATACTTACAATATCAAGCCACTGATGAACTGCTACTGCAACTTGAGTGCCCAAGGGTTTAGTCAGCACAAGTACATCTCCTGGGACAGCATTGTCTGGCCTGTGCAAAGACAAACGGACTATATACATCAAATTTTCAAGATACCCATCATAGGTAAACATTTCCATCAGTTGTAAAAGATATATATCACCAGACAAAAGAAAGTCAATGAAAAAACATCACCGTGGATGGCTGCATAGTATACAGGATAGCAATATCCAATCACCATTATAAAATGTGTTCATTTGGTTTTGTCCACAATAAAGGTATATCTATTGAACACTTTAAAGCAGGGTACAGACGGCTCGATATTCGAGCCATCCGATGTACCCTGCAGCAGCGTGATCACGCTGCTGTCAGATATCGGAGCAGCCGGGGAGAGCAGAACTGCCTCTCTCCTGCACCTCCTCCTCAGCCGAGCTTTGCCTGGAGAACCAGGCAAAGCATCGGACATCGCCGTATTAACGTCCGATAATGCTGTTTTCAAGCGGGATTGATTTGTCCTGCTCGAAAACAGCGCAAGGGGCAGACTATATGGGTCAGATTGATGGCCGTGAGCGCGCACGGCGCTCGAAACGCCCATCGATTTGACCCATATCTCCACGTCTGTACCCTGCTTTAGCTGGTAATGCTAAATTTTACTAGATCCACAAGTTAAATTTGGAACTGAAAAAGTCTAATCTTGTTTCTATTGTTGAGCCGTTTAGATCTCTCGCTTTTATATATATATTGTAATTACCCAAACAAAGCTAAAAATAAACTCCAGTTAAAAGCTGTTAACGGTTTATGGATGGGAAATCCTACTTTCCCAGGGAGAAAGACATTTGTGAATGATCTAGCTTACAAAGCTTTAGTTCGCCATCTACTGGAAGAAAATCTGAATGTGAACGTGGCCAGGTAGTACAAAAAATTTATTCGTGGAATCTCAGGTACCAAAAATTTATTTTCCATGCTTTCTTAAATTCTCTGGTCAAAAGAAACCCTACATATCTGAGTGGATATGCAACATTTAGAAGAACTACACTGATAAACACTGATTTTCATGATCTGACAATCTAAATATAGAAGTAATTAGATAAGTATTAATAATAAGAAATACATTCCATTCCATTTTTTTCAGATGACCTGAAGATGTTTAGCGAATAATTAAAGAGTATACACCTTAATCTGGAAAGGTGGGAAGAGACACTTAGGGCTCATTTACACTGGCGGTTTTTAACAGCCAGGTAAAGGGCCCTTTACGTAACTGACCGGTGGACGCAACATTAGGCGTCTGCTGGTTGGTTTTCGGGCTCCAGCCCTATAGGACCTCTATGGGGTCCTAATTTTGACAACCTGCACTATTTTGCAGTCGCTCGCAGGGAGTCGCTTCTTCTACGGCTGCAGGAGCGCACTATCAGTTCTCGAGCTGAAAGTAGCTTGAGAACCGACAGTGTTAATTTTGCATAACTGCTGTACAAAATCACTGTGATATTTATCAGTGGGTATCTCAAATAGGTTATCGTATTTATGTGTGTATATTTGTGGTGGATACTGTAGTGGTGGGCAACTGAGTTGATATGGAGGGCCACAAGTGCAGCCCTCGGCATCACTAAAGGGCCGCTCATAATATTTTAAATCTATACTGACTTGTAGAAGCATTTTATAATGAAGAAATAACAGCAGGCAGAGCTAGAAGACATTATTCATCATTTGTAAATAACAAAACTTGTTTTTGATAATACTTCAAGCATTAGGAAACACTGTTGTACGGCAATGCTCAATTGTGTTATATATAAAATCAAAGGTTATGTGCCTCATAGATATCATGAAAGCCTTTGATCATATCTATGGGGCACATAACCTTAGATTCAAAGGTTATATGCCCCTATTCTGAGATTATATGCCACATACAATAATCCCCCGTTCATTGGTGGAATAGTGGGAGCATAGGCACTCATCTTCTTAGAACGGGATATTCTTAGAGCAGTAACCGTAAGAGAGGTGAGGGACTTGCTCAGGCACTGTCTGGGTTGCTGATTGGCTTTCATGTGCTCAGCCAGAGCGAGTCCCTCCCCTTCTTTTCCCTCCCGAAGAAGATCCTGGTTGAGGACAGGTGAGTTTCTATGCCCTATGCATTAACAGTAAGTTTTGGGTGCCGCCAAGGAATGCTCAAAGGGCCGCAGGTTGGGCACCTGGGCTGTAATGTGTCATCTGAATAAAAAAGAAAAAAAAAAAATCTTTATGTTGGACTGTGTTGCCACTAATTCAACACCAGGCAGTAGCATGGACAGTTTTCCCACCCTGTATATGTCGAAGATTTCATCTGATATTATAACCTATGCAGGGTCAGGCATGGTTAAAAACTGGATTTGAGACTTCCTGGGAAAAAAACAGATACTGTATTATATGCCCTTTAAAATTCAATTTAAAAATATGTTTCAAAAGTTTTAAATTGAAAAAATCTTGATATCCAAGTACTTACTAGTAGATCACGCTCCACAAGAACGTACGGTCCTCATATTTACAAAGGAAAAATCTAGTTATTATGAGTGAAGTGGCCCTTACACACAAGGTGCAGATTGTAGTCAACTTACATAATGAATTCATTAGGCTGACAAACTGTTGTAGCAACTCCTCCTAGAACTATCCAGGGATTCAAAACAGTCTGACCTCCTGTAACAGACGTTCCTGCTTCTTCTGCTGCATCCTTAAAACCTTGGATAATTAGAGGCATCACCTTGTCTCTTTCCTAGAAAGACATTAAACACAAATAAAAAAAAAATGTGTGTGTGTAACAATTTTTTTCATCTAAAGCAGACATGGGCCCGTTAAGGCTCATTAAGCTTTTTAATCTGACCCCTTGCCAATTTGGTGAAAAGATTCTTACTCCCCTCTCCCTGCTGCACATCCCTGGCATCATTAATGACACATGGGATCTGAGGAATAGGGACACATATGCTAGGAGGCTGTTCCAGGCTCACAGTCCGGCCCCTCTATCAAATGAAATAACCCACTAGTCAAAAAGTTTGCACACCCTTGATCTAAAGCCTTTGGACCGGAGACAGTACTTGGTTGTAACAAGGAGAATTCCTCTATAAAGTAAACACGATGGAAATATTTCTATTGGGAAGCACTTAATTTGAAAATTTCCATCTACACCTTCTCTAATGAAAACTAAAATGTGCTTTTGAGTTTGATAAGGTGGACACTGCTAGTGCAAATACAGACGAAATGAAAAAAAAACAGATGTTTTAACATTCAAGAAAAAACAAACAAACGAAAGCTGTTGAATACTTTTTTACTTTATGGGACTTCTAACTTTCAAAGCCTTGAAACTTAACCGCATACAACTGAGCACTAAACATTCAAAAACATGTTAAAACAGAGCTGACTGCAACGGTGAATTTGTTTAAAAAGCTATGTAAATTCCCTGGCAGGAAGTATTCAGTTGATGTTTAAGTTATCCAGATCCTTTCATGTTGGATCTAAAATCAACTGCTTTAAGGTACCCATACACATTGCGATTTTTCGTGCGATTTTAGCCCTTCCGACCGATCCGGTCGGTCGGGTAGGTGGATCGTTCGGGATTCCTAACATGCAAATGTAGTCCGACCGATGCTGTTTTTAGAAAAATCGGCCGAAAAGTCGGTCGGGTCCCAAATGAGGATGCCTGAAATTTTTGGACGGTCGGCCACTCTTAAAAGATTCCCAATCCAACCAGCCGATCGGTTGAATAATCGGGCGAAAAATCGGGCACCCGACCGACTTTTAAAAACATGAGTTAGACCTACCGGTAACTCCTTTTCCATTAGTCATTCCAGGACAGCA